>CAWUFW010002828.1:1587500-2033316 GCA_963921515.1 Calotriton arnoldi | reverse complement strand
AGTTACGTATTGCTGAACGCGGGGTGGGTGGAAATTTGTGGATCCACGCAGATTCCAGAACTTTCCACCACAGAAATGTGGGGAAAATGTGTTTTTTTGGACAATTATTTATGTTTGCAAGGGATTCTGGGTAACAGAACCTGGTGGGAGGCAGTCAAGTCACCCCATCCTGGATTCCCCTGGTTGTCTAGTTTTCAAAAATGTATAGGTTTGCTAGGTTTCCCTAGGTGCCGGCAGAGGTAGGGTTCAAAAACTACTGCTAGGCACTTTGCCAAAAAAGGGTCATTTTTCACTGCGAAATTGAGGTGTGACCACGTTGCGTTTTGCGCCGTTTCCTGTCGCAGGCACTAGGCCGACCCACACAAGTGAGGTACCATTTTTCTTGTAAGACTTTGGGGAACGCGGGGTGGGTGGAAATTTGTGGATCCACGCAGATTCCAGAACTTTCCACCACAGAAATGTGGGGAAAATGTGTTTTTTGGACAATTTTTTATGTTTGCAAGGGATTATGGGTAACAGAACCTGGTGGGAGGCAGTCCAGTCACCCCATCCTGGATTCCCCTGGGTGTCTAGTTTTCAAAAATGTATAGGTTTGCTAGGTTTCCCTAGGTGCCGGCAGAGCTAGGGTTCAAAAACTACAGCTAGGCACTTTGCCAAAAAAGGGTCATTTTTCACTGCGAAATTGAGGTGTGACCACGTTGCGTTTTGCGCAGTTTCCTGTCGCAGGCACTAGGCCGACCCACACAAGTGAGGTACCATTTTTCTCGTAAGACTTTGGGGAATGCGGGGTGGGTGGAAATTTGTGGATCCACGCAGATTCCAGAACTTTCCACCACAGAAATGTGGGGAAAATGTGTTTTTTTGACAATTTTTTATGTTTGCAAGGGATTCTGGGTAACAGAACCTGGTGGGAGGCAGTCCAGTCACCCCATCCTGGATTCCCCTGGGTGTCTAGTTTTAAAAATGTATAGGTTTGCTAGGTTTCCCTAGGTGCCGGCAGAGGTAGGGTTCAAAAACTACAGCTAGGCACTTTGCCAAAAAAGGGTCATTTTTCACTGCGAAATTGAGGTGTGACCACGTTGCGTTTTGCGCCGTTTCCTGTCGCAGGCACTAGGCCGACACACACAAGTGAGGTACCATTTTTCTCGTAAGACTTTGGGGAACGCGGGGTGGGTGGAAATTTGTGGATCCACGCAGATTCCAGAACTTTCCACCACAGAAATGTGGGGAAAATGTGTTTTTTTGGACAATTTTTTATGTTTGCAAGGGATTCTGGGTAACAGAACCTGGTGGGAGGCAGTCAAGTCACCCCATCCTGGATTCCCCTGGTTGTCTAGTTTTCAAAAATGTATAGGTTTGCTAGGTTTCCCTAGGTGCCGGCAGAGGTAGGGTTCAAAAACTACAGCTAGGCACTTTGCCAAAAAAGGGTCATTTTTCACTGCGAAATTGAGGTGTGACCACGTTGCGTTTTGCGCCGTTTCCTGTCGCAGGCACTAGGCCGACCCACACAAGTGAGGTACCATTTTTCTCGTAAGACTTTGGGGAACGCGGGTGGGTGGAAATTTGTGGATCCACGCAGATTCCAGAACTTTCCACCACAGAAATGTGGGGAAAATGTGTTTTTTGGACAATTTTTTATGTTTGCAAGGGATTCTGGGTAACAGAACCTGGTGGGAGGCAGTCAAGTCACCCCATCCTGGATTCCCTGGTTGTCTAGTTTTCAAAAATGTATAGGTTTGCTAGGTTTCCCTAGGTGCCGGCAGAGGTAGGGTTCAAAAACTACAGCTAGGCACTTTGCAAAAAAAGGGTCATTTTTCACTGCGAAATTGAGGTGTGACCACGTTGCGTTTTGCGCCGTTTCCTGTCGCGGGCACTAGGCCGACCCACACAAGTGAGGTACCATTTTTCTCAGAAGACTTTGGGGAACGCGGGGTGGGTGGAAATTTGTGGATCCACGCAGATTCCAGAACTTTCCACCACAGAAATGTGGGGAAAATGTGGTTTTTTTGATAATTTTTAGGTTTGCAAGGGATTCTGGGTAACAGAACCTGGTGGGAGGCAGTCCAGTCACCCCATCCTGGATTCCCCTGGGTGTCTAGTTTTCAAAAATGTATAGGTTTGCTAGGTTTCCCTAGGTGCCGGCAGAGCTAGGGTTCAAAAACTACAGCTAGGCACTTTGCCAAAAAAGGGTCATTTTTCACTGCGAAATTGAGGTGTGACCACGTTGCGTTTTGCGCAGTTTCCTGTCGCAGGCACTAGGCCGACCCACACAAGTGAGGTACCATTTTTCTCGTAAGACTTTGGGGAACGCGGGGTGGGTGGAAATTTGTGGATCCACGCAGATTCCAGAACTTTCCACCACAGAAATGTGGGGAAAATGTGGTTTTTTTGACAATTTTTATGTTTGCAAGGGATTCTGGGTAACAGAACCTGGTGGGAGGCAGTCAAGTCACCCCATCCTGGATTCCCCTGGGTGTCTAGTTTTCAAAAATGTATAGGTTTGCTAGGTTTCCCTAGGTGCCGGCAGAGCTAGGGTTAAAAACTACAGCTAGGCACTTTGCCAAAAAAGGGTCATTTTTCACTGCGAAATTGAGGTGTGACCACGTTGCGTTTTGCGCCGTTTCCTGTCGCAGGCACTAGGCCGACCCACACAAGTGAGGTACCATTTTTCTCGTAAGACTTTGGGGAACGCGGGGTGGGTGGAAATTTGTGGATCCACGCAGATTCCAGAACTTTCCACCACAGAAATGTGGGGAAAATGTGTTTTTTGGACAATTTTTTATGTTTGCAAGGGATTCTGGGTAACAGAACCTGGTGGGAGGCAGTCAAGTCACCCCATCCTGGATTCCCCTGGTTGTCTAGTTTTCAAAAATGTATAGGTTTGCTAGGTTTCCCTAGGTGCCGGCAGAGGTAGGGTTCAAAAACTACAGCTAGGCACTTTGCAAAAAAAGGGTCATTTTTCACTGCGAAATTGAGGTGTGACCACGTTGCGTTTTGCGCCGTTTCCTGTCGCGGGCACTAGGCCGACCCACACAAGTGAGGTACCATTTTTCTCAGAAGACTTTGGGGAACGCGGGGTGGGTGGAAATTTGTGGATCCACGCAGATTCCAGAACTTTCCACCACAGAAATGTGGGGAAAATGTGGTTTTTTTGATAATTTTTTAGGTTTGCAAGGGATTCTGGGTAACAGAACCTGGTGGGAGGCAGTCCAGTCACCCCATCCTGGATTCCCTGGGTGTCTAGTTTTCAAAAATGTATAGGTTTGCTAGGTTTCCCTAGGTGCCGGCAGAGCTAGGGTTCAAAAACTACAGCTAGGCACTTTGCCAAAAAAGGGTCATTTTTCACTGCGAAATTGAGGTGTGACCACGTTGCGTTTTGCGCCGGTTCCTGTCGCAGGCACTAGGCCGACCCACACAAGTGAGGTACCATTTTTCTCGTAAGACTTTGGGGAACGCGGGGTGGGTGGAAATTTGTGGATCCACGCAGATTCCAGAACTTTCCACCACAGAAATGTGGGGAAAATGTGGTTTTTTGACAATTTTTTATGTTTGCAAGGGATTCTGGGTAACAGAACCTGGTGGGAGGCAGTCAAGTCACCCCATCCTGGATTCCCTGGGTGTCTAGTTTTCAAAAATGTATAGGTTTGCTAGGTTTCCCTAGGTGCCGGCAGAGCTAGGGTTCAAAAACTACAGCTAGGCACTTTGCCAAAAAGGGTCATTTTTCACTGCGAAATTGAGGTGTGACCACGTTGCGTTTTGCGCAGTTTCCTGTCGCAGGCACTAGGCCGACCCACACAAGTGAGGTACCATTTTTCTCGTAAGACTTTGGGGAATGCGGGGTGGGTGGAAATTTGTGGATCCACGCAGATTCCAGAACTTTCCACCACAGAAATGTGGGGAAAATGTGTTTTTTTGACAATTTTTTATGTTTGCAAGGGATTCTGGGTAACAGAACCTGGTGGGAGGCAGTCCAGTCACCCCATCCTGGATTCCCCTGGGTGTCTAGTTTTCAAAAATGTATAGGTTTGCTAGGTTTCCCTAGGTGCCGGCAGAGGTAGGGTTCAAAAACTACAGCTAGGCACTTTGCCAAAAAAGGGTCATTTTTCACTGCGAAATTGAGGTGTGACCACGTTGCGTTTTGTGCCGTTTCCTGTCGCAGGCACTAGGCCGACACACACAAGTGAGGTACCATTTTTCTCGTAAGACTTTGGGGAACGCGGGGTGGGTGGAAATTTGTGGATCCACGCAGATTCCAGAACTTTCCACCACAGAAATGTGGGAAAATGTGTTTTTTGGACAATTTTTTATGTTTGCAAGGGATTCTGGGTAACAGAACCTGGTGGGAGGCAGTCAAGTCACCCCATCCTGGATTCCCCTGGTTGTCTAGTTTTCAAAAATGTATAGGTTTGCTAGGTTTCCCTAGGTGCCGGCAGAGGTAGGGTTCAAAAACTACAGCTAGGCACTTTGCCAAAAAAGGGTCATTTTTCACTGCGAAATTGAGGTGTGACCACGTTGCGTTTTGCGCCGTTTCCTGTCGCAGGCACTAGGCCGACCCACACAAGTGAGGTACCATTTTTCTCGTAAGACTTTGGGGAACGCGGGTGGGTGGAAATTTGTGGATCCACGCAGATTCCAGAACTTTCCACCACAGAAATGTGGGGAAAATGTGTTTTTTGGACAATTTTTTATGTTTGCAAGGGATTCTGGGTAACAGAACCTGGTGGGAGGCAGTCAAGTCACCCCATCCTGGATTCCCTGGTTGTCTAGTTTTCAAAAATGTATAGGTTTGCTAGGTTTCCCTAGGTGCCGGCAGAGGTAGGGTTCAAAAACTACAGCTAGGCACTTTGCAAAAAAAGGGTCATTTTTCACTGCGAAATTGAGGTGTGACCACGTTGCGCTTTGCGCCGTTTCCTGTCGCGGGCACTAGGCCGACCCACACAAGTGAGGTACCATTTTTCTCAGAAGACTTTGGGGAACGCGGGGTGGGTGGAAATTTGTGGATCCACGCAGATTCCAGAACTTTCCACCACAGAAATGTGGGGAAAATGTGTTTTTTTTTATAATTCTTTAGGTTTGCAAGGGATTCTGGGTAACAGAACCTGGTGGGAGGCAGTCCAGTCACCCCATCCTGGATTCCCCTGGGTGTCTAGTTTTTAAAAATGTATAGGTTTGCTAGGTTTCCCTAGGTGCCGGCAGAGCTAGGGTTCAAAAACTACAGCTAGGCACTTTGCCAAAAAGGGTCATTTTTCACTGCGAAATTGAGGTGTGACCACGTTGCGTTTTGCGCAGTTTCCTGTCGCAGGCACTAGGCCGACCCACACAAGTGAGGTACCATTTTTCTCGTAAGACTTTGGGGAACGCGGGGTGGGTGGAAATTTGTGGATCCACGCAGATTCCAGAACTTTCCACCACAGAAATGTGGGGAAAATGTGGTTTTTTTGACAATTTTTTATGTTTGCAAGGGATTCTGGGTAACAGAACCTGGTGGGAGGCAGTCAAGTCACCCCATCCTGGATTCCCCTGGGTGTCTAGTTTTCAAAAATGTATAGGTTTGCTAGGTTTCCCTAGGTGCCGGCAGAGCTAGGGTTCAAAAACTACAGCTAGGCACTTTGCCAAAAAAGGGTCATTTTTCACTGCGAAATTGAGGTGTGACCACGTTGCGTTTTGCGCCGGTTCCTGTCGCAGGCACTAGGCCGACCCACACAAGTGAGGTACCATTTTTCTCGTAAGACTTTGGGGAACGCGGGGTGGGTGGAAATTTGTGGATCCACGCAGATTCCAGAACTTTCCACCACAGAAATGTGGGGAAAATGTGGTTTTTTTGACAATTTTTTATGTTTGCAAGGGATTCTGGGTAACAGAACCTGGTGGCAGGCAGTCAAGTCACCCCATCCTGGATTCCCCTGGGTGTCTAGTTTTCAAAAATGTATAGGTTTGCTAGGTTTCCCTAGGTGACGGCAGAGCTAGGGTTCAAAAACTACAGCTAGGCACTTTGCCAAAAAAGGGTCATTTTTCACTGCGAAATTGAGGTGTGACCATGTTGCGTTTTGCGCCGTTTCCTGTCGCAGGCACTAGGCCGACCCTCACAAGTGAGGTACCATTTTTCTCGTAAGACTTTGGGGAACGCGGGGTGGGTGGAAATTTGTGGATCCACGCAGATTCCAGAACTTTCCACCACAGAAATGTGGGGAAAATGTGGTTTTTTTGACAATTTTTTATGTTTGCAAGGGATTCTGGGTAACAGAACCTCGTGGGAGGCAGTCAAGTCACCCAATCCTGGATTCCCCTGGGTGTCTAGTTTTCAAAAATGTATAGGTTTGCTAGGTTTCCCTAGGTGCCGGCAGAGCTAGGGTTCAAAAACTACAGCTAGGCACTTTGCCAAAAAAGGGTCATTTTTCACTGCGAAATTGAGGTGTGACCACGTTGCGTTTTGCGCCGTTTCCTGTCGCAGGCACTAGGTCGACCCACACAAGTGAGGTACCATTTTTCTCGTAAGACTTTGGGGAACGCGGGGTGGGTGGAAATTTGGGGATCCACGCAGATTCCAGAACTTTCCACCACAGAAATGTGGGGAAAATGTGGTTTTTTGACAATTTTTTATGTTTGCAAGGGATTCTGGGTAACAGAACCTGGTGGGAGGCAGTCAAGTCACCCCATCCTGGATTCCCTGGGTGTCTAGTTTTCAAAAATGTATAGGTTTGCTAGGTTTCCTAGGTGCCGGCAGAGCTAGGGTTCAAAAACTACACCTAGGCACTTTGCAAAAAAGGGTCATTTTTCATTGTGAAAATGTGGTACGTCCACGTTGCATTTTGAGCCATTTCCTGTTGTGGGCACAAGGGCTACCCACACAAGTGAGGTACCATTTTTATCGGGAGACTTAGGGTAACACAGAATTGTAGAGCAACTGTTATTACCTATTGACTTTCGATGCATTTCTGCCTTCCAAATGAAAGACAATGTGTAAAAAATAAGTCATTTTGAAAAATGACCTATAATTCTCATGCTAGTATGGGTACTCCCAATTTCGAAAATGTGCAAATATCTACTGTTTCTAAAATCTACATTTTGTTCCCATTTCAGAAATACATAGGTGTCTTTCATAACAATTTTTCCATGTATACATTTTCCCAAAATAATTGCTATATACCCGGTACATAATAAAAAACCATTGCAAGATGCTGCTCAATTATTGGCTCTGGGTTCGTCGGGTTCTTGGTGAACCTACAAGTCCTATATATCCCCACAACCAAAAAGGTCCAGCGGATATAACGGTATATTGCCTTCAAATAGCTGTCATAATTAGAAGAAGTTACAGGTGAAAACGTTGACACAAATGGCTGTTTTTTTCAACTAATTTTCAATTTTTCCTTTATTTAACTGTTAGTTTCTATAAGGAAAACTTTAAGGATCTACACAAATGACCCCTTGCTGAATTCAGAATTTTGTCTACTTTTCAGAAATGTATGGCTTTCCAGGATCCATTATTGGTTTCATACCCATTTCTACCATTAACTGGAAGGAGGTTGAAAGCACAAAAATAGCAAAAATAGGCTATGTCCCAGAAAAATGCCAAAACTGTGTAAAAAAAGTTGGTTTTCTGACAAAAGTCTGCTTGTCCCTGAAAGCTGGGAAGATGGTGATTTCAGCACCACAACCTCTTTTTTGATGCCATTTGCAGAGAAAAATCAAGACGCTTTCATCTGTAGCCCTTTTTTCGCATTTTTCCAAACAAAAACAAAATGTAGCTGTATTTTGACTAATTTCTGGGTCCCCTCCAGGGGAATACACAAACCCTGGGTACCTTTACAATCCCCATGATGTTAGAAAAAAAGGACGCAAATTTGGCATGGATACCTGATGTGGTCAAAAAGTTACAGGGGCCTAAGCGCGCACTACCCCAAATAGCCAAAAAAAGGCTTAGCACAGGAGGGGAAAAGGCCTAGCAGTGAAGGGGTTAACTTTGTGATACAAACATATGTGTGATTAGGGCAATTCCTGTTCCACCGTCAATAGTGTGTTTCGAATACCATTTTTGTGGGCTAGGTGTACCTACCTGATGATGGCATTCCCTCATTGGACATGCACAACATGCTAGGGACCCATGGTCAGATTGGGATCCGAATGATGCTCTGGCACTCTGTAAGTAAAAGGTAAACATTCTGTGATCATCTCTTTCATGGTAGCCTCTGTGCTTTTGGCTGTCAAGGGGGAGGTTTCGCAAAGACACACTGCTGTTGATCAAGATGGTGGTGTTTATGTTGGACTGTCCAAATTAAACTTGCCTCTCTGCAAGGCCCCTACATACGACGCAGCCTCCCTGCACCTAACATGACTTGAAAGTGATGGGCGGGTGTGGGAAATGACACAGCTTCAGTCAAGGCACGCAAGGCAGTGCGCAAAGGTGAGCATGCTCCATGGCTGTCCCCCAGCCTAAATTTACAGCACAGCTGGTGAGCAGACAACATACTTGAGCCACATTGCAGTGGCCTGGTGGGGAGTGGTAAAGTAAGCCAGTCGCTTGGTGTGTTTTACAGGGGGACAATACTGTGGCCCACAGGTGATCCTGGTGCCCCGAACCATCAACCAAGAGCCAATTTCACACATAGCCAATCCAAGTCTATGCAGAGCACTTTCTGATCAAAGTCAACACCCATAGGGGTCTATGGTTTCAGCCTTCCCCCCATCCCGTTGTGTGTGTCAGCCCAGGCTGAGACAACTTTCACACACACACACATACAGTCCTTGAGCTGCAGTGTGTGGCTTGTCTGTCATGTTTGTGCATCGGCACCTGAGTATTTCAAATTTTTTAATGGACCATTTACTGGAAGATGAGGCTTTATTTGTTTTTCAACAGTCCCTAGAGCACCAGCATCTCCACTCTGCCCATTCGTCAAAGTTGCCAGTTACTTTTGCTGCCACAGTGTGGTAATGCATTTCCTGCTAAATGACCATTGGGTCTTTTTTTTTTTTTTACAGAATTCCTGCAGCATGTACTCCACCTGTAGGTATTGATGCACTTTGCATGAGCACCAATTACATTGTTCAGGTACACATTGATGGGGGTGTTTACCCCCCATCCCCAGGTTTGCCTCTACATTGCTTGGGGTATTAGCCCCCCCAGCCCCCTTTGGGTATGAACTGCTGTGGTTATTGACCCCCCAACACCATGGTTGCCTCTACATTGTTGGGGGTGTTTACCCCCATCCCCAGGTTTGCCTCTACATTGCTTGGGGTATTAGCCCCCCCTTTGGGTATGAACTGCTGTGGGTATTGGCCCCCCAACACCAGGGTTGCCTTTACATTGCTGGGGGTGTTTACCCCCCATCCCCAGGTTTGCCTCTCCATTGCTTGTGGTATTAGCTCCCCCAGCCTCCCCTTTGGGTATGAACTGCTGTGGTTATTGGCCCCCCAACACCAGGGTTGCCTCTACATTGTTGGGGGTGTTTACCCCCATCCCCAGGTTTACCTCTACATTGCTTAGGGTATTAGCACCCCCCTTTGGGTATGAACTGCTGTGGGTAATGCCCCCCCAACACCAGGGTTGCCTCTACATTGATGAGGGTGTATCCCTCCATCCCCAGGTTTGCCTCTACATTGCTTGGGGTATTACCCCGCCCACTTCCCCTTTGGGTATGAACTGCTGTGGGTATTGGCTCCCCAACACCAGGGTTGCCTCTACATTGATGGGGGTGTTTACCCCCATCCCCAGGTTTGCCTCTACATTGCTTGGGGTATTAGCCCCCCCAGCCCCCCTTTCGGTATGAACTGCTGTGGGTATTGGCCCCCCAACACCAGTGTTGCCTCTACATTGATGGGGGTGTTTACCCCCCATCCCCAGGTTTGCCTCTACATTGCTTGGGGTATTAGCCCCCCCAGCCACCCCTTTGGGTATGAACTGCTTGAAGTATTACCCCCCCTCAATTTCATATACATTGCTGGTAGTATTCTTCCCCCCAATGTGGCTGTATTTGCGCCCCTGCTTTCTCTTGTACAGTCTTTCGCGGGGTAGTAGCGTTATTGTGTAGGGGTAGGTGTCTGACTTACCTTCTGCGATGACCGCGTCGGTTGCGGTTGCAGTAGTGCTTGTAGATGTAGAGTATAGGGATGACATTCACAATGGGATTCATGGCTCCACTGTCTCGTTTGCAGGAATCGCGTTGTAGTGCGAATCGGAGCTGAAATACTCCCCTTCCGGATGCTCTGACGTGTTGGTTGTGGCGACCGATTCGGCGCATGGGATGTACACATCGTACTTGGGCGTTCAGAATCGGCTTTGGAAATGCCTTCAGATGACTCCATTCTGCGTTTCCGGAGGTTACTCGTTTGGAAAATGAGGACAGATTCGGAGTGACCGAGTCGTTCAGTAAGTAAAGGGTTTTGGGCATCATACTGCCTCGTTTGGTACAACCGGATCCCAGAACGAGTCGGATGGAAGGTCCGACTCCGGATGGCTCTGGGATGGCCTTCCAAACGAGATCAGAATCGACCCCTTATTGTACAATTGCAACAATTTGTTCTTTCTTTCTTTTCTTCTGAACAAATGCATTTTGTTTTAAAACAGAGTGTTTACACTAAAGAAAATATATCATAGCAGAGTGCCAAGAAAGTTCGGATAGCACTAAGATTAGATGAGAGAGTATTTGTTTGTGTGTACAATTCACATCCACTATGATATCTGCAGTAATCAGTGCACTTCTGTTTCCTTAGATAATCAGCCATTGTCTAGTGCTGCAGTGAACAACTGACCACTTTATCTCTTCCTAATCCCCTTTCCCCAGGAGCCTCCTTTACTCAAGTTTAACATTGGGAGGGAGTCTCAGAGAGACAAGGAGTGAAGTATTCTATGGCAGTCTATTATACCCCTGTGGTGGAGCTCATGTAATTATTTAAATTTGAGACAGAAATTACCCAGTGGTGTCCCTGTAAATTTATAGATAACCTACACATCCTGATCACAAGAACTTAGGCACCTAGTTGAAACATGACATTTTAGGCCTAAGAACCAGTTAGCTGGGCCTGTGTGATATCTCATATCGCTCTAATGACGCACACATATACCTTTTTTGAATGGCAATAGATTTTTCTGGCCCAGGCACCATGACACCAACCATGAGACACTCAGTGGAGGTATTGGCTACTTGCGTGTCCAGTAACTACTGAGCAACGAGTTGTGTCTGGCAGCCTGGTGCTCTCCACCTTCACTTGTCTCGTGCCACCCATGCTGCAGCATCTCCTGTGAATTGACAATGTATGGCTGGGGGTGAGACCCTCTCAAGGAACTCTGGTTGTTGTCAGAGTCATGAAATGCAGGTCTGGCCCCTACGCAAATGTCTGTATGTTAGCTGTTGATGGTTCCCCAGAGTTGAGGCCGGTGTCACCAACCCGGCACTGTGTCACCACCATGTGGGGAGGACTTGGAGAGGTGGACACGTCAGTGAGGTACCTAAGGAGAGGTCATGTATGGTGGTTCATGTGAGGGTGAATGACTCTCGCAGAGGGAATAGTACGAACAGTGTAGTGCTGGGAGCTCACAGTGCAGGCCATCATGCATGGCAGTGCAGGGGGGCTGAAGTCGTGCCAGGGGCAGTGATGTTGCAAAGCCAGAGCAGTCTTCAAACCAATACAGGAGACAAGCATTTTGTCTCTTCTAAATATATAAACTCCAATTCAACACACCTCCAGAATTGTTCACAGGAACAAAAGAAGGGACACTGAGATTCATAGAAAAGTGAGTGATAAGGAGGGGGGATACACATCTTCAATGCCTTTGTGCAGGTTACAGCAGCTCTAAAACAGATGGATGGATGCAAGAGCTTGTAGGGGACACCTTACTTTAATCAATACATTTCACTGAATGTCAGTCAATGTGCCTAGCGCAGAGATCTGTGTGAAACCTATTTTTACATTGTCAGGCAGCCTGGCTCAGTCGATGATCTTTATGAAGTCAGCACAATGAGTTGAATTATCTTAGATAACATGGTATTATAGTGCTTGGCATTTAAATGCTACATAAAAGTAAGTTATTATACTAAGTCAGAAGCAGAGTGAATGTGGCACAAACTTACTTAACTCACTCCAAATAATACATAACTGAACTGCAGGCAGTATGTTAGAGCAGACTTCAGGGCTCTACTCTGGTTACTTGAGGCTCAATAATAAACAATTTCCAATGTTCTGCTGCATATCTAGAGCTGTTCTCAACAAGCCACAAAGGTAAAACAATTATACTGTTGTTTTAATTTAGAGATCCCTTCAGTTCTTCTACCCCATCTACTTCTGCCACACTTCCCACATCCACTAAGAACCTCACAGCATCCTTCCTTTACGTCCCCCCATCATTCTGCCTACTAGCCTGCTCTTGCCCCCCCCCACTTTTTCTAGAGACATGTATTTTTCCGTTTTATAGCGCTTAGTTGCTTGCAGTTAGATTTGCGCTTTGTAACATTTGCATACATATAGACACACATAAACATATACATAGATGCACATACACACATGCATACAAAAACACACACACCCATACATGCACATACACACAACATCTATTTGCACTAGATCTGGACTCATAGATAATACATTTCCTGTTTGCTTATCCACCCACAATGTTTTTTCTTTACCCTCTCTTTTCTACTCTTAGTCTGCCCTCGTTCCCCACACTCTTGCTCCAATAAATATATTTTTCCTGTTCATACTGCACTGTATTGTTTACAGCGGTCACCTCGGTTTGCTCTTTACAAGACGACGCACAAAAATATACACATACAGTGCTTTAAGTGGAATGAAAATATAGGGGTGATAAAATGGGCTTGTCTTAGAAGTGTAGCTAGCATCCTTTCCAAGAGGTGTGGTCTATGTAATTAAGGACGTGACTTAAAAATGTAAACTAGAATCCTGTCCTGACCAATATTTGGGTGCCTCTGTGTGCTGTCTGTTATTGCATCCAAACATATCCCACAACAACAAATATATGCCGAAAACAACCCAGACCTATTGGCTTTGCCACTTCTTACCAGCTGCATCAAATAAATAAGGAGCAACCATGATTTATTGTGGATAATTAGAATTGAAAAAGTTTAATTTCTGAAAAAATAAAACTGAATTACACATTACTATGGTCTGCAGAAGGGCCATGGTCTTTGGAGTGTCTCAGTCACTCCCGTTCTCACTTTCACATCAATTTCCTCTGCAGTTTCTCACTCTTTAGGGTACTTACTGCCACTTTTCTGAAAACCCTCTGTCTGCATATATTACATCATCTCCTTTCGCTTCATTACTGTCTTTTCACTCGATCCTTCTTGCATGTTCTTCCTTGCACCACTTCCACTTCACCATGTCCTCCCTCTCCCTCTCTCACACAGACACTCACACACTCTTTCTTTCTCTTTCCTCGCCTCTAAATGTAGCATTTTCTTTTCCTTTGGTGCTGTCGTAATTTTAACAAATGTGTATATGCCCTTCACGAACTTCACATAAAACGGTAGATACATTTGGCATATATGTGACCATCGCTCAGGGTGCTCTGTAGAGATGCCAAGGATTTAATGAGCATGTGAGGGAACAACTTTCTGACCTACTGACAGGCACTATGAGGAACTCACATTACCTTCAACCTCAGCTCCAGAGCTCATAATTGTGCCCTCAATTGAACACCCACTCACAACCTTAACTCGCTCAGACACAGGGCGGAGACTCAGTTCACAGCCTACACTATAGAAGACTCAAATGTTGCATGAAAAAAACTACAGATATAACAATGGAAAAGCAAATATTCTTAGAGAATGCAAAATGAAGTAAACCATGTGAAAAATAAACAGGGACTGCATCGCTGAAATGGATTCCCTTAAGAGGCTTTCCAGGCAATTTATGAGAAACAGATCAGTGTTTTTGCCTGGAACAGTAAGAATGTGCTTAGAAGGCCTGTTTCAAAGTCAATTTTCAAGTCTGACCTAGGCAGCACTTGTGCTGTCTCTTCGAGACATGCTGTATTCAGGTATGAACTTGAAACGCCGCCCATTTTCTGCCCATCTTTTCAATTGCCACCTGTTACTGTCCTTTCTAAATGGTTGCTTTTAATTCATGAATAGGCTTAGTAGTCCCTCCATTGTACGGCCTTTGCTACATTTGTAACCTTCCATGAGGACTGGACCTTTAACTTGCAGTCGCGGCCGGCATGACTCGCTGGTGGGGAAGGGGCAGGGGGGTCAAGCAGGGGGGGGGGGGGTTAATTTTAAATATTTTTTTTTTTAAGTTAACTTACCTTCACCAGCCCGGTCCGGTCCTGCATCGTCCCGCGTCGTCACTGCTTCTCTGCTCCAGACAGGAAGCAGGCAGCCTCCCTCCCCTAAGCCAATCACAATGCTGCAATGGCAGCGTTGTGATTGGTTGGGACGCCGACCACACAGGCGTCTATGGGGAGGCCATTTTCTCCATGTAGGCTGCATGCAGCCTACATGGATAAAAGGGAGAGTGTGTATAACTGGTTTGGTCGGCCCTGGAGCTGACCAAACAGTCAGCGCCCTCAGAGTGGGCAAGCCACTCCTCCCCTGACCTAGAGCAGGACCGCCCACCCACCCGCCCCCAACCAAACCCTTCTGCTTTCTCGCAGTGTGAGAAGCGGAAACATAAAATGGTATTTATAATACCATTTTATGTTTCTGCTTCTCATACTGCGAGAAAGCAGTGGGGCGACGCTCCTCCGCCCACATGGAGGAGCCCCCCCTGTTAACTTGTGTTGTTACTCTGTATGTTTAATTTACAGTCTGTGAGCACTATTTTCTTAAATGATTTTCTCCTATTGCACGCACAACATGCTTTTCTGCAATGGTGTCCGCTTTTCCACTCTCTGCTGACCGTCTGCTCCTTATATCCGTCCTGCCTACGGGCGCCGCGCTTTAGGTTTCAGCACCGCGCCCGCTTTTATATTTTTATTAGTAATGGCGGCGGCATGTGTTCTTTACAAAATGTGCAACTCGCCCAACTTGCACCTTTTCATGTACATTATTTTTTTTCTTTGGCAGTGCGGCTCGCTTTAACTATAGCGGCCGTGCCTTCCTTTCTTTTCTTTAGCAGCGTGGCATGCTTTAACTATAACAGTTGCTAAACAGAAGAAAGGAAGGCGCGGCCGTTATAGTTAAAGCGTGCCGTGCTGCTAAAGAAAAGAAACGCTTTAACTATAGCTGTCGCGCCTTTCTTTCTATTTTACCTAGCCACGTTGCCGGGTGCAATACCATATGTGGCCAAAAGAGGACCATGGGACCTCTTTTGGCCACATATGGTACTGCACCCCCTATTCAGGCAGCATCTAGCATTTTTCTTGTCCGTGCTTCGTCGGTCCTGGTAATACTTATCGGCTTGGCAAACCAATTCACTGGTTTTTGAGACCACCCTGGGCCCTTTGCAGCCTTCGGGAATATTGTGGGGGTAATTACATTTGCAATACATTTTCTGGGATTTTTTTTGTGTGCGATTTTTGTAAATACGGATGTGGTTGGGAGTGGGTGAACATGTCTTTGGGGGTTTTGTAGTTGCATTTTTCTGGCAATTTCAGATTCATTTTTTTGAGCAGTTGTCATTTCCCCATGTTTATTTGGGACAAAGCTATCTAATTGGGAGAGATTTGTGCTCAAAACCAGAACAGCGTTTACCCAATGCGGGAGATCACCCAAGGTTCGGGAAAACTCAAACTTGCCTTTCATTAGAATAACAAATATGTTTTATTGAACCTGTACGATGTGATACACAGTGTTTGGTAATAGGTTACCTGTAGCTTGGCTCCCCGGGTTCTTAAGAGGAGGGGCATAATTGACATTATGGGCCTGCTGACATCTTGGTGGAAAAGGGCGGGCGGTGCCGAAGCCGGGACTCCTTAAGTACTCAAGGAGTACATTTAGGTAGGCCTTATTTATGTTATTTGTTTTTATATATAGTGGAGGAGTGATCCTCTAGCATATTATAGCACTTTACTTGTGATGTGAGGGCAGCAGCTAAGCGTGTGTACATCCCGAAACATACTTTCCCTTAAGTAGTAAACAGTTTCACAACTTTGAACAAGCATTTGCAATGCAATAGGCCTCGCATTTGTTAAAGTTATAGCTGTTGGTGTTGAAAATGGCAATGTTTTTTATTTTTGTTTTTTATTTTCAGTTGAGTAATTATATTTGCATAGCGCTATTGCCATTGGTATAAAAAAGCAAAAGTAAAAAACATTGTCATTTTTAACGCCAACAGCTCTAACTTTAACAAATGTGAGACCTATTGCATTGCAAATACTAGTTTTAATTATTGCTGGGCTTCAGATCTGGCAGGATCCGCCCCACTAATGCCCTGCATATATGATAGATAGATAGATAGATAGATAGATAGATAGATAGATAAATAGATAGATAGATGCACATATGTTCCCACAGAGACACATGTATACCAACATGCATACACAAGTACACATACATATACTCATACATAATAGACGACATGCACACATATTCATGCATACATAGAGACGTTGTATTTGTGACGTAGTATGCTATGCGCCAAACTCAAAACTATGCCCTAAGCTCTGTTAGCATGTGGATTGGAATCTCACCCTACCTTGTGTTTACATCGCATTTCTTTTTCTTTATCAGTTCTACCTTTTCACTGATCGAAACTTGTCCTAGTGTACAGACAATTTTGCCAGAACTTGACGTGCTGAAATAGTGTACATGCTGTTTTTATTCACAATTTAATAAACAAACGGTAGTTTGCATATTGATAAAAACTTCACAATAATGGGGAGCTCCTTTTCTTCTTTTTATGTACCGAATAATAAATACTTTAAACTAGGCAATGTTATGGAAAGATCTGTTATGAAAAGTAAAATGGTAAAAAGGGATCAAGACTGAGGAAGATTAAAAATGTTTGACAAAATATTTTGTGAGCTTCGAAATCTTTTTAAAGCATAGGCAGTCAGTTAATAAAATATATACATTCCTATCCTGAGATTCCCTACCTTCAGTAGGCCACCAGTGACCCATCAGTCGTTTGATTCCACCCTGGGCCATAGTTACTACTGTCTCCCAGTCTGGGAAGACATCATAGCCCAAACCATCAATTGCCTTTCCAGGTTCATGATCCTGAATCTGTTACCCTCCATGTTTCTCTGTGGCATCTGAGGTCGTATTACACAAATGTCCCAGGAGCGGACAGGGCATTCCTGTCCATTTTTTGTGCTAGGAGGGTACTTCCTCATTAACAGACAGGCCCACTGAAGCTTGCACAGCCCCTTCTGCTATACCGATCACATGGGCATGCATAGCGTGCCACCTCAATCTCAAAAGGGTATAACCAGGTTTGCAGTGGTAGTGTGAACCCCATGCACATGAGGGAAAAGAAACGCTCACAGAAACTGGCGCCCACTCAAGAGTGCTGTTGGGATAGGACACAGGGATCCCACACACCCCTGGCATCTGCTATCCACCACTGGTGGATGAGGTCACGCATTTTATTTGCCTACCACTGTCACTGTCCACTCCTTAAACACTTGCCGGTTCTTCTGCTTTGAAAGATGGACCAGCAGTTTAGCCAATACAGGAGGCGGTGTGGGTCTGCATAGGGCAAAGTGCATTTTAAAATATCATTCATGGTCCTACTCTCTGCCATGCACAGTGAAGAGGAAGCACCCGTGCATTCCAGGACCTGCACTGTTTTAGAGTAATACAGCCCTGGTGATAATCCGCGCTGCAGTATTCCCAATGTGAGTATTGATGTGCTGTCAGGATCTCAGAGAAGCTTCAGAAAATAACTCCAGATTTATATCTAAACATGCCCTGGATAGATTTTTAAAATTAATTAATTCAGAGCTTGATTTTTAATGTCTAACCCCTGCCTCTCCTTGATCTAACAAGAAGTCAAAGCACTGTACAGCACCCAAACCTATTAATCCTAGGTGGGCTTTACTGTCCTTAAATACATTTAATACTTGGGGGGAGAGGGGGTAGCAAGATGGCGGTCAGCACATAAAAATAAAGAAGCCTGGCCCAAATCCACACATTATCCTGTTCCCGGTCACCCATCCACACTGGGGTTTCACTGTTTCATTACACTGAGACAATTGCACAGAGTGCTGCTTCTGAAGATCGGAGGCAGTACCAATCTATGTAAACAAAGGTGATGGCGCACTCTGGAGCAATGGCGGCCCATGAACTGAAGCACACACATTGCAAACAGCTTGAAGGCTGGAGGTGCCTAGCCATATAGAGAAAGAAGACATGTGCAGTGGACAGAGCAGACAATAAGCATTTTCGGACAATAAGGGTCAGAGTCATTGCAAGTTGAGAGCCTTGATAAATTGAAGAGACTAGACAAGCGTACTGGCCCAGTAGGCCACCGTCCAGGCAAAGCTCCAACATAGGTGGGCCCAGGCTACTTATAAGGGACACACAAACACATCGGGCAGAGGTGGCGGACACCGGGGCAGGGGCCAAGTCACAGGGGCAGTTGACTGGTGAGAGCTGGACTTCATTCAGAAACAGGCCACAAGCTCCCAAAAGAGCTAGTATGGTGCATGCTTAGTAACTGTTTGACACCCCCGAGCAAGATGGCAGCCAGCACATAATTTAGCAAGCTCCCAGACCCCCAGACTTAATCCTTAGGCATCCTGTGCTACCCTGCGGAGATAAGAACGGTCCCAGCAGAAGCACAAGCCTGATGCCCATGGCGAGCTGCAAAGAGTGGAGGCGAGGGCCTCAGAACGCCTGAAAATGGAAGATGGACGACCTGAGCATGAGGCCGAATTCCCAGCAATATAGCACCTCCAGGGCTCCCCAGCAGGTAGATGAACCGGGAGCGCTGCGCCTGTTGTGCGGACCCAACAGAGACGGCGGTGAGCACAGCTCAACACAGGCAGTACTGCTGGGGCCGGGTTGCGGGCCGAGCCCTCAGGGCAGGGCAGCTCGGGGAGCACCCGGCGTTGAGGCAGTTCGAAGACAGGAGGCCGGGGTTCGTCACTGCTCCTGGGCACTCTGGCTGCGACTGAGAACAGTGGAGCATGGTGCTGGTGAAGTGGATATTGTGATGGCCCTAAGCTAAAATGATCAGCTTCATCTCCTGGCGGGTGGGGCAGATGGCCTGAAGGCACTGCAACCGAAGTGAGGCCCACAGGAGCTTATCCCAGAATGAATACAGGGACTAGACAAGCAGGTGACTGCTGGTGGAGGCTGTCCTGCTACGACGACTGGGAAGGCTGAACCTGGGCTGCAGCTGGCCTTAGGAGATGAGTGGACAGCGGGACCCCTGAGGAGCGAAAACCTTGCAGGGAGAATGAGTAGGAGCAGAGTGCTCCAAACCTGACAGAGGAAGGCTCCTCTTGGGAGTACACCAATTAAGTCCAGAGGCAAAACGTGGAAAGCAGCACAAAAGTGGTGCACTGATGTGGTGAACTTTGCCAGGAGAATGCTGAGTAAGATGAAGGACTTCAGTGCAATGTTCCTCTGAACTTCAGAAGGCCCACTCTGTGGTAGGACAATGGAAATGCGCAGAGGGAGTCTCTGACTGCCAGTACACAGAGTGGGTGGGCCAGGTGCTTAGTACTCCTCGAGAGACTGTCTTATGTCCTCTGCTGGGTAGTGGTGGGGTAGTCTACTCCTCCTTAAGAACCCCCACAGACCCTGGTGGATGACACTGACCTGTGAGAGCTAGAGTAATATGGGAAAGGACAGAGTGCAGAGGGGATCACAGCAAACTAAGATGGATTAGTATGCAACAACCCCAGTAGGTAAGACCAGGAGAGTGGGGACTGAGACAGGCATGGGCACACAGAATCCGAATGGACCCACAGGAACTCAAATATTGGCGTGGATAGAGAACTCCAGACAGACATTAGAAACAAAGATGGACACTATGGCTCAAGATGTACACTGGCTGAGAGTGGATTTACATAAATTGCAAAGAGGTCTCTCACCATGGAACAAGATGTAAAGGTATTACAGGGGGATGTGAGGGTGTAATGACGCCGCAGTAAACAGCAACGAGATGCGGTTGTTAAGTAGTATAAATTTATTAGTGAACAGAGCTGCCGGGGAACACAGCAAGTAGCCGACGATCCTCAGCCAACTGACAAGAATCTTTTCAGAGAACATTACAAGATTCTACATTCTGACAGTGATCCCGGTTCCAGCAGAAGGCTCTATAGGAACCAGGGATGAAGACTGTCAGAATGCTACAGAGGGCTCTCAAGGCGACAGTGGGCTCGCTCTTGGAACTGGCTAGGCAACTGGAAGACAGAGTTGAGGATGATGAGGGCAGCTCCTGGTGCTGTAACATACGATTCCTGGGGTTCCTAGATGACGTGGAAGGGCGAACCCCAGAAGAGTTCTTGGAGCGCTGGATCAGGACGACCCTGGCCTCGGCTGCTCTGTCTGAGGTCTTTGTGCTGGAGAAAGCCCACATGTCATTGCCCGTGGGCTCCACCACAGACATTAATAGCAAAACTTTTAGACTACCGGTACCACAACAGAATCCTATCTGCAGTCCTAAAGGTGAGGGACTTGACCTTTGACAACCATGTAATACAAATAGATCCTGATTGCACACTGAGAGTGCAGAAACTCAGACTGTCTCAGCTTAGCTCAACTCAGCTAGCCTAGAAAACTGCTTGCCTAGAGAAGTGGCATTGATCACAAAGGTTGTATTGAAGATTACAGTATCACACATACTTCCACATGGCTTCTTCATAGCCCTTGTGGTACAGAGCAAAATTACCCCTTGTGATGCAATAATGTTTGTTGTTATTTACAACCCCCCTGGCCACAATGGTTCCTTTGTAGATGAGCTGGTTGGTTTAATTTTTCAACTGAACCTTGACTCTGTTTACTCTGTTGTTTTAATGACTTCAACATATGGGTAGAATCAAACAATCACTCCAGAGCCAAAGCAGTATTAGATGCCCTTATGGTATTACACATAGATAGTCTCTGGCCCAAAACACAAGACTGACCATATAAAGGATTTATTTTTTAAATCAGGGGAACAAGACCATGCCAATGGTGAATTTATTTTACCATCCCATCTTCTCAGTTCAAGTATTTAGTAAAGTTCTATATTCACAATCACAACTGTATTCTTATCTGTCCAGAGTTAATGCAAATGATGAATGGTTCAATGCTACTGAAAGGCAGATTGAACCACCCAAAACATGCAGCACCTCTTAGATGCACACCCTAGCGCTTCTAAACTGGTATGCCCAGTCAATCCTACTCGCACAAAGCATGGCAGAATGCACTTAGAACAATACCCAACCAGAAATACCTGTAAAAAGAGGTGAGAATTAGCTCGAGCCAGGGAGGCTGAGATAGGAACATACATTGAGGGTGGGCTATTATGAGATGTGCTTAAAAATGTAGGCTATTTCTAAAGACAATGGTCCCTAGACAGTCAAAATGAGGTGCGAATTAATATAGACCCATTCAGTACTATATTCTTTGTCCAGCCGGACAGGTTTTTAATATTACACAGTGAAAATATAACACAAAATAAATGAAAGAAATTCCAAGTGGGACACAGCCTGCGTCCTACTAACATAGACAAACAACATTAGGTGAAAGAGTGAGGCAAAGGAAGACTTGTCTGCATTTAGGTTTGATAAAAATTCAGCAGACAGAATACTGTGAAGACACCATTACAATTTCATCATTACATTATAGTCAATGTATATGGTGTACATTATGTCGACGACGTTTCGATCCCTTAATTAATTAGTGGGATCATCTTCAGGACATTTAGGATGACATGCCTGTATATATATAACATTGAATAGTAAGGGGAGGAAAATGGGGGAAAAAATATAAAGACACACAATTACAAAAAGAGCACTTACAAATCAAAACAGTTTTGTAAAAAGGTTCTAATCCGTAAATGAATTCAGACGTGCGTAGTATAAAAAGAAATTGGCCGTGTATCAAGCGGTTACAGAGGTACAGAAGAAAACCAGAAAACATATCATATGTTTTTGGTAGAAAAAGAACCAAGTGACTAGAATGATGGCCGTGTAACAGAACCGAAGAATAAGTGCCTGATTAATGACATATGCGCGCGCCACAAACCATCTCGTAAGCATAGGTAGGACCCTGGCTTTGCAGGGATAGAAGCTTACCAAAACCGGCGAACCGGAAGTTCCAAACCGAAATGCGTCAAAATTGATTAAGCCGCTGACGGGCCTGATGCGTGCCTAAACGAAGGAGATAATAACTAGTGACGCAGTGGGACCGGTGGTGAAGTTATAAAAACGCTGAAGGAGCGTTTACCGGTGGTGAAGTTATGTGAGCGCCTACCGGGGGCAGCTACAATGGCTTCCGGGACCATTAGTTTAAGGTGAATTAATAAAGTAGAACCTGCAAGAAAAGGTTCACATTAGAAGGTTTTCCGAAAGTCGGGTGTTTACCCACCCTTGCTTACGGCAGTGCGAAAGCTTACCTTCTCGGTCAACTAGACACAATCAAGGGGGAGCCGCGTGCGCGATCTCCGTAATAGAGAAATCCTAGGAGTAAACAGAAGCCAATTAAGACGGGAGCGTGGAGAACCAGTCTCTACGCCAAGTAGTGAAATGGAACGGGCGTACTTACCGAGCAAGTCTCGGCTTCTTGCTTATACTTGTGGTCCCGGCGGAGTGTCTGAGTGAATCCTCAGTGCTATCTGGTATGGAGCACGTAACCCGGAACTAATAGGGGACGTGCGGGTGGTCATGTGACCTGGGGGAGGTCCTATGGATAGTAGAGCGTGGCAGACATATTGAAACGTGCAATGTGTACATAAAAGAGGGCCAACAGCGCCCGTAATGGGCCAGAAGAAGGAAAATCAGACAGAAAGCAAGAAAGTGTCTAGATGAGAGCATGGTTGCCATGTACTATACATTTTACAAACTGATTTCAAAGGACGCATAAAATGTTAATCATAAACAATTAATCCTGGTTAGAAAATTGGAGATCCTAGTCAAGGCCTATGTAATTCATACCAGGCCTACATTAATGGTACAATATATATAATAGTTGGGCAGGTAGTGTCCATGATAATTAGGAAAACAGTGGATTATAAAAGTAAAATACCGTTAAAAAAAGGATGTTAAAAAAGGAAGATTTTACATGCAGTTTACACACACTTTACAATTCTCTAATTTCAGATAACTCATCTTATATTAAGGTACAGATTGTTCTGATTGGTACACATTGTGCAAGAGACCAGGTTTTAGAGGAGGGAGGTCCAATCTTCAAGGCGGTTCAGGCCCGTATGTATACTCCCAGTTTTCAAAATCCATTTCAATTCCTCTTTGTTGAGTAGTTGGTGAATGTCGCCACCCCTGGGAGGGGGTTTGACTACATTAATGATTGTCCATTTCATATCATTTTCTGTATGACCTGGCACACTGTAATGTTCAACCAATGGTGCATTAGTAGTATTGCAGCGTATCCTGCTTCGATGCTGGCAAATTCGTATACGTGCTTTCTGAATTGTTTGACCAATATATATCTTGTTGCAAGGACATACAATGGCGTATATGATGTTACAAGTATTACAATTTGAGAAAAACTTTCGTTCAAACTTAATCTTATCATATACAAATTCTTTCCCTTCTATTGTGGTTTGGCAAACAATGCAATCTCCACATTTAGCATGACCAGTGAGTTGAGGTAAACCCCAAAGGTCATTCAAAGTACATTTAGCATCTGTCGATGGTAGAGCTGCACGCACCAAATGATCTTGGGCTCTAGGAGCACATCTCTGGGGCAATACCACGCTCTTTTTAGTGAATTGCGGACTAGTCTGCTTGGGTAACCTCGGGTGGTAAGTTTGTTACTAAGGATCTGTGCTTCCTTAAAGTAGTCCTGTTTTAGGAAACAGTTCCTCCTAATCCTGAGAAATTGGCTGATTAACAACTGTGGAGGCCTGACCTTTATCCTGTCACATAACAAATCCACCATTCCCTTCCTCGACTTAAATATTCAACACAATCAGGGTCAATTGATAACAAGCTTGTTTAGAAAACCCACAGAGCGCAATACACTTCTCCGATACGACAGCCATCACTCCGTGCCCTTAGGGACTCACTGCCCTACTCCCAATTTCTCAGGATTAGGAGGAACTGTTTCCTAAAACAGGACTACTTTAAGGAAGCACAGATCCTTAGTAACAAACTTACCACCCGAGGTTACCCAGGCAGACTAGTCCGCAATTCACTAAAAAGAGCGTGGTATTGCCCCAGAGATGTGCTCCTAGAGCCCAAGATCAAGAAAATACAGAACCGGATGGTATGCGTTACGACTTTCACACCAGTATCACATGCCATTCGAAAAAGTGTCATCAAACACTGGGATGTACTTAATGTAGGAGTTCTTAAATTGGAACGTCCTCTGTTTGCCTTTCGCAAGGCTAAAAACGTTAAAGATCATTTGGTGCGTGAAGCTCTACCATCCACAGATGCTAAATGTACTTTGAATGACCTTTGGGGTTTACCTCAACTCACTGGTCATGCTAAATGTGGAGATTGCATTGTTTGCCAAACCACAATAGAAGGGAAAGAATTTGTATATGATAAGATTAAGTTTGAACGAAAGTTTTTCTCAAATTGTAATACTTGTAACATCATATACGCCATTGTATGTCCTTGCAACAAGATATATATTGGTCAAACAATTCAGAAAGCACGTATACGAATTTGCCAGCATCGAAGCAGGATACGCTGCAATACTCCTAATGCACCATTGGTTGAACATTACAGTGCGACAGGTCATACAGAAAATGATATGAAATGGACAATCATTAATGTAGTCAAACCCCTCCCAGGGGTGGTGACATTCACCAACTACTCAACAAAGAGGAATTGAAATGGATTTTGAAAACTGGGAGTATACATACGGGCCTGAACCGCCTTGAAGATTGGACCTCCCTCCTCTAAAACCTGGTCTCTTGCACAACGTGTACCAATCAGAACAATCTGTACCTTAATATAAGATGAGTTATCTGAAATTAGAGAATTGTAAAGTGTGTGTAAACTGCATGTAAAATCTTCCTTTTTAACATCCTTTTTTTAACGGTATTTTACTTTTATAATCCACTGTTTTCCTAATTATCATGGACACTACCTGCCCAACTATTATATATATTGTACCATTAATGTAGGCCTGGTATGAATTACATAGGCCTTGACTAGGATCTCCAATTTTCTAACCAGGATTAATTTTTTATGATTAACATTTTATGCGTCCTTTGAAATCAGTTTGTAAAATGTATAGTACATGGCAACCATGCTCTCATCTAGACACTTTCTTGCTTTCTGTCTGATTTTCCTTCTTCTGGCCCATTATGGGCGCTGTTGGCCCTCTTTTATGTACACATTGCACGTTTCAATATGTCTGCCACGCTCTACTGTCCATAGGACCTCCCCCAGGTCACATGACCACCCGCACGTCCCCTATTAGTTCCGGGTTACGTGCTCCATACCAGATAGCACTGAGGATTCACTCAGACACTCCGCCGGGACCACAAGTATAAGCAAGAAGCCGAGACTTGCTCGGTAAGTACGCCCGTTCCATTTCACTACTTGGCGTAGAGACTGGTTCTCCACGCTCCCGTCTTGATTGGCTTCTGTTTACTCCTAGGATTTCTCTATTACGGAGATCGCGCACGCGGCTCCCCCTTGATTGTGTCTAGTTGACCGAGAAGGTAAGCTTTCGCACTGCCGTAAGCAAGGGTGGGTAAACACCCGACTTTCGGAAAACCTTCTAATGTGAACCTTTTCTTGCAGGTTCTACTTTATTAATTCACCTTAAACTAATGGTCCCGGAAGCCATTGTAGCTGCCCCCGGTAAGCGCTCACATAACTTCACCACCTGTTTCACCGGTAAACGCTCCTTCAGCGTTTTTATAACTTCACCACCGGTCCCACTGCGTCACTAGTTATTATCTCCTTCGTTTAGGCACGCATCAGGCCCGTCAGCGGCTTAATCCAGTTTGACGCATTTCGGTTTGGAACTTCCGGTTCGCCGGTTTTGGTAAGCTTCTATCCCTGCAAAGCCAGGGTCCTACCTATGCTTACGAGATGGTTTGTGGCGCGCGCATATGTCATTAATCAGGCACTTATTTTTCGGTTCTGATACACGGCCATCATTCTAGTCACTTGGTTCTTTTTCTACCAAAAACATATGACATGTTTTCTGGTTTTCTTCTGTACCTCTGTAACCGCTTGATACATGGCCAATTTCTTTTTATACTGCGCACGTCTGAATTCATTTACGGATTAGAACCTTTTTACAAAACTGTTTTGATTTGTAAGTGCTCTTTTTGTAATTGTGTGTCTTTATATTTTTTCCCCCATTATCCTCCCCTTACTATTCAATGTTATATATATACAGGCATGTCATCCTAAATGTCCTGAAGATGATCCCACTAATTAATTAAGGGATCGAAACATCGTCGACATAATGTACACCATATACATTGACTATAATGTAATGATGAAATTGTAATGGTGTCTTCACAGTATTCTGCCTGCGGAATTTTTATCAAACCTAAATGCAGACAAGTCTTCCTTTGCCTCACTCTTTCACCTAATGTTGTTTGTCTATGTTAGTAGGACGCAGGCTGTGTCCCACTTGGAATTTCTTTCATTTATTTTGTGTTATATTTTCACTGTGTAATATTAAAAACCTGTCCGGCTGGACAAAGAATATAGTACTGAATGGGTCTATATTAATTCGCACCTCATTTTGACTGTCTAGGGACCATTGTCTTTAGAAATAGTAACGTACCCAAGGTCCTGGACCAATTGTATATTGGGTTCCCTTGTATTTTGTAAAAATGTAGGCTAACATTTGAGAAAAGACATTTGAAATTCCGTTTCTCATCCCTCACGTTTGGCAAACTTAGACCTAAAACACAGGGAAAACAATCTGAAGAGTGTTTGTAGGCCCAAATCCCAGGAATTTAAAAACATATTATTTTAAATGAAAAGGAAAATCAGACTTTTCAAATAGGTGCAGTAAAAGCTAGAGTAAGTAATGTAAATGCGCAAAATGGAAACACTGAATCCAAAGTGTCATATGGCCCAAATGCAAGCAAACAAAGAGCCTACCAGGAGTTTCATGGTGGGTGGTGCAGCTTGGTGGGCAAATCCTGAAGTCAAAAATGCTAGTAAGCCAGATGGGATGACCCTAAAATTCTTGGTCAGGTAAAGTTAAATGCACTAGAAATTGAAATTGAGCTGTCCACAGAAATCAGTAGAGTTCTGTCTTTATTGATGGGGAAAATGTTTGCACAGGAGAAAATAACCTTTAAATCCTACAGCAGCTAGCCTAGAAAACTAATTCCCTATTGGAGAGGACTCTAAGCATCAACCAGCGAAACAGTCAGGCGATCCCGAAAGTGAAAGCTACTCCAATGATGACTGGGATGGTAAACATAAACAAAATCCTTCGAGTTATGACCTCAATGATGATGTCAGCCAAGGACAAAAACTGGGACTAAAATGATCAAATGTTTCCCACCATTGACCGCAGTGGGGCACAGAGAGGTTCACCAGAAATAAATATCCAAGCCCAATGTACAAATAGTACCTCTTTGGCACCTGGAGGGTGCAGAGAAATTCTTAGAATTGACCAAACTTCAACTCTAAAAAAGGAATGAGGCCAGTGTGGCGACAATACCAAGCGCCTCCTACATCTCTTGGCTAACACCCAAAGATCCCGGAGAGAAGCTCTCCTTCTCTCCATCGATGCCGAATAGACATTTGATAGGGTCCACTGACCCTGCCTATTCGAAACTACGATTTGGCCTCTGCGATAAATTTTGCAGGTGGGTCCACTACATTTACAGTGCTCTGCTGGCCTCAGTGAGGGTCAATGGGTAGACATCGCTGCCCTTCCCTATCCAAAGGGGTGCACATCAAGGGGGGCCCCTCTCCCCACTTGTTTTCGCCTTATACATACAGGCCCTGGCACAGCAGCTGGGGGTCAACCAAGCTGTTGTTGGGATCCCCTTTAGCGGAGACCACCACCTTATCAACCTCTATGGAGATGATGTAATTTTATCTATCACTGATCCGATGACCTCGCTCCCCGCTCTAGTAGCGGAACTCCAGGCTTTCAGGGAGGTCTCTGGATTTAAAGTAAACATGCAAAAATCCCAGATCTTAAATCTCTCGGTTTCCACACCTCATGAAGCTCACCTACGCTTCATGTTCCCTTTTGAATGGGCAATTGAATCCATTGCCTACCTTGGTATCAAGCTGGCCCGATCTGTTCCTAAGACTATAACTATCAATTATGCCTCTCTCACCTCGCAAATACGTGGAGACCTGTCCACATGGAGGCGCCTCCGCCTTTCCTGATGGGCAGAGGTTAACATGACAATGCCACCATACATTCTCTATCTATTTCAGACCCTCCCATTGATCCCCACCACAACACACTCTTCGTTCCCTCCAATTGGAAATTAATAAATGTATCTGGGATGGGAAGAAACCCCGCCTTCACAAACACCTACTCTAACGACCGACACAGAAAGGAGGCATGGTAGTATCCATGTTATTGCGCTACTACCAAGCCTCCCAACTCTGATTTCTGGTGGAGTGGAACCGACCGCTCTCTGAAAAGCACTGGTCCTTTATGGACCAAGCTGTTGCGGGCTCCAGCATATGGAAGGAAGCCTGGCTTCCCCGTAAACACAGGGCTTGGGGCCTCTATTCCTCACCGGTGACTAGCTCCACATTCAAAGTATGGGATGCTGTAGCGATTAGGGCAGGCTTGACTACCTTCCCCTCCCCTATGACTCCAATTCTGGCCAACCCAGACTTTACTCCAGGGATGCAACAAGAAGGGTTCCGGCGTTGGCAGGAAGGTAGTTGTAAACGCATAGGATGTCTCTTTGATACCCAAGGGACTATCCCCTTTGAACAGCTGAAATCTGATTACACCCTGGAGGAAAAAGACCGTATACAATACCTTTTAATACGACATTAGGTGATGCTACCTGACATTAAAGAACAAGCTGAAAGACCTCTGATCCCCTTTGAAAAATGGGTACTCCTTAAGACAGACGATAAAGCGCCTTATTACTGAACTGTATGCCTTGCAGGGTGAAGGGTCTTCACTGACTAAATCTAAGGGGCAACTGAGATGGGAGGCTGAGCTGGGCAGAACCCTTTCCTCCAAAGAGTGGGAAGACATGTTCTATAGGACCCGACACACAGCACATAACATGGCAAGCACCGAGTCTGCATACAAAATAGTATCATACTGGTACTTGACTCCTGCGAGACTTCAGGCCTGGAACATGGGACGCTCGAAGGAGTGCTGGCAGGGGTGCAGGGACACTGGAACATTAATCCACCTTCTATGGCACTGCCCGAAATTAACTTGTTTCTGTGGCCAAATCCTTACTGGCATTGACCACGCCTTTAACACCTCAATCACTAGGTTTCCTGCCTACACCATACTTGGGCTTCCTAACCCTTTGACCTATCTGCTTCGCTCCAGGCGATGGAGGAAAAGGCCTTAGTTCTTGGGGCAGCCCATCAGGTGATCCTCTCCCTGTGGGGTACTGACAGGACTCGTGATTACACCTCTTGGCTCCACAAACTGTGGTTTATCCTAGGAATGGAAAAATTGTCTCTTTCGGTTGACCCAAAACGCAACTCCTACCCCGATTTGTGGGCAACTCACATTCACATTCTTTCCTCTGAGTTCCGAGAGCTGACATGCCTGGCCTACCTGAAGCTGTTACGTCGGCTCCCGGAAGCTACACCCACGGATAGCTCGTCCCTAACCTGACGTTACAGACCACTATCTACACTTGAATCAATATTACTGATCCTGATTGCCAACACTATTGACCACTTAGCTACCTCCATGGAAGGAGATGGGGGAAGTGGGATGTTGGTTTGGGTTGTTTATGTTTCACTTTAAAATGCCTAAGCAACGCTGCTGGCCCCAGGGTTGTAGGCGAAAAGCTGTAGTAAATATGATTCTCCTGCTACACTGAATGCTGCCGGCCCCTTTGTAGTGTAGCTCCTATTTCCCTAATAGGCTCTGCGCATTGGAATAATATATCCTATAGGTTTGACATAGGACTAAGGTCAGTATGTCCCTATCGAGTATATTAAACTTAATTACTTGTGCCAGCTAGCTCAGAGGCCACTAGAAACTCCTTGACAACAAGAAGGGAGTAGTTTCTGGCAGCCGCAAAACATGACCACTGTGTTTCCCTTTAGAATCAGAACGTGTCCCAGAGTCGTGGAAACAATAGATAACTATTTCACTCAGCTCAGTCGTGCATGCTTAGTTTTCTCCAAGTTACACAGAAAGAAATAGACGGGCGTTTCAATAAAGGATTTATTGAACAGTCTTGTTTCTGGTGTAAGTAAAATGTGCTGTTACGATCACAAGACAGTATGCGAGATAAATAATGTACAGTGTGAGCAGTAGAAGCAAATAATACTGCGAGAGCATTATTTTTTAGTACATATGCTGTTACATAAATAACACAGACTAAAAATGCGAGTACTCATACGATGCGTTGCTAAGCTAGTTCTACCCCAATGTACCTAACCTAACCTAGGTGTAGGAAGAGGGAAGAAGTAGGTGAAGTATTCCTTACTATGGTATACTAAGAGTATGTTAAGTCTAGTATGCCTAGTATGCCAAGAGTCCCTCTAGGTTCTAATCAGCTCCATACCTGAAGAATGAGAGAGGTTGGAATCTCTTTGCCAGACTCAAACTCCAACACCCCGCAAGGGAAGTCAGATCACTGGAAGCTGGACTCTCTGCGTGCAGGGATGACAGCGTCTTCTCAGTGCGTCAGGCCGGGAAACGGGCTCCTCTGAAGTCGAGGTCTCCTCTAGTTTACAAGGGCTAGGGAAGGTATATTTATACCTGAGAGTACCTAGGAATGTTTAGTATTGACGTGAGTCGGACAGCGAAAGACGTCATGAATGAACCCCTAAGGAATAACGGTTCATACATAATATATGAGACCTTGAAGAAATCAATAGTCATGGACTAGGGAAACTCCCGCAGCCTAAGGGTCTGTTCTTCATGTACTCGTTGTGACATTAGGGTGGACGGATGTCGGAGACCATGCCTGTATTTGGAGTGCATGGTTTAATGCCTAAATAAGGCCTGGGAATTTATGCCTATGTAAGGGCAGGGCGAATTGTGCCTATATAAGGACATGATACTGGAAAGCCCGTTTAGGGACACCCTAAGAGGAATACAACACCCACTCCACTTTCGTGTATACGATAATACTAAAATGCTAAACATTTAAAATGCTAAACATTAAAATGGAGTACCGCATATTTCTAAAATATTTAATAAAACCATTTAAAAAAGGCATTTAAAAAACCAATTAGAATGCAAAAGGTACTGTACATATTAAGCATAGCCTTTCACTTCAGGCATATATTTAAAATAAAATGCAACATGAATGAAAAGAAGCAGTAATATTTACATGTGACAGAAAATGATCGATAAGTTGTTCAAAAGTCAAAGTCATTTCATGTCATGAAAATAAATGAACTGTTTGAGACACACAAGATGACTAAGTGTCTGTGGAAGTACCGCCAAGTCTGTACTATAAGGCTAGTTCTACTTTAAACAGATTGAAGTGCCATTTTCGTTCGAAAAATGGGAAAAAGTTCAATTTTGGTAGAGTTCCAAGTTGGTTTGAAAAAAAATGAAGGCCAAATTGTTACTGCATCTCTGGAACACTGTATGCTGAATCAGAGTCAGTTTACGGGTCTGGTGTAAACATGAGATCATCTACTTCTATAGACAAAACATCGTCCACTGTAGTTGGTGTCAGTTGGAACACCTCGTGTAGCAGATTAATTGCACAGAGATGTGAAGCTTCGCTTCCAGCATAGGGTGCCGCAGCAAAGTTTGCGTCCGTTGTTACCTGTGTGCCTGTAGATCTTTCTCGTAAATCAGCAGCAGCCGGAAGCGTCTGTGAGATCTCAATGAATGCTGACATCAGGATAGGAAGCCTCTGGGGACAACACATAGCATGGGCCGTTATCGGGACCAGCAGGGTATCGACGTCCGTTGGCGTAGCTGATGGAAATGTTAGACAGGTGTCCAACACGCATTCTACACCGCATAGCAGGCATCGTAGAACAGGTAAGATGCAATCTTGCCAGATTGGTCTGAAGGACAGGAACCACGTGGTATTAAGGTCCCGTAGACGATTTATGCCCAAAAGCTCTACTATTTGCTCACGGCACTTTCGTTCAAGGAGAGCTTTCTCCATTACGCTCGGAGTGATGTCTGCGAATAGGCTGGCCATAGCGCAATAGCAGGAAGAGAAATAGAATTCCGGCAACAAGTGCTAGAATTAATGGTATGCCACCAAACACCGAATGTGCAAAGTTCGGGATGATTCCGAGTATTGCCTGGAAAGGTGCTAACAGACCTGAGCAGATGCTCTTAAATACATGTACAATTCCAGTTGTATCTGACATGTTGAAGATACGTGATATCATTTCTATGAAATGTATAGGGCAGTTTGTACGTATTAAAGTCTGTATCTCAGCCGAAGTCCTTGCTATTTGTAGATCATAGGTTTCCTTGGCAAAGGTCAAAGGCACTTTTTGCTGTAAAAGCATGGCTTTCATTCTGCTTAGAGTATCAAATCTTATAAAAGAGACGTTCAGCGAAGGCCATAGAGGCGACTCCCTGACTGTGTCTATTGGGGCAAACAATACTTGCATACAGCAAGTGACCCTGGAGTTGACCGTTACTAGATATGGGATGCCTGGCAGCATGCCGCAGCAACTCTGATCATTCAACATGAGGTAACTCCCATTAGAAAGTTGTCCAAACGTTGGATTAATCACAGCAGCTGGTGTACCCTGCTGATGGCAAGACAAATTAGCCACAGAACCATTACAAGCCCCGTGTAAGGAAATGTCCTGACATATAAGCGAACCGCTCAGTGCACGTTTACAGTGTGTACCGCTCAAAAACACTTCACGATCCCCACTCCAACATCTATATGTATACGGTAAATCCCAAGATGTCTTAATGTATTCCTTACCCAACCTTTCATATTTGCCTGCTTGCATTTGTCTGAGGCAATACTGAAACTGAAAAGTAGTCACAGGTAGTGTGATTTTGCCATGAATAAGCCATTCTGTAGCTGGTTTTTCTGCCACTGTGAATGGTAACTTTTCCAGTTTTTCAATGCTCAACACTGTATACCTTGCTCCTCTTTGTGCCAATTCGATCTGTTTATCAGTGAGATTGTATTCTGCAAACAGAGCCGTTGTGTTGATAAAACGCCAAGGCACATAGCCCGCTTGCAAAGATTGCAGCGTCCAGCTTAATAACATAATAGAACGTAATTGAGACTGGCCTTGCTGTAACATCGCCAAATCTTGTTCTAGTATGTCAATAGCAGAGGATACAATGCCATCCAATGAATATATTCTGGAGGACAAAGTTGTTAACCCATTGTCGACCACAGAGAGTGTTTTCTCTAAATTAATACGATCAAGTTCACGTATTCGTTCTGCGGCCTCCATCTGTGATACTTTCCATGCTTCATTATAAGCAGCATAAATGCCGGCATATATGAAACGTTTTTGACGCGGTTTTCTTGGTCCAAGCAAGAATTCCCTAAGGTCTGCGTCCTTTTTATGTAAGGTTAAGTGTTGTTTCACATCCTGTAGTGTAGACTTATGCAGCCAATCGAGGCATAATTTTCCTACACTGTATGTTGTTACTACCCCCGGATGTTGTCTTTGGACGTATCTTGGGTCTGGCCTATGAATAGTAAAGCCCTGAATTTTATTCAGGAATCTTTCCTGACAGTTATTCGTGTCTGTGGGCCAGATCAACCATTTTTTTCCACGTAGGATTAGATCTGTTGAGTTGTAGTATATTGTCAACTGTCACCACTGCCTGTGTATCGTTATCTCTGGCAGGTGTTGGTACAGAAGGTGTGTTCATCTCTTTTATCTTGGCTAGTCCAAGACAAGATGTTTGTTGGATGGTTTCATTCAAAAACATTATTTGTTCAGGGATGATACAGGCTCTAAATAACGCTTCTATCCCCTGCACTTGCCATTCTTTAGTACCCCAGACTGTTTTTGTGTCTATTGTGTCTTTCCAAAAGTCGAAACCCTGTCTAGACAGTTGGGCATTAAATAATGCAGAGTAAATCTGTTTTGTATTTGTTAACATAATTTTCAGTCCTGTCTTGTTTACATTTTTATAGTAAAACATTTCTGGATCAGATGTATTATAACCTGAAAAATATGGAAATTTACTAGCAAATGTTTTTGAACTATCTTTCGGTGGTGTAGGACAATGTTCCCATTGGTTAAACATAAACACATTTCTTGGATATGCAGATTTATGCAAATAACGATGACCATAGTGATTATAACAATACAGTTGTTTATAGTCTGATGAACCCTCTAAATATTCATTTTTTTAAAATGCAGCAGATTTTTCTAGGTCAAACATAATGTCATTTACAGTCTCCAAGTCCCAATCATCAGAATAGGTACTGGAAGAGAGTAGGTCACTTAGTGAGATTTTAAACAAATGTGGAATGTTCAATTGTTCCGTCGGACCGAATATATCAAAATCTGTTTTGTCCCACACTATACCATCCTGTATAGGAACAGCTGTGATGTTCACTGATGACAAGTCTCTTGCTTCACAATGGGATGATTTATGAGGTTTCAAAAGTACGTTCACGTCTTTTCCTTCAGAGTTCACATGGATGTATCTGCCACTTATAAGCACGCTCACAGTTGTAACCAAAGCTAGCCAGAGCAGGAAAACAAAAAGTCCAGATGTAATCCAGAGTTCAATCCATGGACAAACCAAATAAGTCTTTTTCAGAAAGTGAAGAAAGTCTTGTACTTGCTGCTTGAATCTCAATGATGCTGGCGTCGTTTCAGGTTCACTCGGATCTTCTGAGAACGTATCAAAGTTAATGAAATAGCCAGAAGCAGTTCTGTCAATTGTTGGAATTGCATCAGGATTTGTAGAAATCACTGGAACCAGTTCATCACTTGTTACGTTTGTGTAGACAGGTGTATTTGGACGAACTGTTATTTGGTGTTCAAGAGGGATGAGTTCCATAGCGTTGTTGCTTAGTCCTCCATCTGTTACAGCTGAATTCTCGGTTGTTATCAGTCTTTCAGTCTGAACCTCTTGGATAGTAGCGAGAGGTGTGCGTCTGCTACTAGGTCGGAGTCCACGAGGCCTACTATTTAGTATTGGCCACATACTGTGGTTTGATCAGGTCGATGGACACAAATCTTTTCTCCTTTCTTCCAGCAAGGGGCGGCAGAAGTACTGTTCTTGTTCCTTGAACTGCTAGGACAGGTACTGGTTGTCTGTAAGAAGGTCCAAATTCCTTCTTGTCCGCAATCTTTTCTCTGACTAGATCCCCAACTTTTGGAATCCAGACAGGCCTTGCTGGGACCGCCGATTTTTCCCCAGTGGTGGTTGGCTGTAGGAGTACGTTGCTTTGTTTCGTTCTTAACTTGTTTAAGTCCTGTAAAACAGCCAAGCGATCTTTGATATCAAAGGGTTTATTTTCCACCTCTGTGCCTACATGTTCAAGGTCTGGTACCCACATTCTTGTCCCAAATAGGACCTCATATGGAGTGACCCCCCTTAGAGGACTTCTTGGCAGATTGTTCAATGCACGTTGGACCCCACTAAGGTGTTTGACCCACCCATCACCCGAACCTAATACCCTAGCTGTTATAGACTGCTTTATGTCCCGGTTTTTCCTTTCCACAACCGAAATTCCCTCAGGATGGAATGGAAAGGAGTATCGCAACGTCCAGACTGGCCATGGCCTCTTTGTAAGCCCTAGAGCTAAACGCAGGACCCTGGTCAGAATGTAGCGTGCCTATTGCGTATATGCCGATAAAGACTCGCAAATCTTTTATAACAGTTCGAGCGTCAGCTGAGCGCTGAGGCCATAACCATAGGAACCTAAATTCAGTATTTGTGGGAATGCCTTTGTCCAGTAGGACGCAAGCGCGTAGATAGTCTAATGCTGTCTAACAATGGTGTCTGCACTGGGTTACCGCATTCGCAGCATGGTGTCTGGTGGCTCTCTCGCTGTAATTTACAGTCTAAGCAGTTGTTGATGAATATGTGAATTTCTGTATTCATTCCAGGCCACCAGTATGTCTCTTTTAACGTCAAAATTGTTTTAGAGATCCCTTGATGTGACAGACCCTCCCCCAAATGTGTTTCATAAATCAAGGCTGCTCTACGTTCCTGTCACGATTCAGCGCGCTTAGTGAGAGGCGTAAATGGAGTGTGTATGCCTGAACACTACAACTCCCATAATTCCACTGACAGGGGCATGGCCCTACCTCTCCTCCGTATTTAAGCACCTCCCTCATCCAGACGGGTGCTTGTCACTCGAGCTCATTGCAGTCTTCACGAGCCCGTGTTCCTGTTTGCAGAGTTGTTCCTACGCAGTTCCTTGGTCATCCGGAGGCTCCTAGTGGTGTGTGACAGCCGCGCTGAAACGCGAAGGGAGAAGACCAGCGTTCTGAGCGGCCGGCAGCTGCCTCGGTGTGCGACCCCTTCCGGGTTAAGACGCGCTGACGCGCGGAGGGTACAGAACGCCACAGCGGCAATTACGAGACTTCTTCCCCAGGGACTGCTGCCTTGTTGGAGCTTCCGTGCTGGAGCGCCTGGTGTCCCGTAATAGGAGTTGAACGCGGCAAGGAAGTCGTGTTTCAGCGTGAACAGAGCCGATGAGAGGCTCGGAGTAAGATCATCCCGTGTGCGGCCAAACGGTTGCTTTTTCCTCGCCTCACAAAGCTGGGGCAGACTTCATGACTCGGCTGGAATGTGAGGTCGCCATTTGGACCCTTGCCAGTTGGAAAGGAGTATCCGCTGTGGTTTGGGACTCGACCAATCCAGCTAAGTACAATTAACTTCACCATTATTATTTCTGGCATTGCCTTTCTTGATTAAAGAATGAAAGCGGCCTGACTAGCTGTAAGTACTTACACATAGCCATTAGTTTTCTTGCTGGCGTCTGTGTATGATGTTTGTTACAGGTGTGTTGTGCTTGTGTCTTACCTAGGTAACCAGGGACTAGCCAGCAGGAGTGGCTTCTTTAACTCCGAGGCCGAGTTCCATCGAGGGTTCAGCAGCCGCCACCTTTTTGTTTCCTTTGTCCCTTTTTTCCCTTTCCCTTCACGTAGTGTTTCCTGTTGGCGTGGTTGGTACACCCCCACAGGTCATACTATTAAGGGGGATAGGGTTACTTGGCATCTTCCATCGCTCCCGTTGTATCCGGCTTTACAGGTTAGTGGTTGAACTAATCCGTCCGTGACAGTTCCATGTTTGGGATTACCCTATCCCCCACTCCAGGGATTCGAGCAAAAGGAACGTTATTCGCATCAATTACATAAGTGTACTTGAGCGGAAACTTTTTTGGTAACGCTGCACTGCTGCCTTTGCTTGAAGCATTGACAGCCAACACTATCTCACCGTCTATTTTCGTTTTGGAACGAGTGATCGCAGCTACGGAAGCCGTCTGCACAGCCCCCTTTGCGGCTTCGTCAGCCAATGAATTCCCTGCAACGTGAACGCCATCACGTTGATGACTCAGTGTGTGGATCACGTGAGCCTTTGGTAGTTCGTTTTTCAACTGAACTACTTGTTCCCAAAGCATTTTGTGCTTTATTGTGCCACCTTTGCATCTTTGAAACCATTTTCAAGCCAGTTTTGTATATAGTCATTATACGACTGAACACAGTAAAAGGAATCGCACACTATCAGTGTGGGGAATTCTCGATCTGTACTTTCAAGTACCAGTTTGAATGCTTGTAGTTCAGCTCGCTGAGCTGTACAATCTCCTAGAGATTGTGTTTTAGTGACCATAGGTCTGAAGATGCCATGTCGCATGCGACCTTTAACGATTGCACACGCTGCACTGTAAGCTTGCTTACTCCCTGTTGCGGGTTGTGCGGATCCGTCAGTGTAAATTATAAATTCGTACTGATCGAGAGGCAGAATTTCAGTAGGCAGAGGACATTCATGTTCGTATTGCAGGAATGCTTGTGTTTTTAAATCTGGATCAAAAACATATTCAACATCTGTTGCAGCAAGAGAATTAACCCATTGTATCCATCTTGGATGTAATGCTTTAGCATTTGGAATGCTTGCTTTTGTGACCGCTTCTAAAGCTGGTACCGGGGTTACGACAATAATGCGTTTCCCTTGGGCTAAGGCTCTTTCTTTTGCTACAGCGGTTTGAACTGCTGTTAGAATTTTTTCAGTTGAACTGAAGCACATTTCCGCTTGTGTGTACAAATGAGATTTGTATGCTATTGGTATTTTCTCACCCTTATTAAATGTTAAGTAGGTGAATCCGCATTGACCCGAAATTATTCGGATCACCAAATTGCGTTGACTTACGCGTGTTTGTAAGTGATTTGTTGCTAACATGTTAGCCTGGAGTGAACGCAAGATTTCTGTGTGTTCCTGTGTCCAGTTTCTGATCGAAAAATCAGGTTTGATTAATGCGTAGAGAGGTTTAACCCTTTCTGCGTAATTTAGAATGTATGTTCTTCCAAAATTTAGGAAACCCAGGATGGATTGTAAGTTTTTTAGCGTTTTTGGAGGTTGGAGCAGCGCACACTTTTCTAAAAAGTTAGCTGCCAAGCTCTTGCCTTCACTTGAAAGCTCATATCCTAAAAATAGGACATTGAGATGGGCAATACTAGACTTTTTAAAGTTGAACTTGTAGCCCTCAGAGGCGAAACCCAGTATAATGGTGCTCACCCTGTTCAAGTGTTTTTTCAAGTCATCATCCGTCAGATAGATGTCATCGACATAGGACAATGCTTCATTGTCATAAATTTGTAGTAACTCCGTTACCCTCGCTGAGAATAAACCTGGGCTGTTCTTGAACCCTTGTGGGAGTCGACAAAAGTGACGCTGGGTCCCCATTATGGAGAATGCTGTTAAGTACCTGCTTTCAGGTGCTATGTTTTGACAAAAGAAACCATTTGAGATGTCTAATGTTGTTTTATATTTTTTACGCACAATGTTATTCATTAATGCTGTGCTATGTGCATTTTGCACTGCAAAAGTTTTAGAACAAGTGTTTAGGTGTCTGTAATCCAAAACTAGACGATATGTATTGTCTGGTTTGGAGACAGGAAACAAAGGATTGTTCATTGAGGAGGTGCATGTTTCAATCACCCCTTGGTATTCAAGTTGATCTAAGATCTCCCTGACCTGTTTTTTAGCTTCTTGCTTTATTGGGTACTGCCGTTGTGCAGTTGGTTCATGTTTCAGATGTATGTTATGTTGAGGTGAGTCCTCATCCCATCCTACATGATTTTTATATAATGCTGGGGCCTGGGCTACTGCCCATTTCCTGGCGTATGTATCTTTTAGGTGAATTGGAATATGGTTGGAGAAGGCAGGCATAATAATGTCCTCGCCATGTGGGCACTCCCTGACAAATTGTGGTGGCCAGTCCTTTTCTGCTAGAAGTATGTCATAACCCTTTGATAGTCTTTCCCAAAAAGTGCTTTCACCTGTCTAGGTTTGTCTCCCTCCATCCGGAGAGTTATGTCATATAACTTTTGTGGAGTACTAACCCTGGTGTCTACAGTCTCAACTGTGATGTACTCATTCAAGTCCACTATCTCCAGAAGTTCCCTCAGGTTCTGGCGAACTATTGTGACTTCTGCTGCACTGTCCAGCATGGTCTGAGCCCATTCTCCGTTCTTGAGTTGTGTTCTCAGTATTCTCGGCATGTCTGATCTTTAGACCTGCTACTTTCTTTTGGAGAATTGAGGTTTTACTTTAGTTTTTGGAGCGTGTTTGTCGTCTTTCGATTTCACGCGTTCTTCTCTGTGTTCCGTCCGTCCTCTTCTTTCCGAAGTCTGTGATGAGATCTGAAAGGGACGAGAGGAACGTGTATCAGTATCTTGATACCTATCAGGTTTTCTCAAATTATCCCTATTCCTGAGGTTATACCTCCTTTCAGAGGGCTCCTTTTGAGGAGACCTACCTCGGGATTGAGAACGTTTCTCGTTTGATTTTTGTTTAGTAGTATCCCACTTCTTTTTAGAAGATGTAGGAGTTTGTTTAATTGAGTCCTTCTCAGGACTTTCAGATAGCTTCGGCTTCACTGGTCTTCCACCCAAACTATCTCTGCCTAATTCTGCATAAGATTGTTCTATTATTCTGGGTAGCTCTGTTTGATGTTCTGTAACATCAAATTCCCTTAATTTTTGGCGGATCGCCACTGCTGCTGCCTCCCCTTTAATATTTGATAATATTATTGTTGAGACCTGGTCGAAATTTTTCAGTAATTTCATACCTAAATTTAGAGCAGGCTCTGCCCCGTATTCGTTTTGAATTTGTTTCAGGACATCAGGTATTACCGCAATTGACGGAATGCCATGTGTTTTAGTATAGATGGCAGCAAAGACTGAGCCCCAAGTGGTGCAGTCTTCCAGTTGTGGTGTGATCCCCATTGGTAAACTGATTGTCAGTATTCTGTGTTTCTCATACGGGCTAGTATTTGGAAATACTGCTTCGATTTGAGTAATTTTTTGAGCTATCCAGAAAGGAATTTGCTCACGTTTTGTGGGCATTTTACCCATGACTGCGTATAGAGTCTGTGGTGTAATTTTTAGAGTGTTCCCCTGGAGAGGGGTTTGATTTGGAAGTGTTAATGGTGGTCGGACTGTAAAAGTCCGCATGACATATTGGACCAATTGTCTGTAGATTTTTATTAACTCTGTGAGTTGAGTAAGTAAGTCCTCATCTGACATCTCTTCAATGTCAGGATGAGGTGTGTAGCTCGACTAGAATCGGCTATGTTGCTCCTGGTCTACCTAGTGGACCGAGCCTAGTAATGTTTTTGTGATGTTTTAGGGCGCCTTTAAACCAGAGCTGATGCTCTTGGTATGTTAATGGAATTTCTATATCCTCGAAAGGACTGTATTCCTCTGGTGGTTCATCTTCTTTGTAGAAGTGAAACATGTGTGTTACTGAATTTGATTCAGGAAATATTACCCATGAATAGAATACCTCTGTCTGAAAGGATTCATGTGCCTCTATCAAGAAAACTGCTCTACCGCCTCTCGGAGGTAGGCCATGTTTTATAAGTTTTAGAGTGATGGCTCTTCTTAAGTTTGGAGCGATGTCTATGTCACCCTCCTCGGTTTCATTTAAACCTGTAATGTTAAAAACTGCTGGTAGGGCTGGATTAGCCACAGCTACACCGTCTCCGGCGTCTTCAGTCATTTTGTTTTTTGAAAAATGTAGAACAAGTTTCAAGGAAACAAAGATAAGGTGCACAATATTGTGGAACACTGTATGCTTCAACGTTGAGCAAACCAAACAGCTAATATATAGGGTACTGCCCTATGTAGCCGTGGTGGATACTTAACCCTGCCCACTCCAGACGTCTTTTGGAGTATATGGGTAGGGGTCTTGAGAGAAAAAGCACGGCTGAGTTACTCAGTATCTAACGTTGAATTACTGCCCCATGTTGGGCGCCATGTAGTGTAGCTCCTATTTCCCTAATAGGCTCTGCGCATTGGAATAATATATCCTATAGGTTTGACATAGGACTAAGGTCAGTATGTCCCTATCGAGTATATTAAACTTAATTACTTGTGCTAGCTAGCTCAGAGGCCACTAGAAACTCCTTGACAACAAGAAGGGAGTAGTTTCTGGCAGCCGCAAAACATGACCACTGTGTTTCCCTTTAGAATCAGAATGTGTCCCAGAGTCGTGGAAACAATAGATAACTATTTAACTCAGCTCAGTCGTGCATGCTTAATTTTCTCCAAGTTACACAGAAAGAAATAGACGGGCGTTTCAATAAAGGATTTATTGAACAGTCTTGTTTCTGGTGTAAGTAAAATGTGCTGTTACGATCACAAGACAGTATGCGAGATAAATAATGTACAGTGTGAGCAGTAGAAACAAATAAAACTGCGAGAGCATTATTTTTTAGTACATATGCTGTTACATAAATAACACAGACTAAAAATGCGAGTACTCATACGATGCGTTGCTAAGCTAGTTCTACCCCAATGTACCTAACCTAACCTAGGTGTAGGAAGAGGGAAGAAGTAGGTGAAGTATTCCTTACTATGGTATACTAAGAGTATGTTAAGTCTAGTATGCCTAGTATGCCAAGAGTCCCTCTAGGTTCTAATCAGCTCCATACCTGAAGAATGAGAGAGGTTGGAATCTCTTTGCCAGACTCGAACTCCAACACCCCGCAAAGGAAGTCAGATCACTGGAAGCTGGACTCTCTGCGTGCAGGGATGACAGCGTCTTCTCAGTGCGTCAGGCCGGGAAACGGGCTCCTCTGAAGTCGAGGTCTCCTCTAGTTTACAAGGGCTAGGGAAGGTATATTTATACCTGAGAGTACCTAGGAATGTTTAGTATTGACGTGAGTCGGACAGCGAAAGACGTCATGAATGAACCCCTAAGGAATAACGGTTCATACATAATATATGAGACCTTGAAGAAATCAATAGTCCTGGACTAGGGAAACTCCCGCAGCCTAAGGGTCTGTTCTTCATGTACTCGTTGTGACATTAGGGTGGACGGATGTCGGAGACCATGCCTGTATTTGGAATGCATGGTTTAATGCCTAAATAAGGCCTGGGAATTTATGCCTATATAAGGGCAGGGCGAATTGTGCCTATATAAGGACATGATACTGGAAAGCCCGTTTATGGACACCCTAAGAGGAATACAACACCTTGGGTTGTAGGCGAGTAGCTGTGTTTGTCATTGAACTGCTATGGCCGTAATAAACATAATTGATCCATAAAAAAGGAAGGAGAAATTGAAAGAGAAAAAGATGGTGAAACCCAAAGTAAAATTTTCCCAGGACCTCAATAGCATATAACTGGCTCCAACTCCAGGGGAGGTAGAAGTGGACGCCGCGGTTCTCACCAGTTCTCATCAGTTCTCACTTTCTATCTCAACTTTGATACAAGGTGAAGGAGGATTACGTACCTACTAAGGTGAGCCAAAACCATTATCCAGTAGAATCTCTGGTGGGAACAGGCAGCAACCTGACCCTAATGTCACTTAAGACTGTCAGAGAAATTAACCGATTCATAGTAGCTCTCGATAAGAAGTTTTTAATGACCAGTGCCAGGTACAATAAACAGCTTTCCATATTCCAGTGTTGGAAATTACATGGAAGTTGCTAAATCATCCTTGGTTCAAAGCAAGCAGAAATGTAGTTTCACATTTAGAAGCAAGATCCCATTCAAGTTCAAAATTGCATTAAAGTGCATAATTTCCCTTAGTGCAACATCACTGTGGGAATAAATTAAGAATCACATTTTGGGGGGAAAAAGACATTTATATGCAAAGTCACCCTTGGTGCACCATCAATGCACCATCAAGAGGAATGTGGGGGAAAAAAAGCAAAAATCACATTTGGGGCTAAGAGACATTCAAGTCAAAATGTACATTTAGGTTTAAAGTCACCATTCAAGTCAAAATGTACATTTAGGTTTAAAGTCACCATCCGTGCAACATCAGTGAGAGACACTTTTAAGTGGAAGACATGGTGGACCCAGGCAAGAGAATCAATCAATGTCTTTGACACAAAGAGTGAAAAAATGGTGGGCATAAGGGCAAATGTTGTTTTGTTCTTCTCAAACAAGCTCAGTTTTCAGAGGTTGGTTATAAAAAACAAAAAAGAATGGTGAAACCACAGTGGCCGTGCTTTGCATTCACTTGCGCCTACAGTGCATCTGCCACAGAGATAGATGCACTGCAGCTACAGAGATCCCCGCCAGTTGGTCGCAGATCCCTAGATATGGTGGGTGGTCTCCTACTGAGATACTGCAGTAGGTTCGCCGGTCACCTGCCAGGATCTAAAAAAGAATTCTGAGTTTGTAATCAAATGTTAATAATACCTTTGTAGTTGTATGTATGTAAAATGAAAGAAATTGTTAAGATAAAAGGACTTGGGCGGTCATGCAGGTATTAAGGATGGAGATTCTTCACAGGTGTATAGCCACTGGGGCAGGTGACTAAGCTGTGATAGATATGGAAAAAGGAAAGCTGAGCGCAGACAGGAGAATTTTTGTGAGTTAATGGAGATATAGTATACAAGGGTAGTGGAGAGGTTTTCAGCACAATGGTGTGCACATCTTTGGAAAGTTAAGACCTGTTGAAAGGAGAAAGGTGTTGGACATTATAGGAAGAACAATGGATGTATATTGGGTGGGACAGGAAAACTTTAAGGGATGCTGGGGGATATTTACAATGAAATGGCGCAGCGCCTCAAGCAGTTTAGCTGCGCTGAGCTGCGTCATTTCAAAAACGCAGGGATGTGCCGTATTTACAGGAATATGGCGAATCCCTGTGCTCTCCCCTGCGCCGGCGCTAAAACAGCAGCCGTGCACCAATGCAGGACCTGTTTTGCAGGGATGATTGTGTTTGTGCAGGAAGGTATACCTTCCTGCACAAAAACTATCATTGATGGCTGTTAGAAATAGGGGTAGAGACCCTCATTTCTAACTGCCATCAATGATAGTTTGCAATGGTTTGCACCGTTGTCCAAGTAGGGACCCTTCTGCCTAGTCAGGGTAAGGGGATATACTTCTAAAAGAACCCCTGCTCACCTCCTTGGTAGCTTGGCACGAGCAGACAGGCTTATCTCAGAGGCAGTGTGTGAAGCATTTGTGCACACATACAGTAATACAGTGAAAACACTACAAATGGACACCACACCAGTTTAGAAAAGAAGTAATCTTTATCTAAACCAAACAAGACCAAAACTACAAAAATTCACAATACAGTAATAAAAATATGACTTTCAAAAGGTAGAAACAGTTCTGTTCAAAGCAAATTGCAGATGCGACACTTTTCATACAAAGACCCTTGGATGCGTCACAATCAAAAACAAGAACAGCCGCAGGGAAGGTGATGCATCGGTTCCTTATGCGCAGAGAAAGTGATGCATCGGTTCCTTACTCCAGGTGAGGTGATGCGTCGGTTCCTTACTGCCACGCAGGGGAGGTGATGCGTTGGTTCCTTACTGAAGGGGAGGTGATGCATCAGTTCTTACTGTGCGGGGAGGTGATGCGTCGGTTTCTTACTGCGGCCCCGGTGTCCTTGTAGACTTGCCACCCCATGCGATGCATGAGGATCGGGGATGCGTCGGTTCTTGATGCTGCAGCGGCAACGGCAATACGTCGGTTTCTTCAATCGCTGTCCCACAATGCGTTGGTTCTTGCAGCCGCACAGCAGGGCCTGCGTCGGAATCGGTGCGGTGATCTCGTCCTTCGCAGATCGGTGCGTTCGATGCAGAGATTTCTCGAGCTGCGGGCAGGCGCTGCGTAGGTTTCCTCGAAGATGCATCGGAAACCGGTACGGATGCATAGCGCTTCTCGTTGTTACGTTACTTTTCCAGCTCCCAACTGCATAAACAACCTCCAGAGGCCAAGAACAGCAGCAGGCACCTCTTGGCAGGTCAGAACTCTCAGCAAGGGGGTTCAGGGGAGCTGGGGGTGAAGTCTTTGTACCCCTGAGACTTCAAAAACATGAGGCAAGCTCTACTTCAAGCCCTTGGAGATCTTCCTCAAGCAGGGGACAAAGCACACAGCAAAGTCCTTATCCTTTCCTTGGCAGAAACAGCCACTGCAGGCCAACCCCAGACAGCACACAGCAAAGGGGCAGTACTTCTCCTCAGTTTCTCCAGCTCTTCTCTTTGGCAAAGGTTCCTCTTGAATTCTAGAAGTAATCTAAAGTTCAGGGGTCTGGGCCCCACTCTTTATAGCACAAAATCCTTTGTTCTCTAGTGGCAGAGAAGCTCTTTGCCCAGGCAAAACCAGTTCTGTCCTCTCTGGTGCAGCTTCCTGGCAGGAGGTGGAGACAGCATTGTCAAAGGCAGACCAGGCCCATTCAGGTGTGAAAGAAATCTCCTCCCCCTACTTTGAATGCAGCCCAGTTCTATTCAGCCCAGCCCTGACTCACCCTGGAAAGGCAGGACACACCTCACCCCCCCCAAGTGGCTGTCTGAACAGAATGCACATCCCCAGCCCCTGTCACTCCAAAGCCAGACAATCAATACACAAACCTAGCAGAGGCACACAGGATGGCTAAGCAAGAAAATACCTACTTTCTAAAAGTGGTATTTTCAAACACAGAATGTAAAAATCATCTTCACTAAAAGATGCATCTTTATATTCTGAGTTCAGACATACTAAACTTAACTTCCCATCTTGTCCCGATGGGAAGTTATATTTATAAGATGTTCTAAATGAACTCCCATTCTATCCTACAGGATAGATAGCATTTCAATAGTGAAAAACAAAATTGGTAGTATTTCACTATCAGGATATGCCACACACATCAGGGCATGTCCTACCTTTCACATACACTGCACACACATCAGGGCATGTCCTACCTTTCACATACACTGCACCCTGCCCGCAGGGGTACCTTGGGCCTACCTTAGGGGTGACTCACATGTAAAAAAAGGGAAGGTTAGGGCCTGGCAAGTGGGTGCACTTGCCAGGTCTACATAGCAGTACCAAACTGCGCACAGACACTGCAGTGGCAGGTCTGAGTTACATTTACAGGCTGCTAATGTGGGTGGCACAATCAGTGCTGCAGGCCCACTAGCAGCATTTGATTTACAGGCCCTGGGCACACAAAGTGCACTGTACTAGGGACTGACTAGTAAATCAGATATGCCAACCATGGAATCACCAATTTATAACAACAATTTACAGGGAGCACTTGCACTTTGGCACTGAGCAGCTGTGGCAAAGTGCCCAAAGCATCTAGATCAGCAAAATCGAAGTCCAACACACAGCAAAATAACAGGAGGCAAAGGCAAAAATACAGAGGAAACCCACGCCAATGATGCCAGGTCTAACAATGGTGTTTTGCTCCGTCTATGTGTGCTGCAAAATGCAGCACACATAGAAAGAGCAAGAAACGAGGAGAAATGGGCGGGTATGGGGTAAATGGAATACATACAGGGGAGGTATCTGTACTCCACCTATTATAATCCCAGTTTCCGACGACGATGATTAACAAAAAATACTGTTCATTTATTGACATGCCACAAGATGTATATCCGTCAAATTGCCAAACTGTGTTCTCAATATTGTGTAAAGAAGAAACACTGTTGAATGGAAATGTCATGCTGTAATGTTATTACTGCAAGTCTCGATTTCAATAAAAAATGTTAAAAAAAAACAAAAAAGACAGTTCAACCAGCACAAACTGGCCACATGAAAACAACTTGCCTTTAACCTCTGAACTTTAATAGGTCTGAACTTCAACATCCAACTATCGATTCCTTCTCCGCATTTCTTAATTGGAGCCTCACACCTCATAATTCTATTTATGTTTATGTACTGTTTGTGTTGTGTTCATTAAATCATTAATGCCTTAAAAAAAACAACAACAAAAAACAAGGAGAAATAAAATTATATCTCCTTGTTGCGCCACTTTAAAGCCTCCCCTTGAAAGGAGTTAGTTTTTGGTGCTGCGTCAAATTTACCAATCCATGTAAATCTGAGGCAGTGTTAAAAAGCCATGGGTGTTGCGTGGGAACACCCACAGCAACACCCATGACACAACCCTTTAACTCAAAATACTGCGTGAAAGAGGGCCATATTTGCGTGGCTTTAAGTGGCTTTGCGTGGCCTTGTAAATATGGGCCAGCACACAACGCCACCGGAGCGTAAACAAATGATGCTCCGGTGGAGCTAGGGGCTTGTAAATATGCCCTGTTGTTCATTAGATGGAAGAAGGTGGCCAGAGGTGGTATTGTAGGAGTTTATTGATAGTTTGCTTGCTTTGGATAGGATAGGAGGGGGCAGAAATGGTTTCCAGCACAGACAGGTTGGTGGAGGGGCCATGGGGCGTAGTGTTGGCAGGCTCTGGAGGGCCAGTAGATTCTAAAACAGAGAAAATTCATGAGTAGATGTTGGATGGTAAAATCTAATTTCTTGTGCAGACAGACTGGTGCTGAGTGGTTGTGAAGCTTTTGTGCTGCTAGGCACTAAAGGATCAGTAAAGATCAAGAAGGTAAAGATTAAGGGGCCGATTCCGATCTCGGCCGGTAGGGCACCGAATCGGATTCGGCTTAACCGGATCCGATTCGGAGCCCTCTTTCCCGACCGATTCTTACGTGCGTCCGGCCGAGCGAGGACGATGCGAGCGCACGCGAAATCGCCGACCGACTCGTTCCCGGGTCCGACCGCTCCGACCGACTCGCACGGACACGACTCGCACCGTGCAATGGAGACGTTCCCCAGCTGGGCAAGTACGATGCGCGCCTCGAGCAGTCCGACCGACTCGCGCCGTCCGGCTCGAAAGAGCAGTCAGAGCCGGACTTTCGGGGTCCGTGTCGGACCCCCTGTACGCGTAGCCGCGCGAGTCGCACACAGGGGGACCCATGGGTCCCCCCTACCTGTGCATGTATGCCGCGAGTCGCATCGAGGCGTACCCGCTGTAGGGGGCGCCCTTGTTCGCCTCGCACCCATTGAGTCAATGGGAGCCCGCGTACGCGTTGTACGTCCGGCTCCCATTGACTTCAATGGGAGTCCGACCGACTCGAGTCCGATTGCATGCGTGCGCATCGTACTCGTTCGGTCGGACTGCCAGAGTCCGATTCGGTCGGAAATCTCTCCAGGTCCGGCTCGATCGGAGTTATTTCCGGCCTGAATCGGAATCGGCCCCTAAGTGGTAGGCCCATTAAAGGAAAGGAGGGTTTGTTTTTTTGGGCGTTTTTTTAGTCCTCATTCGCCTCAGACCACAGTGAACAAGCAAGCCGTCCATACCATTACTTGATGTTAGAGAGACGCAGGCAATTGGATGGGGACCAGGAGGGAGCGCCCCGCCTACCGGTACCACGACAGGCTTAGAATGACACTGGCCCCAGGATGGATTGAGAAAACAATGGGACCCCCTGCAGAGAACACTAAATCCTAGGGCAGGGAAAATGCATTTGAGAACAAAAGACCTAGGCAATTAACTGGTCATACATTAACCTTTGTAAGACACATTGATAAAAACATTGACTCAGTGTACACAAACATTTATATAAAAAACTTCATTTTATTAATATAAATTCATTAAAAAAAAGGTTGTGAAAATAATAGGACATACTTTACTTAACAACATAAAGAAAAACATTAATATATTTATATACAAACAAATATAAAACAATACAGTACAAATAATTTCTAACATACAAAAACTTAGACAGAATTATAAACTGTATGTTTCTAGTTGAAACATAGTGGCTAAACAAGTTCTTTATTTCTCTACGCGCGTTTCGGCGTGCTAAGCGCCTTCTTCAGGACAGCCACAATTTCCTAGATTGATATATAGATGGGACCAAAATGGATGTTTGGTACCACCATAGGTGATTAAAATACCTATATGCAATGCAATTGAAAGCCACGTTGTTGGTGGAGTCAGGGCTTCTCTAAAAATAATGTATGTCTGTGATCCTTCTATAGATCGGTATACGGAGCACTGGTACTTAAAACCCAAACTAGCAGGGGCAGGACCGTCAAAACTGGTGTATCTTTCTTTTGTCTAGGCTTGGAAAACAGTCCTGGGTATGGTGAGAATCTTAGAACCGTACAGTCATCTCAGGAAGTAAGAGAAGGATCACCGTTGTGTACGGATAAGTCGCCTCACCTCAACCTGGCGACAGCTCAGGGGAGGGGCACTGCTCTCTCCGTCGAGACCTCGGGCTTTCAATGAGCTGGAACCGGAGGATGGCAAGGGTGGTCACTCTCCTCTTCGGTCCAAGTAGACTCAGCGACTGCTAATGTTGGCCTATCGAGAGGAAACTAAGAGGCCCTACACAGTCAGAAGATTTCAAAGAGGCATAATCATAGGACCCCAATTTTCTTTTAGGTGTATAATTAAGTCATTAAATACACTAAATTATAGATCTCCTAAGCATTAGACCATTTTAATAAGAAATCCCAAAATGCTTTCTTTTTACTGCTCTGCGTTCTACCCAGATCGATCTTAGATGTTGTGAACAAAGAGGACAGCCACTCAGAATGCAAAGGGGGTGCAGCTTCTACCCATCTTTTACAAATTTCCCTCCTAGCCAGTAATATTGCATAGAAAAGAAATTATCTGGCGGGGCCCGTGATTCCACTAGATATTCCAAAAACTAGAGATTTATTTGAACTGGAAGGCCCAAAATGTCAGCAATAGTTTTTCCTACATTTTCCCAGAAATCTGCTATAGCCGGACACTCCTTAAACATATGTATATCAGAGGCTCTCTCTAGGTCACATTTTTTTACAACTGACTGGAGGCCCCTTCGTCATCTTAGTCAGTCTTAGCGGAGAAAAATATGCCCTATGAACCGTGAATAGGTGGTTCCTCCTCAACCATGCTGGTTTTACAGTAGCAAACAAGATGTTAAAGGATGTTTGCCACAGATGTTCCCACTGTTCAATTGGCAAGGAAACCCCCCACAATTCCTCAGCCAATTTAAAGTCTCCATCAACAACCTCCTCAATGGTCCAATATAAGAAGGAAACCTCCTTCCTCCCCGCCGGTCTTACCACTAACTGCTCCTCCAAGATGTTACCTAAGCCTATGGGTTTTTTCAGATTTTGGGACCAACTCTGCAACTGAAGGTATTTAAACTTAGATACACCCCCTTCCACCCTGTTATATAGTGACAACCATGGTAGGAGTGAGCCCTCATGGGCAAGGTCCCCCCACACCTTGAACCCAGCTGCTCTAAGGGTTAATGCAAGCCTGTCCTTTAAGCAATCTGATGCGCCTGGGGAATCCCACAGGGGGGCCAGGCTCCAGAAGTAGTTAAGACCGGTCAACTGTTTAATACTGACCCATATTCGAGCCATTCCCAGCAGGACTTTTAACCTAATCTTTTTGAAGAATTTCGGTTCTCCAAATTTGAACAAAAATCCCTCCTAAGATAGACCAACGCCCTTTAGCATTGCAGAAAAAATGGCCCCCACCCCTGTGTTCTCTGGGGGTTTTAAGAGCATCCTGGAATGCGATAGTTGAAAGGCCCATGCATAATATTGCAAATCCGGAAGTGCGAGACCGCCCTTCTCCCTCTTGCGCGTCAATTTCTTCCAGGCAATCCTAGTAGCCCTATAAGCCCAGATAAACGAGTTAACTGCCTGCTGGAGCTTGGCTATAGCTGATCTGTCAAAGTGTAATGGAATGGCATTAAAAAGGAAGGTGATTTTCAGAAGCACGACCATCTTTATCAAATTGACCCTCCCAAGAATAGCCAGGGGGAGGTGGGCCCAGGATTTCATGAGTTTCTGGCACTCCCTTGAAACATTTGCCAGATTGGTCCCTGAGATCTTATCAATATCCTGCACTATTCTGACCCCCAGGTACCTCATATCGCGCTTGGTCTGATATTGACACTCCGCCAGATTCCAAGTCATGACCTCGGTCTTCTCCGCATTAACCTCGTAGCCAGATACCCGCCCAAAATCCTGTGCCAACCTAATAACATGAGGAAAAGTCCTTGTGAGGTCCGCGGAGAGGATCAAAATATCGTCGGCGTACAGGGCAACCTTCCTCTCCCAAGCCCCATGCTTGAATGGCAAAATACTGGGCTCCTCTCTTAAACGCTGAGCAAAGGGCTCAATATATAGATCGAAAAGGAGGGGAGAAAGGGGGCAGCCCTGCCTCGTACCTCTGGTGATCTTAAAGGGTCTAGTCAATTTACCATTAACCAGAAGTCTCGCTGATGGATCTTGATAAATCAGCTGAATTGCTCGGCAGAACTTCTTACCCAAGTTAAATTTCTCCATAACTGCCGACAGATATACCCAGTTGACCCTGTCGAAGGCCTTAGTGGCATCTAGTGTCATTGCTGCTAGGGGAAGCGAGAAGGTTGTGGCCAGGTCTATTGCACCGACCAGCTCATAGGTGAGGTCAGATAAATTCCTGCCCTTAACAAAACCTTTTTGATCAGGGTGGAGCAAGTCACCTGCAACCGAACTCAGCCTGGTCGCCAAGATCCTAGCAAAGATTTTATAATCTGCGTTTAGCAGCGAGATAGGTCTATAGGACCTACAACTTGCTGGGTTCTTACCTGCTTTCAAGATCAAAGTAATGGTGGCCTCACCCCATGAGCCTGGCAGCTTTGTACCTTCAGATAAAATCTCATTAAAGAGCAATGTTAAAGTAGAAATTATCACCTCCCTCAAGGATCTGTAGAGTTCTATTGGCAGCCCATCGGGCCCAGCGGCTTTCCCTCCTTTACAGGCAAGAATGGCCTTCCTCACCTCTTCCTGGGAAATGTCCTGCTCTAGATCTTCCTGCTGAGACAGATTCAAGGGGGTAAGCCTGCTCCCCCGCAGCCACTCCATAGCCATGGTTTTATCCACCATACTGTCTTCTTGATTCAGCTCATGGAAAGAAAAAAAAACTCGCCCCCCTATCTCTTCGTCTGTAGACAGAGCAGTAACCCCATCTGTAGTCTTGATTTGTTTAATCATGTTACGCGTCCTGTCAGACTTAGCCTTCCATGCCAGAAGCTTGCCTGCGCCTTCCCCGTACTCAAAATGGGCAAGCTCCCACCTGCTTGTGACCCTTGTACGAAGTATGGTGTCTAACTGGAATCACTGACATAATATCGAAAGACACATTATCGAAATACAAATATTTCGACGCAAAAATATCGACATCAAAAATATCGATATTGTATACTTAATTATAAAAATACACTAATATCGAAACAACATTATCGTAATGAAACTATATCGACTACACAAATATCGCACACATAAATATCGCAATACGAATTATCGACAGTTATAAATAAGTATAGGACATGTCCAAAATATCGAGAACAAAAATATAGACAGCAATATTATCGTTTTTTTAAAAATATCGACAACTTAAATACACATTAAAAGTACTACTTTCAACACCAAAAATACAATAAATGACATAAATACACATAAAATGTATATATAAAAATATCTATCAAAATAATAACAACATAAATTAATAATAACATAACAACTACACAAATAATATTTACAAACAAATAATAGCAACATATTCAACATTTAAAATATATATTATACATTTCTTTTTAAATAATAAATTCAACATCTCCTTCCTCACCTTTATTAAAACCTTTTCTCTCAATTTGCGTTTTCCATACAAGTAAAACAATTACAAAACAAACAAAAAAATTCAAATTAACCAATAGAAACACAGAAGATCGAAATAGACCAATGATTTTCAACAAACAATTAAGAACACACTATATAAACAAAAAATATGTCTTCTTTTACACCTTAAACAAAAATAATTAAGGAAGGAGAAACTCTGCCGGATTTTCACCACTCTCAAACACACCTCTAAAATAAAGCCTACTACACCTAGGAAAAAGTAAGTAAATAAGCATTTCTAAATAAACTGTTAAATGAAAATGTAACACAGATTTCAATGGCTAACTTAAATTACTAACTCATATATTGTATCTCTTTATATTTCAACAAGAGATATTACTCCAAAAATGAGAAAAAAGATTTCACCTTACAAAAACAGATAACTAACAAAGGGGTCCATTACAATGGCGGGCGGACAAAGTCCGCCGGCCATCGCAACGGAGAAAGGGACCGCCCGCCACATGTGCGGCGGTCCCGCGATTCGAATTAGGATGCGCCCGCCACACTGGCGGGCGCATCCCCCATACTCAGCATTATGGCGGGCGGTGCTCACAGCACCGCCCGCCTAATGCTGGAAATGCATGTTGTGCATTTGCATGCACAGGGTGACAGGCACCGCGTGGTGCCTGCCACCTTGTGCATTCAAATGCAGGGGGGTACCATAGGTACCCCCATCTGCACCCCCCAACCCCCAACACCCTGGGGGCCCGCAAAGGGCCCCCAATTGCAATTACTGTATGCCTTTCCATGGCGGCAACGCCGCCATGGAAAGGCACACCTCCGCCAGCATCGCAATATGGATGGCGGTGTCTTGCAGACACCGCCACCATATAATGCCCCTTTTCCGCCGGTCGACGAGTCGACCGGCGGAAAAGCGGCGGACGGTTTTTCCGTCCGCCGGGGTCCCCCCGCCATAGTAATATGGCGGGGGTAAATGTGTGGCGGGCGGAGGGAAATAGCGGGCGGATTGCCACCGCCATACGGGCGGTGGCGATCCACCCGCTATTGTAATGACCCCCAAAGTAAGTATACTCTAAAAATAACTTGTTAAATCTCACCAAAAGGGAACTAAACACCTAAAATGTCCTAACCGCCAAAACAACCCCATTTATACTTTTTAACTTTTTTAAAAACGTTTGTAAAATGAAACTAAAACGTTAATAAAACTATACTCTGTCATAAACACCAAGACCAACATATATAAATTGTAAAACATGAAATAAAATATGCTTTACTTTCTTTTCACAGAGCACTTCAAACAAACAACATTTGTTGAACAAAGAACATCTCCATTCAACTACAACTAAATAACAGTTGGTAAGTATATAATTAAAATGCATTTACTACTATTCATATAAACATGTACAATATTCTTTTACATATACTTTCATGTACATTTTTTATAGATTTTACCACCTCACAATGACTGAAGAGGCCCAATTTATATCATCTCAGAAAGGGAAATTCTTATTGTGTTATATGGGGTACGTCTACACCCAAGAGAAGCAAACAGGCCTTAAAGTGAACTGGAAATGTTCAAAATATTACTCAAACAAATGTTATGGTCGTGCTACCACCAGGGAAACAACTGTATTATATACAAGGGAGCATAACCATCCACCAAATATTTCTGAAATTGAAGTGAAATCAACCCTTGAAAATATTAAAGAATTAAGTAGCACCTCACAACTTCCTACAAGTGTTATACTTAAAGAACTATTACCTAAAGTACCCAGAGAAGCAACAGGTCAATTACCATCAATTGCTTCTATTAAAAGAACAATAGCTAGGACCAAAAAATCAACAACACCAACAATACCTACACCTAAAAAATTTGAGGATGTCATAATTCCCCCAGAACTTAGTATAACACACAATGATGACCCTCTTATTTTCTTTGACAACAAAAATAAAGATAAAAGGATTATTATGTTTGCTACAGCAAACAATATAACTAAACTTCAACAATGCCAAACATGGATGATGGATGGCACCTTCAGCATATGCCCTAAACCATTCTACCAACTGTACAGTATCCATGGGCAATATCATAACACTTGCATTCCATTAATATATGCTTTATTACCAAACAAACAGAATGCAACATATACTGAAATGTTAGGTCAGATAAAGCAAGAAACAAACGACTTTTTCCCTCAAAGAATAGTAATAGACTTTGAACAAGCCATGATAAATTCTATCCTCAAATTATACCCCCACACATCTATACAAGGATGTTACTTCCACTTCAACCAATGTTTATGGAGACATTTACAGAAATTTGCACTTAGGGGGTCATTACGATGACGGGCGGATCGCCACCGCCCGTATGGCAGTGGCGATCCGCCCGCCATTCCCCTCCGCCCGCATGCCATTTCCCCCCGCCACATTACGATGGCGGGAGAGAGCCCGGCGGACGGAAAGACCGTCTGCCGGTTTTCCGCCGGTCCAACAGGGGACCGGGCGGAAAAGGGCAATAATATGGTGGCGGTGTTTTGGACCGGGCGGAAAAGGGCAATAATATGGTGGCGGTGTCTACAAGACACCGCCATCCATATTAGGATGGTGGCGGAGAGCAGCATTTCCATGGCGGCAATGCCGCCATGGAAAGGCATACGGTCTTTGCAGTTGGGGGCCCGTAGCGGGCCCCCAGGATGTTGGGGGGGTGGAGGGTGCACATGGGGGGCATTGGCATGGACAAGGTGGCAGGCACCGCGTGGTGCCTGTCACCTTGTGCATGCCAATGCACGACATGCATTCCCAGCATTGTGGCGGGCGGTGCTGTGAACACCGCCCGCCACAATGTTGGGAATAGGGGATGCCACCGTGGCAGTGGCATCCTAATACTCACGGCGGGACCACCGCTCCTATGGCGGACGCTCCACCCGTCATCGTAATGTGCCCCTTAGTGTGGAATATGCAACAAATATTACCTTTGCATACCAAATAAAACACCTAATAGCCCTGGCCTATGTGCCAGTCACAGATGTGGCTGAGCACGATAACATTTTAATAGAAAGTACATTTTACCACCAAAATGAACAAAAATTATCTCCCGATCTAGATTATTTTGAGGATAACTGGGTGGGGAGATTACACAGATCAGGCCATAGACGGCAACCTAAATTCCAAATTCCTTGGTGGAATGTGTACCTAACTACACTTAACCAAGAAGCCAAAACAAACAACGCAGTTGAAGGTTGGCATAATGCCTTCCTATCTTCTACAGGACGAAGCACTCCTACCCTACATAAACTATTAGTTGCCATACAAAAAGAACAAAGCTTCCAATCAATCAATCAATCAATCAGGTCACTTATAAAGCGCACTACATACCCACGAGGGTCTCAAGGCGCTGGGGGAAGAGGGGGGGGGTGCTGCTACTGATCGAAGAGCCAGGTCTTGAGGAGTCTTCTGAAGACCAGTAGGTCTTGGGTCTGCCGAAGGTTGGTGGGGAGGGTGTTCCAGGTCTTGGCGGCGAGGTGGGAGAAGGATCTGCCGCCGGCGGTCGTTTTCCGGATGCGGGGGACTGTGGCGAGGGCGAGGCTGGTGGAGCGGAGCTGGCGGGTGGGGGTGTAGAAGCTGAGTCGTCTGTTGAGGTAGGCTGGTCCGGAGTTGTGGAGTGCTTTGTGTGCGTGGGTGAGGAGCTTGAAGGTTATCCTCTTGTTGACAGGGAGCCAGTGCAGGTCTCTCAGGTGGGGTGTGATGTGGCTGCGGTGGGGGATGTCGAGGATAAGACGTGCAGAGGCGTTCTGGATGCGTTGCAGCCATCTCAGGAGCTTAGCCGTCGTTCCTGCGTAGAGGGCGTTTCCATAGTCCAGCCTGCTGGTGACGAGGGCCTGGGTGACTGTTTTTCTTGTTTCGGTGGGGATCCACTTGAAGATCCTGTGGAGCATTCGGAGGGTGTTGAAGCAGGATGAGGACACGGCGTTGACCTGCTTAGTCATGGAGAGGGTGGGGTCGAGGATGACCCCTAGGTTGCGTGCGTGGTCAGTGGGTGTCGGGGCTGTTCCCAGTGATGTCGGCCACCAGGAGTCGTCCCAGGCTGAAGGGTTGGAACCAAGGATGAGGACCTCCGTCTTGTCCGAGTTCAGCTTCAGGCGGCTGGTCCTCATCCATTCGGCGACGGCCTTCATTCCTTCGTGGAGGTGGGCTTTGGCGGTGTGAGGGTCTTTGGTGAGGGAGAGGATCAGCTGGGTGTCGTCGGCGTAGGAGATGATGTTGAGGTTGTGCCGTCGGGCGACGTGGGCGAGGGGTGCCATGTAGATGTTGAACAGCGTCAGGCTGAGGGAGGAGCCTTGGGGTACGCCGTAGATGATCTTGGTGGCCTTGGATCGGAAGGGGGCGAGGCGGACGCTTTGAGTTCTGCCGGAAAGGAAGGATGTGGTCCAGTCCAGGGCCTTCTCTTGGATCCCGGCGTCGTGAAGGCGTGTTCGTAGTGTGTGGTGGCAGACCGTGTCGAAGGCGGCTGATAGGTCCAGGAGGATGAGGGCTGCTGTTTCTCCGTTGTCTAGCAGGGTCCTGATGTCATCGGTGGCGGCGATGAGGGCGGTTTCGGTGCTGTGGTTGCTGCGGAAGCCGGACTGGGAAGGGTCCAAGATGTTGTTCTCCTCGAGGTAGCGGGTCAGTTGTTTGTTGACGATTTTCTCGGTGACCTTCGCGGGGAACGGGAGCAGAGAGATGGGTCGGAAGTTCTTGAGGTCCTTGGGGTCTGCCTTGGGTTTCTTGAGTAAGGCGGTGATCTCGGCGTGCTTCCAGCTTTCCGGGAAGGTTGCTGTCTCGAAGGAGATGTTGATTATTTTCCGGAGATGGGGCGCGATGGCTGTACTGGCTTTGTTGAAGACGTGGTGAGGGCACGGGTCTAGCGGTGAACCGGAGTGGATGGTGTTCATGATCTCGCTGGTGTCCTCGTCGTTGATGTTGGTCCAGGAGAGCAGGCGGTTGGTGGTCGTGGGGGCAGTGGTCTCTGTGGTTGCCGGGGCGGTCGTGGTGTTGAAGCTGTCATGGATGTCGGCGATTTTGCGGTGGAAGAAGGTGGCCAGTGAGTCGTACAGGTCTTGCGACGGCTGGATGTCGTTGGTGTTGGAGCTGGGGTTGGAGAGTTCCTTCACGATGTTGAAGAGCTCTTTGCTGTTGTGTGCGTTGTTGTCTAGGCGGTCTTTGAGTGAGGCCCTTTTGGCAGATCTGATGAGGTGATGGTGACTGCGGGTGGCGCTCTTGTGGGCGGCGTAGCTGTCCGCTGTCCGTTCGTGGAGCCAGATCTTCTCCAGTTTTCGGCATGTTCGTTTGGAGGCCTGGAGGTCTTCGGTGAACCAGGTGGCTTTCTTGCTGGTGTCGCTGTTGGGTGGATTCTTGAGCGGGGCGAGGGTGTTGGCGCAGTCGTCGATCCACTGTCTGAGGTTGCGGGCGGCGGTGTCGGGGTCGGAGGGTTTGGCGGGTGGGCTCAGGGCGAGGGTGGTGGTTAGCTGGTCTTCGGTGACTCTGCTCCAGCAGCGGCAAGGCATTTGTTGGGTGCGGTGCTGCGTGGTGGGCTTCCTGTAGGTGAAGTGGATGCAGTGGTGGTCGGTCCAGTGGGGTTCGGAGGTGTGGTTGAAGGAGACGTGTGGGCTTGCGGAAAAGATGGAGTCTAGCGTGTGGCCGGCGGCGTGGGTGGGTGTTGTCACGAGCTGTCTGAGTCCGAGGGTGGCGAGGTTGTCGATCAGGGTGGTGGAGTTGGTGTCCTTGTTGTTCTCGAGGTGGAAGTTCAGGTCCCCGAGGAGGATGTAGTCCGTGGAGGCGATGGCGTGTGTGCTGACGAAGTCAGCGATGGAATCGCTGAACTGTGGTCGGGGTCCGGGGGGTCTGTAGATGAGGATTCCTCTGAGGGTGGTGTTGGGATCGGTGTGGATCTGGAAGTGCATGTGTTCAGCGGTGCTGAGGGTGTCGTTGGTGTTGGTTGAGACTCTGAGGGTGTTCCTGTGGACGATGACGATGCCTCCTCCGACTCCGTTGGTGCGGTCCCTGCGGGTGATCTTGTAGCCGTCCGGGATGGCAATGGCGATGTCGGGGGCTGAAGCGGGGTTCAGCCAGGTCTCCGTCAGGAAGGCGACGTCTGGGGAGGTTGAGTCGAGAAGGTCCCAGAGTTCGATGGCGTGTTTGCGGGCGGAGCGGGTGTTGAGGAGGAAGCATCTGAGGTAGTTGGGTTCTTTCCTGGGCGGTGGTTTGGCGGGGCGGGTGCTGGCGAAGCTGCAGTTCCGGCTGGTGAAGGGCCCTTGGGTGCGCTTCGGGGTGGCCCGGTAGCAGGCATGATCTTTTCCGGGGTTGAGTGCGTGGAGGGTGCTGGCGTCGTATCGGCGTCTGTTGATGTGGCGGGCGCGGGGGATGCACGGACCAGGGGTTCTGGTGCTGGGCGCTGTCCAGGCGCAGACGGGCGCAGACGGGCTTGCCTTAGGTGCGCCTTTGGTGCGCCAGCGGCCGCCATAAATGGTGAGGTGGGAGGGAGGAGCAAGGAATGGGGCAGCAAATGGGCAGTGAGGGGGGGCCGCAGGGCGCAGCAGCGGGAAACAGGCACAGAGGAAAAACGAGCACAATCAGGGCAGCAAGGGGGCACAAAGGAAAACGAGCACAGTCAGGGCAGCAAGGGGGCACAGAGGAAAAACGAGCACAATCAGGGGCAGCAAGGGGGCACAAAGGAAAACGAGCACAGTCAGGGTAGCCAGGGGGCACAGAGGAAAAATGAGCACAATCAGGGGCAGCAAGGGGACACAGAACTAAGAACTAAGAATGCAACAATCTATCATACAATTAAAGCCAAAACTATCTAGACAAACTGCTCAAATGTATCAGTATCTTCAACAACAAGTACAGCTATATCCTTCAACAAGAGGCCTAGAGTACTTAAATATGATAGCAAAAACTCTAGTCTGAAACATGAAACAATTTTAATTTACCAATCTCAAAAAACAATTATTGGAATAAAAACAGTGCATTCTTTTAAATCAACAAAATAATTATTTTGTCTAATATATATTATTATTTTATAACAACATATATAGAGACAAAATAATTAAACAACAAAACAACTAAACAACTACAGTATTTAAAATAACATAATTTCCCTCCCACAATAAAAAATATTAAAAAGACTTACCTTTTCCACTGCTGTAATACGAAAATCCACATCATCCAAAATAATCCATGTAGTTCACAATCCATATTTTTAAAAACAGACCCCAATAAAATGCAAAAATACAACTGTGTCAAAAAGTAGATCCTCCATGTAAAAATCGACAATCCAATAACCATAAAAAACCCGAAAATTCGTAAAAAAGTTAAAAACCGCTCCATGAAAACCGAATAATAAAGGAAGTGTAAAATAAATATTAGTTGATATAACTAATACACACTTCCTTTAAAAAAAAAAAAACGCAATGCTCCGTTTTTCCAAAATGCTTCGTCGTAAAACCTAAAATAGAAAAACAAACATTCCCACCCACACAAATGTACAAATAATACACTTGAAAACACCACTACAAACATTATTAACACAATATTAACATAAACTAAACTCGCACTCGCACCGTACATGCATGTGTAGGCGGGACCCTTGGGTCCCCCTGTGTTCGACTCGTGCGGCTACGCATGCAGGGGTCCGACACGGACCCCCAAGTCCGGCTCCGGGTGCTTTTGCGAGCCGGACGCTCCGACTCGATCCGGCCGTCCGACGCGTGCATCGTACTTGCTCGGTCGGGAAACGTCTCCATTGCGTGGTGCGAGCCGTGTCCGTACGAGTCGGTCGGAGCGGTTCGGACCCGGGAACGAGTCGGTCGGCGATTTCGCGTGCGCTCGCATCGTACTTGCTCGCTGGGACGACTGTACGAATCGGTCGGAAAAAAGGCCTCCGAATCGGATCCGGTAAAGCCGAATCAGATTCGGAGCCCTACCGGCCGAGATCGGAATCGGCTCCTATAACTTCTAAAACATAACTCCACACACCCTAATCACAACACTACTACCTTCAAAACACACTTAAAATAGTTTAATATAAAAGAAAATTACTCTTACCTTCTCAAACGCGAAGCAGCTCCCAAACGCGAGCTTCTTTCTTCCCAAATGACCCAAAACAACAACGAGCGGTTACAAAATCAAAGGCCCAAATAAAGATGTCAACTATAAAAATGTTAAATAAATGACTCAGGGGCCCATTACGATGGCGGGCGGAAGCACTACCGCCGTGCTGGCGGATGCAAAAACCACCAGTTACCGCCGGCACGCAGCAGTCCACACGCCCGCCCAATTACGATGCGAAAAGCAGGCCAAACACCGCCGGCAAGCCAGCAACACCGTCCGCCATCAAAGTGCGCCCGTACACGTAGCGGCGCAGCCTAACTGACACACACCGTCCGACGAAACACGTCCCGCCCGGCGCATAAATTACGATGCCGCAAACAAACGGCTCCCACGGCCAAGAGATACCGTACGTGAAAGAGGCGGTAACACGGACGCAGAGCACGGACAACGAAGAAGCGGCACCCCGGGCATGAATCCAGCACTGCAGGCCCTTCCCATGCTTCTGCTGATGCACCACCAAGGACGCAACGTACCGCGGAGACGCAGGTAGGCACACACACAACAAGTGCACGCAAACAGCGCACACAGTGCAAGGGCGGAAAAAGAGGACAACCCCCCACCAGCGCGTGTACACAACACATCCACCATCGCATCCACAGATGACACACAGGCCAAATCGTAACATCGCAGAACACATGTGTACACACCACCTGGGACTAGGAACCAACCACCCCGTCACGGCCCCAAAGCGCCGATGACGCCGCCACACATGCGCACAACGCAGAGGCCAACCGCAGCGCCATGCATGCGTCGCACACAGACACAGGGACACAACCAAGCAGCACACACACCAGCCCCACCCCGAACGCACATGACACGTGACAGGCCGGCCACAGACATGTACCCAACGCCCAATTCACGGACAACACCCAACGCCACACAACCGACGCACACATGTCAGTGAAGTCACGCAACAGCAGGACACACCCCAGTGTAACAAACATGGCGAAGCACACAGCGGCGGCAACACCAACTAGGAGAAGCAGGGCCCCTTCGGGAAGAGGAACGCCAGTACCACACTGAAAAACCCATACCACCCTGCACATATGAACAAGACACATGAAACGGAACACCAAAGAGCCCGGTGACCGACAACAGGTGGCCCAAGAATTACATCCACACACAAGGCCCAACGCAGAGCGGAAAGGCAGGCTGCCGCCCACACAAGGGAGAGCAGACAGCACTGAATGACCTTCCATTCCAACTCCGAAACCACAGCCCCACGACAGAAGCCGGTGAATACAGCCATTGTCCAAGAATAGACCAACACAGGCATGCCGAGGAGACCGACCACACGGCAGATAGCGCATATCACAGAAGCACACAACGGACGGGGAAGAAAGAAGAAAACACTCCCCCATGTCGGCCACATGCAAGTTAATTGGAAGGAGTCACACAGCACTGACCTTGAACTGTCTGAGAAGCATGTGGGAAGAGGGCCCGTGTCCTCCAAACAAGCAAACAGAACACAAGTCCTGTCTCCCCACGACAACACAGAGCTCACAGCAACCCCGGAGCGTGCACATTGCAGACTGCACACACAGCCGGAGCACGCCACCTCTACGAACCGCTGCGAAATGGCAACCGCAACACACCTACCCAACTACGCCGAAGAGCTCAAGCTGTACAAAACCAACCTGTTCCATACATTGGGATGCGATCTCCTGTCCCTGCTGAACGTAAGTTACCGACTGACTTACCGCATCACATTGTTCAGCTGCGTCATGCCCGTCTTCTACTGTCGGAGGTGTCCCTACCAGCATCCCGTCGAGATATGCCTCTCCAACCCGGCATGTCTGAAGGCGGACCTGCTACCACTACTCCTCCCTCTGGACGCACACGACAGGGCCTGCTCTGCCTATGGGGGCATGGCGTATGTGGCCAACATCGCACGCGCACTGAAATGGAACCACTGTGCCTCCACACGACGGATCATCGAGAACAGCTACATCGAATGTCACCCAGCATGCCCCATCATGGTCCTCCAAGGGACAACCTACGAACAACACCTTGACAGCCACCATCCGCTTCATTGGCTGGCAAACATGGACACCACCAATGACATCGAAGCCCTGCTGGACGGCATCGCATACCTGACAACCTGTAAATACGTCGGACCACAACGCAGGTTCCCCGAGTGACCTATGAAGTCCAACCCCGCACCCATGCTCAGCTTCCGCACGGACTGGCCAGTCACCACCACAACAGCCATACCAAACGACCGGCAACTGTAACCACACCATCAACGACATCGCCATGACATCGGATATGACCGGGACATGCACACTGTTCCCCATCACATCCAGGAACACCGCATGCATCGTGGGAGGCAGTGGCATGGGCTCTGTGCATCGCACCCACATGGACGGAACTGCACGAACAACCAGGACACGACATGGATCCAGCGCACATGGACACACACACCGCTCAGTGGACATGAATAGGTCGCCTGGAGTCTGTGGGTGCTGCACCCCTCCCACCCCCGCCCCGGGAATCCCATACCAGGACCTTTGCATGGACGACAAGTGCATACAACAACAACACGACCCCAGTGACTGTGACATGTCCAGTAACCACCACAGTGCAACAACAAGTGGCACGCCGCTGCATGCACGCAAGCACATGCCCTGATGTCATCTCACATGCACGCGTGCATGAGGAACAACCGCAGCAAACCTGTCACATGGAACTGAGATGGACTGTGCCCATGATGCCGAGCGGTCTGGTAGGCTACATGTATACCGTCTGTGTCAAAGTCCGCAGCTCCGCAGCTATACGTAAATGTACATTAGCACAGCCTTGGCCAAGCAGATGTAACCCCACACCCTATCCCATTTGTAATCATGCTCAGTATATCCTCAGTATGTATTCCGCTGCCAGTAGTGTCCACTATACTGCATCACAGAGGACAGAAGACTCAATATAATGTTTGAAACCAGAACTGTCTCCGCTGACTCATTTCACAAGTACGAATGAGAGAGGATGAGAGTATGTGAAGTACACGGCAGTCGTGACATGACCATGTAGTCCACTGGTATTGGATGTCAACGCAAATGAGTAGCACTACTGTGGAAGACACACATGTGTCGTGTGAAGTCGTATGGACGCAGTGCTCAGGTGGGTGGGTGCGACGGGTAGATGCGCACATGCCAAGTTGGAGCACGCCGTGTTGGGAGGGCTCATGAACAGTACACCACCGCTTCCCTGGGCATTGTGAGAGGACACCTGTCGGGGGAGTGAACACGTGTGTGCACAGCAGCCGGGCACACGTACAAAGCGGTACCAGGCGCACCTCAGCCCACCCTCTGTGGACGAGCTGGATCCTGTTGTGCGCCCGCCATGCCCCTTGACAAGGCACACACAGCCCCAGTCGACCAGGTGTAACCCCAACATAGTCAATCCGCACAGGCGATACAGGGCACGGGATGGCAGTGGAGCATGGTGTGTGAGAGGTCTCCTCGCGCTCCTCCTGGTCATATCACGCAGGCAATAGAACCTCAACGTCCAGCATGGCAAAAAGTCAAATGGAAGTGTAGGGGGACGCACCACAGCACGAGCAGCACTGACGTCACGGGAGGTGGCTCGCACCATCCCATCCATTGCCCATCATACCAACCACGCCACATGCCATTGCGACTAAGTGCAAGCGCGTGCGCCACCACCCCTGAGCCCTCCCCAGAGAGGCCAAAGAGTGAATGTGTGGGCCATCAGCCACAGACGGACGCGGCATGGCCGCAAGGGCAGCCACAGCCACTGGGTGTCGCAGGTGGCGGATCCGGAAGGCGAAGACTGTGATGCATAGTCCATGCAGGCCGGGTCTCCATTTGGGGCACCACGCAGGTGGACGGCGTCCCGCCACACATCATACCCTGAGACAGCCCACTCGTGCAACTGGACCCACACATACACTCCTTGCCCTCTCTGGTGCGAGCTTGCGGCTGCCTGTGCAAGCGCTAGCCTCGCAGGTGAGCATGCATATTGGGGGGCGAGGGGAGGACATGAGGGCTGGGGCGAAGATGACTGTATCACTGTCAGTTAGTACAAGGGATGACCCAGATGTGGAAAGGAAGAGACGTGTCCCGTGTGTACTGCAACTAGTCGCCAATCCAACTACCCCCCATGTCCGGAATGTAAGCCCGCACCTAGGCCCGCCCATCCGCCACATCGAACATACCACCAGCACGACAACCTTCCCATTCGAAACACTGACTGGGGGTGGCGACCAGTGAACAATCATGTGTAGCCTACCCACGCGTACATGTGGGCCCTCCATGATCATTGGGGCCTAGATCCCCATGTGCATGCACATGGCAGTGGTATGTCTCACTTGCCATTGCCATTGTTGGGAGACCTGTGTAAGTGTATTGTGGCCGTGCCGTCCCAGCTTGACAGCTGGGCTGTGGCTCATGTGCTTGCTCAGTCATGTCAGTGATGTGTATGCGAAATTGCTATGTGCCGTGTTGCTTTGACATGTGTCCTCTGCCATTTAACCCAGGCGGAGACCGAACATTGACCGCCCATACCAATTGCTGGCGGACATGGACGATACAGAGGTAATCAGGAAGTTTCGGCTGGACAGGCCAACTCTGCATCGACTGTGTGCCATGTTAGAGCCCCATCTCCGTCCCCGCAGGGTGTATCCGACTGCTGTCACCCCCACGGCTAAGGTGATGGCCGCCATGCATTTCTTCGCCACTGGGTCATTCCAGCACACAGTGGGCAGTGGAGGAGGGATGTCCCAGCCCATGTTCAGCAAGGTGCTGAGGGATGTACTGGCAGCCATGATGCTGTACCGGAACAGGTACATCAGATTCCCCAGGGCTCGTGAATTGGCGGCAGTGAAGGGTGCATTCTATGCCCTTGGCAGAATCCCACACGTCGTGGGAGCCATTGACTGCACTCATGTTGGCCTTGTTCCACCACAGGCCACTGAGCACCTGTACCGCAACAGGAAGCACACGCACTCCCTGAATGTGCAAGTGGTGTGCCTTGCGGACATGGTGATCACCCACGTGTGTGCAAAGTTTCCAGGCTCGGCCCATGACGCACACATAATGCGCAACAGCATCTTGCCACGACTGATGGCCAATCTGCAACAGGATCGTGGCTGTATTGTCGGTGAGTATGTGGAGTGGTGTAGCGTGCTGGTTGTGCGATGCTGTCCCCTGTCCAGTTGGAATAGCAACGGTTCTCTGTGTCCCTCACACCCAGGTGACTCTGCGTATCCGAATGGGGCATGGCTGCTCAGTCCATTGAGGAATCCTCGCACCCCAGCAGACGATCGATACAATGAGGCACATGGGAGGACCAGACGTGTGGTCGAGCGTACCTTTGGCCTCCTCAAGTCCAGGTTCAGGTGCCTGGACCGCACCGAGGGTGCACTGGCGTACTCCCCACAGAAGGTGTGCCAGATAGTGGTGGCGTGCTGCATGCTGCACAATCTGGCCATTCGGAAGCAGATCCCCCTCATTGTGGATGACGGAGATCAACCAGGGCCCCAGCCCGCAGACCAGGACAGCTCGAGTGAGGTGGACAGCGGAGAGGAGGAAGCTGGGAATGTGCGCCAGCAGCTCATCGCCCGCTACTTCACTTGACGGTGAGTGTCCATGTACGACGGCTGATGTGGCTGTATCTGTGCAGGTGTGTGTGTGCTGTGTCAGGGTGGCCGTTTGTTCACTGCGTGCTGTGTGTCAACGCTCCATGGCCAGGGTAGTATGCCACTGTTGGTGGCTGTGGCATTGTGCCCTATTGCTCTGTGCGATGTGTGTACATTGCTTGTAGTTGTTGACATGTACTGTGTGATGGGTGTGTGACACACTCATTGAATGTGCTCCTGTTCTGTCTCCCACCCCTAGGTCCCTACAGGCCCTCCGGATTCCATTTCCATGCCACGCATCAGGTGCCTTTCCGCCCAAGGTGGCCGTTGTATTCCGTACAATAAAGACACAGGGCACAAACAGCAGTTAGTGAAAAAGGTGCATTTATTACAAACTGTGACATGTGATTGTGTGTAAGGTGATGACAAAAGTGGTGCGTGCAGTGACAATGAGCTGTCGGTCATGGCTGCGTGATGATCAGGGTGTACCCACTGGTTCTATGTCCATAGTCCAACACACACATGCCATCCAGATGGCTGTGTGGAGTGGGATCGTAGAGCAAGTCAATGCAGTGGCTGGTCAAGGAAGGCTGGCGGAAGGCTGGCTGGCTGCCTCACTTGCGACTGGAGCGTGCGAAGTCCTCCCGGGAGATCTGTTTCCTCTTCGGACGGCCCCTTCCACGTTTGGGAGGGGGTGTGTGGTGGCGACCTGCTGGTGGTGGGTGAGGTGTGCTCACTGGCTGTGGACGCAGGGGAAGTGGACACTGCTGGCCGACCCTGCGCCCTAGCAGGTGGTGGCGGAGGTGGTGTTGCTGGCCTTGCCTGTGACCCCACCGCCACCACCAGCTGGCCCATGAGGTCCACGAGTTGGTCCATACGGGACACGAATTGGCCCATATGGGCGTCCATGGACCTCAGCACCCCCAGCACCTCCCGCGTGTCAGTAGCAGACCTGGCCCATTGTCCTTGGGCCTCTTCATAGGCCCCAAGGACTCTGTCCATTTGAGGCAGGGCATGGCTCCCAGGGGAGGCTGGCGTTTCCCTGACCCTGCTCCTCCTACCAGTCCTGCTGCCACCGGCCTGCCCACTAGCCACATTGCTCACCACGGTCCTCGCTGTGGCTCCCAGGGTGGATCCAGTCGGCCGGGCCACCACCTGCGCTGGGGCTGGTGCCAGCGAAGACGTGGTGGTGGTGGAGGCGGTGGTGGTCGGTGCGGCGATGGTGGCGGTTGCGGCAGTGGTAGTGGCCGCAATGACCGTGGGTGTGGCCGCAACGACAGTGGCAGCAGGGGACTGGGACTGTTCAGCATCCCTGGATGATGGGTTGGTGGGTAGGAGGGGTCCTGGGGAGCGGCTGGGCCCTGCCACGCCAGATGGGCCAGCTTGGTGGTCCGTGTCCGAAGAGGTGGACAGATCCTCCAGATCCGTGTGTCCTCGTTGGGGGCTTGTAGGCTGGCTGTGCTGGCTGCTGTCTCCATCCCCAGCGTCCAGCAGTTCGTCACCTGTGGAGAGAATGAGATTTGTTATTGTGTTGCACCTGGCGAAGTATGTATTAGTCGTCTGACATTGGCAGTTCGTGCAATCTCGTACATGGGTTTCCCGGAGGCGAGTGTGTGGCTGTGGCATCTGTAGGTGTGTGTGCTAGGCAATGGGACTGTGTGCTGTGCACATGTGGCATGGGACGGATTGGCCATGCCGATGGGTGTGTTGCTTTGCCCCTACTCATTGTGACTCTGGTGTATGCGGGCTCCTGGCCCATCCTGGGTCTGGTTTGTACTTTGCTTTTGGAGTTCAAATGGAACGCTTAGGAACGCATATGGCAACATGGGGGCCATGCCCCAGATTCGCATTTGGGAGGGTATATGCTTTTGGGGTACATGCTGTGAGCCATGGGTGCCGAACGTGACATGTGTTGTGGCAGCATGACAGTGCATGGTCTGAGGTGTGTGCATGCCTGACATGCCCTGCATATTTGCTGTCTGTTGTGGTTACTGGACATGGCATTGGACGCATCGTTATGAGTGAGTGATAGTTGTGTGCCAGCCAACGTATTGCAGTTGTCCCATCTCCTTGGTGTGCGTGCTGCCCTGTGCCATGTGCATCACTGCAGTGCTCGGGGGGTGTGGCCCATGTTGTGTGTTGTTGCTCACAGTGTGTCGTGCGCTTAATTGACTTCTGGCACATGGTTGGTCATGGGCATGTGTCTTAGCGTGACTGCTGTATGTGTGGCAGCTGTGCGGATGACATGCCTTTCATGAAACTGGGGCTGACGGATGGGATGGATGGTATGTTGTATGTGCATGGTGTGTCTGTGTGTTTGATGGGTTCAGTGGTGTTCGTGTGCATTTGTGTTGTTCCGCTCTGTTGCGTCTAGTGTTGTTTGTCTTACATAGGCGTAGTTGTGGGGTGTGTGGTTGACAGGCAGTAGGGGCTACATGGACAGGACTTCAATGGTGTTTCGGTTGTGTGTGATGAGTTGCACAGTGGCTGCCGTGTGGGACTATATTCAGTGTGGCTTGTGCATGCAGACGTGGCTCCTTGGGTGTTGCTATGTCTGTGATGGGTCATGTGGGGTGTGAGTCTGCTGTTCATGTCCGTGTGCACATTGTTCACTTGTTCGTGACGGTGGGCGGTGCTGCGTGTTCGTGTGCTACGTGACATGTCCCATGTGTTGGTGGTGTTATGGTCCTCATGCCTCCAGTAATCCAGCCCTGTCCAGTTTCCCACCTGCAAGTTGTTCGTGCGTGCACTGTACTGGATGCCACATGGCTCTTAGCGGGGGTGCTCCATGTTGCAGGTCTGTGGGGGTGGGGGGGTGTAGTGGGTCGTGGGGGTGGCTGTACACCCACTGACACCGATTGCTGTGGACCGTGATGTCTGCCTTTCGGCTGTCGTTGTGCACTGCGGTGGCTGACACGTGGGTGTGGGGTGTGGGGGATGCTCCTCCTTGCTGTGCTGTGGGACTGGGGCCTGGTGTGTGTTGTACTTGGGCTGTCCCCCTCCGACCCACTGCACTTTGTGTTCCTGCCACTTACCTGTTACTTGTCGGTTGGTGCAGCTGTGCCTGACACATGGGTGTGGGGAGTGCTCCACCTTGCTGGTCTGTGGGAGTGGGGGCCTGGTGGGTGTTGTACTTCAGCTGTCCCCCTCCGACCCACTGCACTTTGTGTTCCTGCCACTTACCTGTTACTTGTCAGTTGGTGCAGCTGTGGCGGACACATGGGTGTGGTGGGTGCTCGTTGTGGCGCTTCTGGCATATTTGTGGACCTGTTGGTGGTTACGTGGCTGGCTTAGTGTACACATGTCCCCACGCATCTTACAGTTGTTCGGTTTGGCCTGTGTGTGGTAGTGTCTGTTGCATGTGCGTGTGATGTGTTGTGTATTGTGTGCTGGACATGGGGGTGTTTGTCCCTGGGAGCTGTGGCATGGTGGTTGCGCATGTGTGTACATAGCGGTGTGCTGGTATACATTAGTTTGTACTTACCAGCCTCCACTCCCCCTGCTAATCCGGCGAGGATCTCCGGATGGATTACGACTCGCACCTTCTCCTCCCACGCTTTGAAGGTCTTAAAGAGCGCGGGATTCCCTCCGCCAGTGACGGCAGCCAGCTCTCTGTTTTTGCCCTCCTTCTTCTTGACCAGGCTCTTTACGTCATTCCAACGTTTGTTTATCTCGGTTCTGTTCCTGGGCAGGGTCCCGACTGCATTGACCTGGTCTACGATCCGGGTCCACATTCTGTTTCTGGTGGCTAGTGGTGTGTGCTGGACCATGTTCCCATAGATTTGTGGGTACACCTTGATGATCTCGTCAACCATGACCGTCAGCTCCATGGGCGTGAACTTGGGCATCCTTTGTGGTGCCATGGTGTTTGTGGTGGTGGTGCGGTGTGTGTTGTGTAATGTGCAGGGGGTTTGTGGTGCCGGTGTTTGGTGGTGGTGGTGGTGGTTGTGATGTGTGCGTTTCTGTGGTGTGCTGCTGTCCTTGCTGTGTCACTGTGTCCTCTCCTCTCCTCTCTGGTTTGCAATGTAGCAAGGGGTTGTGGTCTGTGGGAGTGCTGCTTTTGTACTCACCTATGTGGGTGTGTCCTCATGGTCTGTTGTTTTCAGGTGTGTTGTGTCTGGGGTTCTGGCCTTTGTATTTTTTGTTTGTCCGGGGGGTGTTTTCGGGATGTGTACTGTGCTTGTGTATTTGTGCGTGCTTTGCTGTGTGGACTTGTTGGCCATGTTGTGTGCTATTGGTTTTGTGTGCGGATGGTTTCTGTGCAGGTACGTGGGCGCCATGGCTTCTGCCGTGTCGATTCTCATCGGCGTTGTTTGCGCTGGCGGGCGGTATTTTTGTTGTTTTCCGCGCTCATGGCGGTGCGATCGTAATTTCACGTGCGGTGTGTCGGCCGTGTGGGCGGGCGGTTTTGTGTTGTCGTGCGTGTTTCCGTCCGTGGCGGGCGGTTTGACTCCGACTCGGACGATGGCGGGCGGTATTTTGTATGATTTTTCCGCCGATGGCGGTTTTCAGTTTGTGTACTCATAATGGCGTGGTCGGTGTTCAGGCGGTGTGTGCGGGCGGATTTTTGCCGCTTCCATGCCTGGCGGATTTTTTTACGCCGGGTATCGTAATGTGCCCCTCAACTATTTATTTAATATTAAATAATGATTTAAAAATTACTGTTGCATTCTAATAAAATAATTAAAAATATACCTTATATTTTTGAATATATTATGTGTATTTTATCTATTGTAAAATTATAATAATAAATATTATGACATAATAATATTTAATATTATAATTATAAAAATGTATATATGTTAAACAACAATTACAAAAAGATTGTATTAATATTATTTATTGTTTAAAAAAATATGTAAAATGTTAATAAAATAAAAAAACTGTTCTAATGTGTAATAATTATTAATATTTTAATATTAATATTAATAATAAAAATATATTTAGTTTGTATAATAAAATTAAACTATGTTATTGTTTTGTGAACTTTATTGTAAAATATTTACAGTATATTATGTGAATAAATTCTTACCAAATTTTGTAACAGTTGTAACAATATTAAAATTGAGAAACAATGGGGCCGATTCCGATCTCGGCCGGTAGGGCTCCGAATCGGATTTGGCTTAACCGGATCCGATTCAGAGGCCTTTTTCCCGACCGATTCGTACAGTCGTCCCAGCGAGCAAGTACGATGCGAGCGCACGCGAAATCGCCGACCGACTCGTTCCCGGGTCCCAACCGCTCCGACCAACTCGTACGGACACGGCTCGCACCACGCAATGGAGACGTTTCCCGACCGAGCAAGTACGATGCGCGCTCGAACAGCCCGACCGACTCGTAGCGTCTGGCTCCAAAGAGCTGTCGGAGCCGGACTTCGGGGTCCATGCCGGACCCCCTGCACGCGTAGCCGCACGAGTCGTCACACAGGGGGGACCAAAGGGTCCCCCTAAACATGCATGTACGGTGCGAGTCGCACCGACGCGTACCCACTGTAGGGGGCCCCCTGTTCGCGACGTACCCATTCAGTCAATGGGAGCCCGTGTGCAGCGTTGTACGACCGGCTCCCATTGACTTCAATGGGAGTCCGACCGGACTCGAGTCGGGCAGCATACGGCCGCATCGTACTCGCTCGGTCGGACTGCGGGAGTCCGGCTCGGTCGGAAATCTCTCCGGATCCGGCTCGGTCGGAGAGATTTCCGGCCCGAATCGGAATCGGCCCCATAATGTTGTACTTATTAAAGAATATGTACCAATTTACAAAATGTTATTTTAAAAATTGAAATGCATCATGCTATATTTGTAAAATATATACAATTGTAAAATATAATTTTGTTAATTATAAAATTTTTGTTACAATAATTTACTTGTTAAAATATACATACTAATAAAAAAGAATTCTCTGTAATAAATACACTATCCTACAAATACTTATATTTTGTGATTATTTTTCTACTGTTCAATAAAAAATAACATTTTGAATGAACGTATCACTTCTATGTTTTATATAATAAAATTGGTGAAATAAAAAAATCTCTATTTTTTGAACTACCTTTTCATTGCTATCACTTCTAATGTACATAAAAAACTGTTTTTCTTATAATTAATTTATTTAAAGTATATAATTTTAATAAAATAAAATATATATAAAAATATATTCTTGTTCAACATATAACTAAATATGTTTTAAATATGTTTACCTTAAATAATATTATTACACTATATTTAAAAAATACTCACCTAAATTATACTTACAACTCAACATAAACACCCAATACTATTTTTTATTTAATTAACCTTTTTACTACTCAAAGTACACTCTGTATTTAATTATAATAGATGCTGGACACTGACCCTAATTAATTTACTATTCCAACTTCAGTCTAAAATTAATTGGGGTAGATGCTGGACACTGACCCTAATTAATTTACTATTCCCATTCCAGTCTATATTTTATTGGGGTAGGTGCTGGACACTGACCCTAATTAATTTACTATTCCAACTCCAGTCTAAATTTAATTGGAGTAGGTGCTGGACACTGACTTTAATTAACTTACTAATCCCACTCCAATGTATATTTAATTGAGGTAGGTGCTGGACACTGACCCTAATTAATTTACTATTCCAACTCCAGTCTAAATTTAATTGGAGTAGGTGCTGGACACTGACTTTAATTAACTTACTAATCCCACTCCAATGTATATTTAATTGGGGTAAATGCTGGACACTGAGCCTAATTAATTTACGATTCCAACTCCAATCTAAATTTAATTAAGATAGGTGCTGGATACTGACTTTAATTAACTTACTAATCCCACTCCAATCTATATTTAATTGGAGTAGGTGCTGGACACTGACCCTAATTAATTTACTATTCCCACTCCAATCTATATTTAATTGGGGTAGGTGCTGTACACTAACCCTAATTAATTTACTATTCCCACTCCAGTCTAAAATTAATTGGGGAAGGTGCTGGACACTGACTTTAAATAATTTACTATTCCAACTCCTGTCTATATTTAATTGGGGTAGGTGCTGGACACTGACCCTAGTTAATTTACTATTCCAACTCCAGTCTAAATTTATTTGGGGTAAGTGCTGGACACTGACCCTAATTAATTTACTATTCCCACTCCAGTCTATATTTAATTGGGGTAGATGCTGGACACTGACCCTAATTAATTTACTATTCCAACTCCAATCTAAATTTAATTGGGGTAGGTGCTGGACACTGACTTTAATTAACTTACTAATACCACTCCAATCTATATTTAATTGTGGTAGATGCTGGACACTGACCCTAATTAATTTACTATTCCCACTCCAATCTATATTTAATTGGGGTAGGTGCTAGACACTGACCCTAATTAATGTACTATTCCCACTCCAATCTATATTTAATTGGGGTAGGTGCTGGACACTGACCCTAATTAATTTACTATTCCAACTCCAGTCTAAAATTAATTAGGGTAGGTGCTGGACAGTGACCCTAGTTAATTTATTATTCCAACTCCAGTCTAAAATTAATTGGGGTAGGTGCTGGACACTGACTTTAATTAACTTACTAGTCCCACTCCAATCTATATTTAATTTGGGTAGGTGCTGGACACTGACCCTAATTAATTTACTATTCCCACTCCAATCTATATTTAATTGGGGTAGGTGCTGGACACTGACCCTAATTAATTTACTATTCCAACTCCGGTCTAAAATTAATTGGGGTAGGTGCTGGACAGTGACCCAAATTAATTTACTATTCCAACTCCAGTCTAAAATTAATTGAGGTAGGCGCTGGACAGTGACCCTAATTAATTTACTATTCCAACTCCACTCTAAAATTAATTGGGGTAGGTGCTGGACACTTAGGGGCCGATCACGATGGCGGGCAGATCGCCCCCGCCGGCCCGGCGGTAGTCACCGCCGGCCCAGCGGGGGCGATCCGCCCACCATCCACCTGAATATTCCCACCGCCAAATCAAGATGGCGGTGGGAATGTGAATGGTACCGCGGCGGATGGAAATACCGTCCGCCGTGGTCCCGCAAGGCGGTCCTTTTCCGCCCGCCTTGCGGGACACGGTACAATGGGCCAATGCCCGCGGTGCCGTGCAGGCACTGCCGTAGGCATTACGATGCCTGTCTTCTGCGGCAGAGATCCCGCCGCAAGAAGACAGGCGGAGAATGCCTTCGGGGGCCTGTTGCGGGCCCCCAGAGTGTTGGGGGTGGTGGGGAGTGCACATGGGGGGTACCTATGGTACACATCTGCATGTACAAGGTGGCAGGCACCGCACGGTGCCTGCCACGTTGTACATGCAGATGCACAACATGTATTTTTACATTGCGGCGGGTGTTGCTTGCAGCACCGCCCGCCGCAATATAAAAATACAGGATGCGCCCGCCAGTGTGGCGGGCGCATCCTGATTTGTGTAGCGGGACCGCCGCACCTATGGCGGGCGGTCCCTTTTGGCAATGCGATGGCGGGCGGACTTTGTCCGCCCGCCATCGTAATCGACCCATTACTTTAATTAACTTACTATTCCCACTCCAATCTATATTTAATTGAGATAGGTGCTGAACACTAATCTACATTAAGTTAATTTTCTCACTATAAAAACTATTAAATTAACAAATTATATACCAGTACATAATTTTATTAATATTTTTTTACTTTATAACATATTTCCTAAGACTTCCTATATAAATACATTTAAAAAATATATTTACACTTCACTAAATGTAATAAAATAGAAATATATTTATAATACAAATTACATTAATTTTTTTAATATTTTAAACATTTATAAATAGATATTTTTCAAAATGTAACAACCTTATCTCCTATAAACACTACATTATACTTATTAATGTTACTTAAAATTAGATTTAAATATAAAAAAAAACATTGGGGCCCATTACGATACCCGGCGTAAAAAAATCCGCCAGGCATGGAAGCGGCAAAAATCCGCCCGCACACACCGTCTGAACACCGACCACGCCATTACGATGACACAAACCGAAAACCGCCATCGGCGGATAAATCACACAAGATACCGCCCGCCATCGTCCGAGTCGGAGTCAAACCGCCCGCCACGGACGGAAACACGCACGACAACACAAAACCGCCCGCCCTCACGCCCGACACACCGCACGTGAGATTACGATCGCACCGCCATGAGCGCGGGAAAACTACAAATATACCGCCCGCCAGCGCAAACAACGCCGATGAGAATCGACACGGCAGAAGCCATGGCGCCCACGTCCCTGCACAGAAACCATCCGCTGACAAAAACAATCGCACACAACATGGCCAACAAGTCCACACAGCAAGGCACGCACAAATACACAAGCACAGTACACATCCCGAAAACACCCCCCTGGACAAACAAAAACTACAAAGGCCAGAACCCCAGACACAACACACCTGAAAACAACAGACCATGAGGACACACCCACATAGGTAAGTACAAAAGCAGCACTCCCACAGACCACAACCCCTTGCAACATTGCAAACTAGAGAGGAGAGGAGAGGACACAGTGACACAGCAAGGACAGCAGCACACCACAGAAACGCACACATCACAACCACCACCACCACCACCACCACCACCAAACACCGGCACCACAAACCCCCTGCACATTACACAACACACACCGCACCAGCACCACAAACACCATGGCACCACAAAGAATGCCCAAGTTCACGCCCATGGAGCTGACGGTCATGGTCGACGAGATCATCAAGGTGCACCCACAAATCTATGGGAACCTGGTCCAGCACACACCACTAGCCACCAGAAAGAGAATGTGGAACCGGATCGTAGACCAGGTCAATGCAGTCGGGACCTTGCCCAGGAACAGAGTCGAAATAAACAAACGGTGGAATGACGTCAAGAGCCTGGTCAAGAAGAAGGAGAGCAAGAACAGAGAGCTGGCTGCCGTCACTGGCGGAGGGAATCCCGCGCTCTTCAAGACCTTCAAAGCGTGGGAGGAGAAGGTGCGAGTCATCATACATCCCGAGATCCTCGCCGGATTAGCAGGGGGAGTGGAGGCTGGTAAGTACAAACTAATGTATATCAGCACACCGCTATGTACTCACATGCACTACCACCATGCCACAGCTCCCAGGGACAAACACCCCCATGTCCAGCACACAATACACAACACATCACACACACATGCAACAGACACCACCACACACAGCCCAAACCGAACAACTGTAAGATGCGTGGGGACATGTGTACACTCAGCCAGCCACGTAACCACCAACAGGTCCCCAAATATGCCAGAAGCGCCACAACGAGCACCCACCACACCCATGTGTCCGCCATAGCTGCACTAACCGACAAGTAACAGGTAAGTGGCAGGAACACAAAGTGCAGTGGGTGGGAGGGTGGACAGCCCAAGTACAAAACACACCAGGCCCCTAGTCCCACAGCACAGCAAGGAGGAGCATCCCCCACACCCCACAGCCACGTGTCAGCCACCGCAGTGCACAACGACAGCCGAAAGGTAGACATCACGGTCCACAGCAATCGGTGTCAGTGGGTGTCCAGCCACCACCACGACCCACAACACCCCCCCACCCCCACAGACCTGCAACATGGAGCACCCCCGCTTAGAACCATGTGGCATCCAGTACAGTGCACGCACGAACAACCTGCAGGTGGGAAACTGAACAGGGCTGGATTACTGGAGGCATGAGGACCGTAACACGACCAACACATGGGACATGTCACGTAGCAGACGAACACGCAGCACCGCCCACCGTCACGAACAAGTGAACAATGTGCACACGGACATGAACCACAGACTCACACCCCACATGACCCATCACAAACACAGCAACACCCAAGGAGCCACGTCTGCATGCACAAGCCACACTGAATATAGTACCACACGGCAGCCACTGTGCAACCCATCACACACAACCGAAACACCATTGAAGTCCTGTCCATGTAGCCCCTACTGCCTGTCAACCACACACCCCACAACTACGCCTATGTAAGACAAACAACACTAGACGCAACAGAGCGGAACAACATAAATGCACACGAACACCACTGAACCCATCAAACACACAGACACACCATGCACATACAACATACCATCCATCCCATCCATCAGCCCCAGTCTCATGAAAGGCATGTCATCCGCACAGCTGCCACACATACAGCAGTCACGCTAAGATACATGCCCATGACCAACCATGTGCCAGAAGTCAATGAAGCGCACGACACACTGTGAGCAACAACACACAACATGGGCCACACCCCCCGAGCACTGCAGTGATGCACATGGCACAGGGCAGCACGCACACCAAGGAGATGGGACAACTGCAATACGTTGGCTGGCACACAACCATCACTCACTCATAACGATGCGTCCAATGCCATGTCCAGTAATCACAACAGACAGCAAATATGCAGGCCATGTCAAGCATGCACACACCTCAAACCATGCACTGTCATGCTGCCACAACACATGTCACGTTCGGCACCCATGGCTCACAGCATGTACCCCAAAAGCATATTCCATCCCAAATGCGAATCTGGGGCATGGCCCCCATGTTGCCATATGCGTTCCTAAGCGTCCCATCTGAACACCAAAAGCAAAGTACAAACCAGACCCAGGATGGGCCAGGAGCCCGCATACACCAGAGTCACAATAAGTAGGGGCACAGCAACACACCCATCGGCATGGCCAATCCGTCCCATGCCACATGTGCACAGCACACAGTCCCATTGTCAAGCACACACAACTACAAATGCCACAGCCACACACACGCCTCCGGGAAACCCATGTACGAGATTGCACGAACTGTTAATGTCAGACGACAAATACATACTTCGCCAGGTGCAACACAATAACAAATCTCATTCTCTCCACAGGTGACGAACTGCTGGATGCTGGGGATGGAGACAGCAGCCAGCACAGCCAGCCTACAAGCCCCCAACGAGGACACACGGATGTGGAGGATCTGTCCTCCTCTTCGGACACGGACCACCAAGCAGGCCCATCTGGTGTGGCAGGGCCCAGCCGCTCCCCAGGACCCTCCTACCCACCAACCCATCATCCAGGGCTGCTGAACATTCCCAGCCCCCTGCTGCCACTGTCGTTGCGGCCACACCCACGGTCATTGCGGCCACACCCACGGTCATTGCGGCCACTACCATTGCCGCAACCGCCACCATCGCCGCACCGACCACCACCGCCGCCACCACCACCACGTCTTCGCTGGCACCAGCCCCAGCGCAGGTGGTGGCCCGGCCGACTGGATCCACCCTGGGAGCCACAGCGAGGACCGTGGTGAGCAATGTGGCTAGTGGGCAGGCCGGTGGCAGCAGGACTGGTAGGAGGAGCAGGGTCAGGGAAACGCAAGTCTCCCCTGGGAGCCATGCCCTGCCTCAAATGGCCAGAGTCCTTGGGGCCTATGAAGAGGCCCAAGAACAATGGGTCAGGTCTGCTTCAGACACGCGGGAGGTGCTGGGGGTGCTGAGGTCCATGGACGCCCGTATGGGCCAACTCGTGGACCTCATGGGCCAGCTGGTGGTGGCGGTGAGGTCACAGCCAGGGACAGCAGCTCCCCTCCGCCACCACCTGCCGGGGCGCAGGGTCGAGCAGCAGTGTCCAGTTCCCCTGCGTCCACAGCCAGTGAGCACACCTCAACCACCAGCATGTCGCAAGCAGGCACCCCCTCGCAAACGTGGAAGGGGCCGTCCGAAGTGGAAACAGATCTCCCGGGAGGACTTCGCACGCTCCAGATGCAAGTGAGGCAGCCAGCCAGCCTTCCTTGACCACCCACTGCATTGACTTGGACTACGATCCCACTCCACACAGCCATCTGGATGGCATGTGTGTGTTGGACTATGGACATAGAACCAGTGGGTACACCCTGAGCATCACGCAGCCATGACCGACAGCTCATTGTCACTGCACGCACCACTTTTGTCATCACCTTACACACAATCACATGTCACAGTTTGAAATAAATGCACCTCTTACACAAACTGCTGTTTGTGCCCTGTGTTTTATTTGTACGGAATACAACGGCCACCTTGGGCGGAAAGGCACCTGATGCGTGGCATGGCAATGGAATCCGGAGGGCCTGTAGGGACCTAGGGGTGGGAGACAGAACAGGAGCACATTCAATGAGTGTGTCACACACCCATCACACAGTACATGTCAACAACTACAAGCAATGTACACACATCGCACAGAGCAATAGGGCACAATGCCACAGCCACCAACAGTGGCATACTACCCTGGCCATGGAGCGTTGACACACAGCACGCAGTGAACAAACGGCCACCCTGACACAGCACACACACACCTGCACAGACACAGCCACATCAGCCGTCGTACATGGACACTCACCGTCAAGTGAAGTAGTGGGCGATGAGCTGCTGCCGCACATTACCAGCTTCCTCCTCTCCGCTGTCCTCCTCACTCGAGCTGTCCTGGTCTGCGGGCTGGGGCCCTGGTTGATCTCCGTCATCCACGATGAGGGGGATCTGCTTCCGAATGGCCAGATTGTGCAGCATGCAGCACGCCACCACTATCTGGCACACCTTCTGTGGGGAGTACGCCAGCGCACCCTCGGTGCGGTCCAGGCACCTGAACCTGGACTTGAGGAGGCCAAAGGTACGCTCGACCACACGTCTGGTCCTCCCATGTGCCTCATTGTAGCGATCGTCTGCTGGGGTGCGAGGATTCCTCAATGGACTGAGCAGCCATGCCCCATTCGGGTACGCAGAGTCACCTGGGTGTGAGGGACACAGAGAACCGTTGCTATTCCAACTGGACAGGGGACAGCATCGCACAACCAGCACGCTACACCACTCCACATACTCACCGACAATACAGCCACGATCCTGTTGCAGATTGGACATCAGTCGTGGCAAGATGCTGTTGCGCATTATGTGTGCGTCATGGGCCGAGCCTGGGAACTTTGCACACACGTGGGTGATCACCATGTCCGCAAGGCACACCACTTGCACATTCAGGGAGTGCGTGTGCTTCCTGTTGCGGTACAGGTGCTCAGTGGCCTGTGGTGGAACAAGGCCAACATGTGTGCAGTCAATGGCTCCAACGACGTGTGGGATTCTGCCAAGGGCATAGAATGCACCCTTCACTGCCGCCAATTCACGAGCCCTGGGGAAGCGGATGTACCTGTTTCGGTACAGCATCATGGCTGCCAGTACATCCCTCAGCACCTTGCTGAACATGGGCTGGGACATCCCTCCTCCACTGCCCACTGTGTGCTGGAATGACCCAGTGGCGAAGAAATGCATGGCGGCCATCACCTTAGCCGTGGGGGTGACAGCTGTCGGATACACCCTGCGGGGACGGAGATGGGGTTCCAACATGGCACACAGTCGATGCAGGGTTGGCCTGTCCAGCCGAAACTTCCTAATGACCTCTGTATCGTCCATGTCCGCCAGCAATTGGTATGGGCGGTCAATGTTCGGTCTCCGCCTAGGGAAAATGGCAGTGGACACATGTCAAAGCAACACAACACATAGCAATTTCGCATACACATCACTGACATGACTGAGCAAGCACATGAGCCACAGCCCAGCTGTCAAGCTGGGACGGCACGGCCACAATACACTTACACAGGTCTCCCAACAATGGCAATGGCTAGTGATACAAACCACTGCCATGTGCATGCACATGGGGATCTAGGCCCCAATGACTTGCGGGGCGTGCTGATGGGGACTGACTGCATATTCGTCAAGCGGCAACGCCACGGCAACATGAATGTCTGCTGAGCATGGAACTGCTTCCGAGGCTGGATGAGTATGGCACACGACGACGACGATGTGGGCACAGGCTGAGCGGCCAAAACAAGTGGGACCTGTGGCACGAGGGGATATGAGACAGTAGTAGGTGTCAGCACTGCACCCTATGTACAGCACTGTACGGATCACACCTCCCGAAACATTGACAGGTGTCCACATTGACAGCCCCATGCCAAGACGGCTGTGTGCTTGCAGTCACACGTCACAGGTGAGAGGTTACATTGCACGTGCCAGGTGGCAGACGTACATAGTGGGAGCTGGCATGTGTGTGCATGTGTCTCCTGTTCAGGATCCACCAGATGGGCGCTGACTCTGTACTGACCATTGGACACAGCATGTTCCGTGGAAGGCTTGTGTGTGTGGGATGGTGGCACTGGATGTGCCTCCGTTGGGTGGGGGCCATGCACAGGGCGGGTACGTCGATGATTGCGCATTGTTGGTCACGGTGGGTGCACCCACTCAGATGTGTTGCCCTGTGTTCAATTCCTATGTCCGCATGATGATGGGCTGTAGATGTGGGCAGACTACACATTGGTCGATGTGCTGTCTATATGCATGTGCCTTCACACCAGGCACAGCTGCCCCTGCACATGTGACCCCTGCTGGACTCGCTGCTGGGTCTGTGGAGCTGATGCACCTTCTGTGCGTGGGGCGGACAGCTCTCCTCACTTCCCTCATTGCGCATGTCATGACTTTGCCGCAGGTGACATGGATCATGGAGGGCCCACATGTACGCGTGGGTAGGCTACACATGATTGTTCACTGGTCGCCACCCCCAGTCAGTGTTTCGAATGGGAAGGTTGTCGTGCTGGTGGTATATTCGATGTGGCGGATGGGCGGGCCTAGGTGCGGGCTTACATTCCGGACATGGGGGTAGTTGGATTGGCGACTAGTTGCAGTACACACGGGACACGTCTCTTCCTTTCCACATCTGGGTCATCCCTTGTACTCACTGACAGTGATACAGTCATCTTCGCCCCAGCCCTCATGTGCCCCAAGCTCGCACCAGAGAGGGCAAGGAGTGTATGTGTGGGTCCAGTTGCACGAGTGGGCTGTCTCAGGGTATGATGTGTTGCGGGACGCCGTCCACCTGCGTGGTGCCCCAAATGGAGACCCGGCCTGCATGGACTATGCATCACAGTCTTCGCCTTCCGGATCCGCCACCTGCGACACCCAGTGGCTGTGGCTGCCCTTGCGGCCATGCCGCGTCCGTCTGTGACTGATGGCCCACACATTCACTCTTTGGCCTCTCTGGGGAGGGCTCGGGGGTGGTGGCGCACGCGCTTGCACTTAGTCGCAATGGCATGTGGCGTGGTTGGTATAATGGGCAATGGATGGGATGGTGCGAGCCACCTCCCGTGACGTCAGTGCTGCTCGTGCTGTGGTGCGTCCCCCTACACTTCCATTTGACTTGTGCCATGCTAGACGTTGAGGTTCTATTGCCTGCGTGATATGACCAGGAGGAGCGCGAGGAGACCTCTCACACACCATGCTCCACTGCCATCCCGTGCCCTGTATCGCCTGTGCGGATTGACTATGTTGGGGTTACACCTGGTCGACTGGGGCTGTGTGTGCCTTGTCAAGGGGCATGGCGGGCGCACAACAGGATCCAGCTTGTCCACAGAGGGTGGGCTGAGGTGCGCATGGTACCGCTTTGTACGTGTGCCCGGCTGCTGTGCACACACGTGTTCACTCCCCCGACAGGTGTCCTCTCACAATGCCCAGGGAAGCGGTGGTGTACTGTTCATGACCCCTCCCGACACGGCGTGCTCCAACTTGGCATGTGCGCATCTACCCGTCACACCCACCCACCTGAGCACTGCGTCCATACGACTTCACACGACACATGTGTGTCTTCCACAGTTGTGCTACTCATTTGCGTTGACATCCAATACCAGTGGACTACATGGTCATGTCACGACTGCCGTGTACTTCACATACTCTCATCCTCTCTCATTCGTACTTGTGAAATGAGTCAGCGGAGACAGTTTTGGTTTCAAACATTATATTGAGTCTTCTGTCCTCTGTGATGCAGTATAGTGGACACTACTGGCAGCGGAATACATGTTGAGGATATACTGAGCATGATTGCAAATGGGATAGGGTGTGGGGTTACATGTGATTGGCTGTTGCATGTGGGATGTGGGCTTCAGAGTTACATCTGCTTGGCCAAGGCTGTGCTAATGTACATTTACGTATAGCTGCGGAGCTGCGGACTTTGACACAGACGGTATACATGTAGCCTACCAGACCGCTTGGCATCATGGGCACAGTCCATCTCAGTTCCATGTGACAGGTTTGCTGTGGTTGTTCCTCATGCACGCGTGCATGTGAGATGACATCAGGGCATGTGCTTGCGTGCATGCAGCGGCGTGCCACTTGTTGTTGCAATGTGGTGGTTACTGGACATGTCACAGTCACTGGGGTCGTGTTGTTGTTGTATGCACTTGTCGTCCATGCAAAGGTCCTGGTATGGGATTCCCGGGGCGGGGGTGGGAGGGGTGCAGCACCCACAGACTCCAGGCGACCTATTCATGTCCACTGAGCGGTGTGTGTGTCCATGGGCGCTGGATCCATGTCGTGTCCTGGTTGTTCGTGCAGTTCCGTCCATGTGGGTGCGATGCACAGACCCCATGCCACTGCCTCCCACGATGCATGCGGTGTTCCTGGATGTGATGGGGAACAGTGTGCATGTCCCGGTCATATCCGATGTCATGGCGATGTCGTTGATGGTGTGGTAACAGTTGCCGGTCGTTTGGTATGGCTGTTGTGGTGGTGACTGGCCAGTCCGTGCGGAAGCTAAGCATGGGTGCGGGGTTCGACATCATAGGTCACTCGGGGAACCTGCGTTGTGGTCCGACGAATTTACAGGTTGTCAGGTATGCGATGCCGTCCAGCAGGGCTTCCATGTCATTGGTGGTGTACATGTTTGCCAGCCAATGTAGCGGATGGTGGCTGTCAAGGTGTTGTTCGTAAGTTGTCCCTTGGAGGACCATGATGGGGCATGCTGGGTGACATTCGATGTAGCTGTTCTCGATGATCCGTCGTGTGGAGGCACAGTGGTCCCATTTCAGTGCGGGTGCGATGTTGGCCACATACGCCATGCCCCCATAGGCAGAGCAGGCCCTGTCGTGTGCGTCCAGAGGGAGGAGTAGTGGTAGCAGGTCCGCCTTTAGACATGCCGGGTTGGAGAGGCATATCTCCACGGGATGCTGGTAGGGACACCTCCGACAGTAGAAGACGGGCATGACGCAGCTGAACAATGTGATGCGGTAAGTCAGTCGGTAACTTACATTCAGCAGGGACAGGAGATCGCATCCCAATATATGTATCAGGTTGGTTTTGTACAGCTTGAGCTGTCCGGCGTAGTTGGGTAGGTGTGTTGCGGTTGCCATTTCGCAGTAGTGCGTTGTGGTGGCGTGCTCCGGCTGTGTGTGCAGTCTGCAATGTGCACGCTCCGAGGTTGCTGTGAGCTCTGTGTAGTCGTAGGGAGACAGGACTTGTGTTCTGTTGGCTTGTTTGGAGGACACGGGCCCTCATCCCACATGCTTCTCAGACAGTTCAAGGTCAGTGATGTGTGACTCCTTCCAATTAACTTGCATGTGGCCGACATGGGGGAGTGTTTTCTTCTTTCTTCCCCGTCCGTTGTGTGCTTCTGTGATATGCGCTATCTGCCCTGTGGTCGGTCTCCTCGGCATGCCTGTGTTGGTCTTTTCTTGGACAATGGCTGTATTCACCGGCTTCTTTCGTAGGGCTGTGGTTTCGGAGTTGGAATGGAAGGTCATTCGGTGCTGTCTGCTCTCCCTTGTGTGGGCGGCAGGCTGCCTTTCCGCTCTGCGTTGGGCCTTGTGTGTGAATGTTATTCTTGGGCCACCTGTTGTCGGTCCCCGGGCTCTTTGGTGTTCCGTTTTATATGTCTTGTTCATATGTGCAGGGTGGTATGGGTGTTTCAGTGTGGTACTGGCGTTCCTCTTCCCGAAGGGGCCCTGCTTCTCCTAGTTGGTGTTGCCGCCGCTGTGTGCTTCGCCATGTTTGTTACACTGGGGTGTGTCCTGCTGTTGCGTGACTTCACTGACATGTGTGCGTCGGTTGTGTGGCGTTGGGTGTTGTCCGTGAATTGGGCGTTGGGGACATGTCTGTGGCAGGCCTGTCACGTGTCATGTGCGTTCGGGGTGGGGCTGATGTGTGTGCTGCTTGGTTGTGTCCCTGTGTCTGTGTGCGACGCATGCATGGCGCTGCGGTTGGCCTCTGCGTTGTGCGCATGTGTGGCGGCGTCATCGCCGCTTTGGGGCCGTGACGGGGTCGTTGGTTCCTAGTCCCAGGTGGTGTGTACACATGTGTTACGCGATGTTACGATTTGGCCTGTGTGTCATATGTGGATGCAATGGTGGATGTGTAGTGTACACGCGCTGGGGGGGTTGTCCGCTTTTTCCGCCCTTGCACTGTGTGCGCTGTTTGCGTGCACTTGTTGTGTGTGTGCCTACCTGCGTCTCCGCGGTACGTTGCGTCCTTGGTGGTGCATCAGCAAGAGCATGGGGAGGGCCTGCAGTGCTGGATTCATGCTCGGCGGAGCCGCTTCTTCGTTGTCCGTGCTCGGCGTCCGTGTTACCGCTTCGGTTTGTCGTACGGTATCTCTTGGCCGTGGGAGCCGTTTGTTTGCGGCATCGTAATTTATGCGCCGGGCGGGACGTGTTTTCGTCGGACGGTGTGTGTCAGTTGAGCTGCGCCGCTACGTGTACGGGCGCACTTTGATGGCGGACGGTGTTGCTGGCTTGCCGGCGGTGTTTGGCCTACTTTTCGCATCGTAATTGGGCGGGCGTGTGGACTGCTGCGTGCCGGCGGTAACTGGTGGTTTTTGCATCCGCCAGCACGGCGGTTGTGCTTCCGCCCGCCATCGTAATGACCCCCATTGTTTCTTATACAATTTATACAAATTAAATTAATATTTGTACTGAAAACACCTCACCCTTATAATCAATAAATTCAACATCCAAATCATAAAATCTTTTTTTTATTAAAAATTAATTTATATTTATAATTTTAAAATTGTTCCCAATTTTTTTTTATTTTAAAACAATCCCCATCCATATCCCCTATAAACTCAACATCCCACTACAAAATTTTAATTCAAATTTCCAATTTTTAAATAAAAATGTTTATATTAATTTTTAAATTATCCAAATATTTTTGTGAATATTTTGAAAACAATCCCAAATTTTCCCCATATAAACGCAACATACCAATCCTAAAAGTTAACTTTAAAATGAGAAATTTTAAATATATTCATAGATAAAATTAAACAATTATACAAATTAATTTAGTATTTTTAAAAGACACCCCACCCTTATCCCCTATTAACACAACATCCCACTCCTAAAATTTTAAATGAAATTCGAAATTCAAAGTAAATTTAGATTTTTATTTTTTTAAATTTAACGAAATTATGTTAATATTTTTAAAAACACTCCCCACCCTTATCCCCAATAAACACAACATCCCACTCCTAAATGTTATAGTGAAATTCGAAATTAAATTTTAAACATTTTAATTTTTGTTTTTATTTAAAGAAATTATATTAATATTTTTTAAAACACTCCCCACCCTTATCCCCTATAAACCCAACATCCCGCTCCTAAAATTTTAAATGAAATTCGAAATTAAAATTAAAATTTGATTTTTAATTTTTTAGAATTTAACGAAATTATGTTAATATTTTTTAAAACACTCCCCACCCTTATCCCCTATAAACCCAACATCCAGCTCCTAAAATTTAATTTGAAATTCGAAATAAAAAAAATGAATTTATACTTAAAATATAAACATTTTGAAAAATAAAATTAACTTTTTTAAAACACTCCCCACCCTTATCCCCTATAACCCAACATCCCGCTTCTAAAACAATATAAAAAATAAAACATTATTATACACATTTTAAACACAATTTAATACTTAACATTCTCCATAAAATATTTAAAAAGACATACAAAACCGATATTTTCACATGTCGATATTTGTGCTGTCGATATTACTTACATCGATATTTACCTACACAGCTAAAATCGATATTTTTTACATCGATATACAGAACATCGATATTTAACACTGTCGATATTATCAACTCAATATTTCTGTATGTCGAAATAAAAACTCGATATTTTGTCTGTGCACCGTCTAACTGATCCTTTAGTTTACTCAATTTGGCCAAATTTTCCTGATACTTCTCAGAGTCAGCCACCCTATTTAGTCTCAACTCTACTGTCTTCATCTCTGCCTCCTTGTGTGCCACCTCTTCTCTGTATTGTCTGTTCTTAAAACACACCTTACTCGTAATCATACCCCTTAAAAAAGCTTTTAAGGAGTCCCAGACCACCGAGGTCGCAGCCGAGCCCAAATTTACTTTCATGAAACACTCAGGGGCCGATTCCGATTCGGGCCGGAAAACATACCGACCGACTCGGTACGGGAATGTAGTCCGATCGACATGTACCGGCGCTGCCCGATCCGAGTAGTACGATGCAATGCATGTGAATTACGACCGACTCGTACGGAACACAAGCCGAACGACCGAACCGCACGGAAACCAGCTATCCGGCTGGAAAACTACGCGAATCGAACCGACCGACATGCACCAGGAATGATCCCGACAGAAACGTACCCGCAAACTCCGACCCGCGCAGTACGATGCAATGCGTGTAAAACCAGACCGAGTCGCACGGAGCTCAAGCCGTACGACCGACACACATACAAACCAGGGAGCCGAAGCAACCCAATACTCCACGACCGACGCGTACGCCGCACATGAAACCCAGCAGAAACACAGCTTGAAAGACTCGGAGAAGCCCGCACGAGCCAACTGCAGCGTCCTACTCGGTCAGAAGAACGTCTCCTACATGCCTAAAAACTACAAAGGAAACTTTTTTTTAAAAAGGGCCAAACAAGCAATGACAAAGTCAATAAATACAGGGGGGAAAAAACATGGAACAAAGACACACCCACAACTCCACCCATATAAAGGCCACAAATCCCTACCATGATCCTTTGCAAATTCAACTGACCTGCCAGCACAGAACACCATCAGACAGCAACCACAGACACACTCACAACTCATCCATCACACAAGCCACACACCATTAGCACCTCCCAAATAGCACCCTCACATACACCCAGCAAAACCTACACTCACCCACCCTCACTTGCACACTCACACACACATCAATCCCCACCACCACCCATCACCATGCCCCCAAAGAAGAATCCAAAGTTCCTAGACAGTGAATTGGAAGTCCTGGTAGATGAAATCCTCAGGGTAGAGCCACAGTTGTTTGGTACATTGGTCCAACAGACCCCCATGTCGCAGAAAACCAAGATGTGGGAGAGGATCGTCGACAGGGTGAACGCACAATTACCATGTTTGCGCACAAAGGAAGACATCCAGAACAGGTGGTATGATGTGCACAGGAGGGTCAAGGACCTACTCAAGAAGGATTACGCCTTGAGTCATCGCACCGGCAGTGGCCCTCCTGCCAAACCAGTATACCTCAGGCCCTGGGAGGAGAAGGTGCGGGCCATCCTACCACCAGAGAGCGTACATGGACTATCAAACATCCCAGAGCCTGGTGAGTACACAACCAATATACCCAATATTGTGTGACAATACACACACATCACTGTCAAGGGGATAGTGAAACCATGCACCGTTAGCAAAGCCACAGTAACCAAAAGATAATCAGCCCAAGATGTGTATGTTAGTTAGACAAACACAATACCTGCCATCTCATAGTGATATGTAACTGTGTCATGACATGTACAAACCTAACAACAAATAGAGCAAGGCAGTGGCACAAATCTAACCAACAAACACTGTCAGACATTTTGCCACCACTAGAACACCACCTCACAGGGAAGCTCACTGAAAGGAAGGAATTGTGTGTATGCTGGTGAAGTGAGTGTAGCCAATAGCATGATGGGAGTTGTAGTCACAGATATTGGTCACCCTCACAATTGGCCCATCAACACCACTCTGAACCATGCTCACATCACAGGGAGTGGAAAAGAACTGACAAGATGGCTGACACTGGGTACTGCTGTGGGGAGCACAAGGCCCTGCTGGGAACTGTGCACCAACCAACAGCAGGACACCACTGCCTGACATCCTGAAAGCCAACTTGCACTCCCTGCAATGGAAGCACATTCCATGGTGGGATATCTGGCTGGGTGGGAAGGAGGACTGACAGCTCTGACCATAGTTACCAGCAGCTTTTCTCACACACCCCCTTAACACAAACTCCACACAACTCACCTGGGAGAATGCATTGCCTCAAACTCTAATTAAATATCCCACAAAGAACCACCACACTGGGTTATGCTGTGTGAAGCACAGGGACACTTTTGGGACTTGTAGCCAAACAAACGCCAGGACAACACTGTCAGCCATCCTGTCAGCACAGGCACACTACCCCACATGGAAGCAGAGTCAAAAGGAAGGAAGTATGGGCATGCTGGGAAGGGGGGTGTAGGCAATAGCATGATGGGAGTGGTAGTCACAGCTCAACATCCCCCACCCACATGGCACAGCAAGCTCACACTGAAGCATGCACACCTCACATGGAGTGAAAAGCCACTTCAAAGATGTCTGACACTGGCCTCAGCTGTGGGGAGCACAAGGCCCTGCTGTGAACTGTGCACCAACAAACAACAGGACCACACTGTCAGCCATCTTGCCATTGCTGTCACACTCACACACAGTGAAGTCGACTCAAAAGGAAGGAAGTATGGGCATGCTGGGAAGGGGGTGTAGGCAATAGCATGATGGGAGTGGTAGTCACAGCTCAACATCCCCCACCCACATGGCCCAGCAAGCTCACACTGAAGCATGCACACCTCACAGGGAGTGAAAAGCCACTTCAAAGATGTCTGACACTGGCCTCAGCTGTGGGGAGCACAAGGCCCTGCTGTGAACTGTGCACCAACAAACAACAGGACCACACTGTCAGCCATCTTGCCATTGCTGTCACACTCACACACAGTGAAGTCGACTCAAAAGGAAGGAAGTTTGGGCATGCTGGGAAGGGGGTGTAGGCAATAGCATGATGGGAGTGGTAGTCACAGCTCAACATCCCCCACCCACATGGCCCGGCAAGCTCACACTGAAGCATGCACACCTCACAGGGAGTGAGAAGCCACTTATAAGATGTCTGACAATGGTGCTCTGTTGTGGGGAGTACCAGGCCCTGCTGGGAACTGGGCACCAACCAACAGCAGGACACCACTGCCTAACATCCTCTAAGCCAACTTGCACTCCCTGCAATGGAAGCACGTTCCATGGTGGGATATCTGGCTGGGTGGGAAGGAGGACTGACAGCCCTGACCATAGTTACCAGCAGCTTTTCTCACACACCCCCTTAACACAAACTCCACACAACTCACCTGGGAGAATGCATTGCCTCACACTCTAATTAAATATCCCACAAAGAACCACCACACTGGGTTATGCTGTGTGAAGCACAGGGACACTTTTGGGACTTGTAGCCAAACAAACGCCAGGACAACACTGTCAGCCATCCTGTCAGCACAGGCACACTATCCCACAGGGAAGCAGAGTCAAAAGGAAGGAAGTATGGGCATGCTGGGAAGGGGTCTGTAGGCAATAGCATGATGGGAATGGTAGTCACAGCTCAACATCCCCCGCCCACATGGCCCAGCAAGCTCACACTGAAGCATGCACACCTCACAGGGAGTGAAAAGCCACTTCTAAGATGTCTGACAATGGTGCTCTGTTGTGGGGAGTACCAGGCCCTGCTGGGAACTGTGCACCAACCAACAGCAGGACACCACTGACTGACATCCTGAGAGTTAACCTGCACCCACTGCAAGGGTGGCATGCTTCATGGTGGGATAACTGGGCTGGGGGAGAAGGAGGTCCGGATGTCAACCAAATACCACCAATGCTGGTCATGCACACACCTCAACATTCACATTGAAATGCTTCAGGCTGGCAGGACAATGAGCCACACCAATATCAACCTCTGACTGTGACAACTTAGGACAATGCAATGTACAGGCCCGCATCCAGAGGTACAGTCACAACTGTCAGGTGTTTGAACCATTGATGCCTGTAGAAACATAACATACATTGTGTGTCTCTTCCAAAAACAGGTGATGATGGGGACACAGCAGCAGATGATGAGGAGTCCCTGTCCCAGGCTCCGGTGGCCCCTGAGCTCTCTGGTGTGGAACTGCCTCTGCCCTCCTCGGATGACGAAGACCTACCTGGCACCTCCGGTGTGAGTCATCATGCAGCACCAGCAGGACCACCATCTGCACCCCCTGCACCCACTCTTCCAACATCTGCCAACACACAGACCACCCCCGCCGACACGGACAGACCAAGGACACTGAATGACAACAGCACAGGGACCCCGGCCCACCGTGAAGCAACGGACAACAACCCCAGTACCAACCTCCAAGGGGGCCTAGGATCACCTGTGCGTGCCACTGCAGGTCCCGCACGTGTGGCCAGGGGTGGTGGGAGGGGTGGTAGGCAGAGGTCGCTGTTTGCAGAGGGGTCTGGACTGCATGATGACCCACAACTGGTACGCATTGCTGATGCGTACCAGAATAGCACCGGAGAGGTCAGCCAGGTAGTGGGGATCCTCAAGGACATTCAACAGCAGCAGGCTGCCCATCATGCCCGCTTGGACTCCCACATGTCCCGTGTGGAGACACACATTTCTGGCATGGAGTCCAAGTGGGACACATTGGAAGAACTCACAGCGGTGCAGAGGGACATATTGACATGCCTCCGCCAGATTAGCACCAACATGTCCACACCTCCCTGTGTGCCCACAACATCTGGTGCCGCAACAACTGCAACTGCCACAGGGAGGGAGGATGACTCTGGTGGAGAGTCCTCTGCACCGCAGCGGCCTGCACGTGAGGGTCCCCCAGAAAGAAGAGGGGTCGTCCGAGGAAGGACAACTGAGAGGCCGATGGCCATGTACATCCCCAGGAACCCAACACCTGTTCTGGAAATTCTCCTTTGTGTGCAAACTGTTCACCCTGTCGAATGCAACCCAACTCTCCCACATGACATGGGGAGTTTAAGTTGGACTAATGTATAAGATGACTGTGGACTTTACTCAGGACATTTCTGCTACCAACACTTCCAACTCATCTGGGAACTTTGGATTCCAATCCCAATGTACAGCACCCACCATCCTGTGCACTATCCTCACACATGTATGTTAATAAACTCACTAATACACCATACTTGCCTCTGTTGTGATTCCAACGTGGTTTTTGTCATGGAGATGATGATCTGCTAAATGACACTGTGCATGCTAACTGCTACAGCAAGTTCAACACCGTCATGTGAGTCATGGCGACGTGACACATATGAGGGAGACACACCACTAGGGCTACACAACACATACACACCAGGGCCATCTGACTCATCGCCTACACTGATGTTGCCAGGAAATACAGTGGAATGCACAGACACCACACCTATTCAGAGTCTGTGTTAACTAGCCCACAGGTGCAGTAAGCAAATGTCAGTCAGATGTGTGACCACAGACAACGCACATCCCAAAGTGAAGCACAGGTTTATTACACATTTGCAACATGTTGTTTCCACTACAGATGCAAGGTAATCCCACGTGGCAGTGGCCACACAGTCAACAAGTGTAGAAGAAATAAAGTCCAGGGGTGTGTGGCACATCACCTGTAGGGAAACGACTGCTTCCACCCGGAAGTTGAATCATGGTGTCGGGGGATCCGAGTTGACCAAACAACTCTGAAAGTACCCTGTGAAGGACAGACATGACACACAGTCAAAAGCACTGAAGAACAGGACAGAACTGCAATACTCATGCCCAATACATGTCACAAGATACCTACACAAAACCAAGTTAGCATGTCAACACTGTTGGGGAGTACAGACTACCTGTAAGGACACATCGCTGCACGCATCCAGTCAAGCAGCACATGGCCACACTCAAACAGCAACAGAGCACCACCAACACATATCATGCAAACTCAAATCATTGACATAACATCTCTGTATACTCACATTCAGCTGAAGAAGTTGGTGATGAGCTGTGTGCGGACATCACCCTCATCATCATCATCACTGGCATCGTGGCCCAGGCCAGGATCCTCCACAGGTGGCGGATGTTGGTCATCGTCATCCAGGATGAGAGGCAACTCCTTCCGCACTGCCAGGTTGTGTAGCATGCAGCAGACAATGACAATCTTGCACACCTTTGCAGGGGCATATGGGATGGCCCCTCCTGTCTTGTCCAGGCAGCGAAAGCGGCTCTTCAGGAGACCAAATGTCCGCTCGATCACTCTCCCGGTCCGACCATGTGCCTCATTGTAGCGCATCTGGGCTGGTGTCACAGGGTTCCTGAGGGGTGTCAGCAACCACGGCATGTTGGGGTATCCGGAGTCACCTACATGCAGACAATTGCACATTAGCTGAGTTGGAAAAGAGGGTGGAATACAACATTGCAGAACACACACAATGGTACAAAGTCAGTACACACCGACAAGCCAGGCACGCTGGTTCTGCAACTGTGACATCATCCTCGGGATGCGACTACTCCTCATTACGTAGGCATCGTGTGCAGAAGCGGGGAAACGTGCACACACATGTGAGATGCTCATATCTGCAAGACATACCACAAGAGCATTGATAGAATGGTAATGTTTCCTGTTCCTGTATGCCTGCTCATGTGCCTGTGGTGGTACCAAAGCCACATGTGTCACATCAATGGAGCCGATGACATGTGGCATCCTCCCCAGGGCATAGAAGTCACTCTTGAAGTCAGTGAGTTGTTGACGTTTAGGGAAATAGATGTACTGGTTCAGGTATCTCAACATTGCCTCCAAAACATCGCGTAGCACACGGCTGAACATGGTCTGTGACATCCCACCAGCAGACGCCACAGTGTGTTGAAAGGTACCGGTGGCAAAGAAGTGTAGGGCTGCCATCACCTTCACCTTGGGGGTCAGCGCTGTAGGGTATGGCCGGCCAGGTTGCAAATGTGAGGCCAACCGCACCGCCAATTCCTCAATCAGCGGCCTGTTGAAGCAGTACCGTCAGATGCAGTCACGTTCAACCATGGTTGCAAGGTCAGGGAATGGTCTATGGACAGCTGGTGCCCTGCAGTGCATAGGTGAACAAAGAAAGATTGTCAGTCACCCCACATATGTGGCATTGACCATACTCAATATCACATGATACATCATTACGAGACACAAGTACTTGATGCGTGTGCCGTTCTGTATGGACATATATGGCACCTACATGGCCAACATCTAACATCTCAGTTCAACATGTGTTGACAACAAGTTCCAGGTGGTGCTATGGGAAATCATTAGGCTGTGTCACAGTACCCATGTACTGCTGTCACGTTCCAAACACACACCACAGTGACAAGTGAGGACAGATGTGCCCCAGGCATCACAGCTCTTTGACAGGTAGATTCCCAGGGACCCTGTATTGCCACATGGACACTGGCATGACATGGCGTATCATGTACACGTCAGCAAAACAACCATGACTCCCACAGGTAGTGGCCCCTGTTGCCTCTGCAGGACAGACATGGACGTCTGTGACACACACACGCACAACATCAAAGTCGATGCACAAACAACGTGGATGTGGAGACTGTCTCCCATTGTGCACATGGAATCAGAGACATCTGAAACACAACATGCACACAGACTGTGGAGGGCCATCACAATTGTGGCAATGGGTCACCCTGTGACGTACATACCATCCCACATGGGACTCAGGGTGTATGTGACATAACATACACATACACAACCTGGAAATGTGACCATCCCACATGCTCTGAACTGAACAGTTGCACATCACAGGGGTCATGTGCACAACACACAAAGGATTCTGTCCCCATGAACACGTGCACAGCCTGGGAGTGGCTGCCCCCAAGTGCCACCCAACAAACCACATGTTGACCCCCATACACACACAGGTAATGCAGCCTTACATGCCTTAGGCTACAGTGTGGACAGGCTGTGGTGTTGTAGGTGTGCCCCTGAGTCCCTGGCAAGTAATTGTGGCTGGCATACGTTCACCAGTGACAACCATGGTGACATATGCGAGTGACTTGTACAGGGACGCGTCGTACAGCAATGGACCGATCCGTGTGCACGCATTGGCCATTGCATATGATGTGGACGGATGCGTGTTGTGCTCCGAAATACGCGTCGTACAGCAATGGACCAATCGGTGCGCACGCATTGGCCATTGTATAGGATGTGGACGGATGCGTGTTGTGTTTCGAAATACGCGTCGTACAGCAATGGACCGATCGGTGTGCACGCATTGGCCATTGCATATGATGTTGACGGATGCGTGTTGTGTTTCGAAATACGCGTTGTACAGCAATGGACCGATCGGTGCGCACGCATTGGCCATTGCATATGATGTGGATGGATGCGTGTTGTGTGACGTAATACGCGTCGTACAGCAATGGTCCGATCGGTGCGCAAGCATTGGCTATGGACTGACATGGTAACGGACGCGTTTTCGAAGCTTTTACGAGTCGGATGCAGTGAATTCAGTTGGCCACCCACAACAATTTTGCAAATTCATGGGTGTCATGAAGTTGAACTTTTGAAGAATGCTGTGGGCGTGTATAAGTGGTGCAATTCCATGGATTGGCCAGATTCAGAAGATGCAAACGACTTGGACCTATCACTTTGGACACATGGGACAGTATCTGCCTCTGCAGCACACATATAATGCTGGCTGTACCCCTGAGAGCTCACTTGCCTGCACTACATGCTCCAGGACGACATCTGCCACCACCACTGCTGCTGTCTCTGCATCCTCTGGCTACTGCAATGGCACGTACTGTAGATAGAGCCCCAGCCTTCAGCACTGAGGAGAACCAGGCCCTGCTGGACAGCCTCCTTCCACAGTACAGCAAGCTGTATGGGAAACCAGGGGAGCAGGTGAGTGTGCTGTCCACTGCCTTACTAATTGTGCATGTTGTCTGACTAGCAAGACTTACAGTGTGTACCCCAGTGGCTAGCATGCTCACTGAGTAGTTGTCACTCCTCCAAAGTGTGTAGTTACATGCACTGAACAGGTATAGTGCAGTAACAGTGCATTCCAACAAGGTTTGACTTCCCAGGCAATGATACCATTTAGTAACTGCTGGACAACTGTTCATAGCCATAGTTGCACTACCTGTGTACATCATATGCCCCTGTGATTGAGACATGTATATCCAACTGTGTGATGCACGGATATGTTGCATGTGTAGTAATGGCCTTTTCACTTTGTCATCCTCACAGGTTGATGCCCACCAGAAGCAGGAGATCTGGCTGACCATCGTCCAGGCAGTGCGATCTGTGGGGGTCTACAGGCGCAGGATCCGCAACTGCCAGAAGAGGTGGCAGGACCTTCGTGGCTGGACCCGGAGGATCGCAAGGGTCCAGCTGAAGCTGTCGCCTCCTCGCAGGAGGGGCGGACACCGGACCCTGACCCCCCACATGCTCCGGATTCTGGCGGTGGTCTTCCCTGACCTGGATGGGCAGCTGAAGGCCAGACAGCAGCAAGGAGGGGGTAAGTGCTAGCCTTTACTGTGTACTATGACTAACATGCTCTATGCACTCCTTTAGCCTGGTTCCACTTCCACAGTACAACTGTCTTGTCGTCCTGGACTCATGTCCCTCACTTGTGTCATGCCCCCTCCTCATCTGATACACAGGTGTGGACCTTACAGTCTGTGACTTAGGTCACTTGGGTACTGTGTACTTGCAGTTACCTGTGGTTCAAGTTGGGGACAGCATCAGTTACAGGAACTTTGTTGTGGGCTGCATGGGTGGTACAATTGCTCACACAATGCCTGTGATCTGACATGTACTCTGGGTATGGCTTTAATATGTGTTCCAATTGCTGCTCTGACTCACCACATGTTTGGGGTATGTGCCACACACCCATGCTGCAGCAGAGACCAAGGTAGGAGCCTCAGAAGTATGTACATCATGTGTGTGACACATGCATAGCCACCTGCCTAGTGTTCAGGGTAATACCATGTTGCACATGGACCAGGACTGTAATGCCTACTCCGTACATCGAAGGCACTCTGTTCTCCCACTCCCGTGTGTCAGCATACATATTGGGCATTGTGAAGAGTGCACTCAGGTGTATGCCTCTGTGTCACCGTGGTGTGGCCTTGCTTTTTGGACTCCTGGAGTGTTTAACAATTTGGGGTGGCCAGCCATCTGAGTTGTGACTATAGGATCTGCACATTGGTTAATGCATAGGTCTCTGATCCCTTGACTGTGCACAATGGTGTATGAAACATTGAGGTGTAGGCAGCTTTGGTTCATTCTCATCAGACGGTGAAGTGCTCATGTGTATGGATTTGTGTTTGCAGTCACTCAAATGTCTCATTTGATTGACGTGGGATCATCTTAGTCCTCATGATGTGCACATGGGCACCTGTCAGCTACAGGGCTTGCATTCCCAAAACTTCCATTATTGTGACACAGTGTAGACTGGTGTTGTGTGTATGCACTGCCCCTGTGACAGGAGACAGTTATGACTGACTTGCCAGACAGGCCTGTGCCATGACATTCAACTCGCAAAGGGTGATCCAGCAGTAGTGTGATATGTCCTGCATGCCCACCATTGTCGCATTGTCTATCAGGACATGAGGACATCATTGTGTCTGGTGATGGAAGCAAAACCTGCATATTGACAGAGACTCTGCCCATCACTTTTCCTGACACATGTACTGAGTCAGTGGCAGGAGATGGCATGTGTTTGGAGTGACACATTTCCATATGTTCTCTTGGATGTCCAACAACTGTGGATGTGGTGCATGTGTGCACATATGATTAGTCGCATACAACAGGCACCAGACAGATGGGTGCATGGACAGGTAGGATATGTGTGGCATGAATGACTGTCAGGCAGACAATGGGTTTCTTCAAATCAGTGTCAGCACTTATTGCAATGTCTAGCAAATGATGGCAGGGCTTGCTCTGTGATGTGCTGTACTTACTGTGGTGTGTGTGGTCAGTACAGGTGACTAATGTTGCTCTGTTTATCCTGATTGTTTGCAGATACGTCCACGACCACAGGAGGAGACAGCTCCACGGACCAAGAGGAGCGGCAGAGCCAGACTGGGTCCACTGCAGGGAAGACCGAGGGACCCAGTGGCACGGAGGGTGAGGGGAGCCACACTGAGGAGACCTCAGCTACGACCACCTCGGCTGAGGAACACAGCACTTCCAGTGAGGACTCCCTTGTGGAGGCGGGTGTCAGCAGACCAGAGGCAAAATCAAGCAAGTCTGTCCCCGCCACCACCACCATCTCCACCCTCCCATCTGCTCCCATCCCACATGTCCGTGGAGGCTCCCGTGTAGGGGAGCGTGTCTCCTTCATGCCAGGCACCGCACCCCCTGCCTCTGTCCCCCCTGCTGCTGTGGAGTCTGTGGACTTGCTGAAACAGATCCATGTAGGGCAGACATCAATGCTGAGTGTCCTCCATGCACACACGGGTCTGTTGACACAACTGGTGTCATTCATGGAGGGCATGTCATCTGGCATGTCTGCCCTACATCGGACCAATCAGTCCATGGCCTCCTCACTGAAGGCAGCAGTGTCCCTCCTGCAACAGTCCCTCACCCCTCCTACCTCTGACCCATCCACAATCCCCAGCACCCTAACTGTCCCAAGCACACACACACCGGCACGCACCAGCACAGACACAAGCAGCACACAGACACACAAGCCAAAATCCAGACGCACACGCACGCACAGTCAGGGGACTGATACCTCACTCACAGGGGATGGGGCCCAGACACACACACACGCATCCACGAGCACTCCGCAGTCCTCAGATACCTCTCCCTCCAAAACCCCTTCCCTTGCCTCACCTGCAACCCCCCCCTCCCAGAAGCTCTTCCTCTGTGAGCTTGGCCTCTTCCCCACAGATCCATCTGACACAACGTCCAGGCGGAAGAGGCGACCACCACACACAGAGGGGAGTGCCCCTCACACCTGGACACCCTCCCCCAGGCACAGGCAGACTGAGTCCCCCCGGACCAGGAAGGGCAAGACCCCACCACCACCACCACGCAGCTCCACCACACAGTCTCTCTCCTCCATCTCCCAGGCCACCACTCCACAGGTTCCCCCGCCACACCCTGCCCCAGGTTCCCCCACACACAAATACAGCATCCCCAAACTGCTTAGGCCCTCCCCCTACCACTTGCTCTTCCACCCCCAAACCAGACGCTCTGCCTGTTTGTGCCACTGGTGTGGAGACCGGGTCCCCACCCTCTGTCCTGACCACCTCATCTGCCCCCCTTCCACTCCCTTGGAGTTATGCACTGCAGTGGAGTCCACAACCACCCCGTCTGACTTGGGCACTGCAGTGGGGACCCAGTCCACTCCATCTGACCGGCCCACTGCAGTGGTTGCAGCACCCACACCATCTGACTTGTGCCCTACAGTGGTGCCGGCCCCCACTGAGTCAGACACCTCCACTGCAGTTGCCGGTGACACTCCTGCAACCACCACCCCTTCACTGCCTCCTTCTGGCATCCCCTGATCCTGTCCCTGCAGTGCCTGGATTGCCCCTTGTATGCCCCTCCGAGGGGGATGTCCCCTGTCCGTACCAGTGCAGGCAAGCAATGGGTGACAAGTTGTCACATATCACCCTGTTCGGATTGTGTATGTGGACTGGCCATTGGCCTTAGTTTCTTTTGGACTTCAAATTTTAGTTTCACATTTGCTGAATAAAGCCTCTTTTTGTTTACTTTTGTTGATGTACATGATGTAGATGAGTATCATCATGCATTTGCAGTTGTAATAGTGTTCAGATCAGGAAAATGAAGTGTTACTGTGATGGACTCCATGTGGTCCATGGGATATGTGTCCTAATCTAGTCTGGATCTATAGCATCCTTTGCTGCAGTCTGAGGGTGTAATGTTCAGCATTTGCCACAGGGATGTACGTTTTGCATTTGTAAATTAACATCTGTGGCTTACACTGATGCACATCTGGTGGGCTTACCACTGTTCAATGTTTCTATTTCCCTGACTGTGTGCCCATCTCCACTGGACATGCAGTTTACCACATCAATGTTGAAGGACTCATCTGTGTATACAGTGCAACTTGCTTGACACGTGTTTTGGGTATATGCAGATGACTGAAGTGACACTCCCGTACCCAGGCTGATGTGAGCAGAGCCTTCAGTGTGTTGTAGTTGTTGACTCACTGACCGAGTGTTCTGCTGACATGTTTGAGTCGTGCACAGACAAGGTTTGGCACAGCGGACCTTCCACAGGAGTGGAGTGCCCTCATGGCAGTGTGTAATCCCGTGACATTGCCTTGGCCCGTGTTATGTGTTGTGTAAGCATGTCTGTGTGTGTTCCCTTCCCTTTTCCTACACAGGCTGTGTCCCTACGGATGTTCCTGTTTGTGATGCTTGCTGAGTTGTCCTGTGTTCATCCAGCATCTTGGACCTGGTTTCTCCGGGATGTGGGTGCATGGCAAACTAATGTTCATCAGGTTGTCATCCCTAGTTGTCTTTGTTGTCAGGGCTGGGGATGTGGGCAAACGCAGATGGAACACAGTCAGGATTCCCCTTGGCACTTGTTGGTTACACAAGTCATGTAATTTACAGTTTGTGGTAGCTTTCAGTGATTGTGACACGTTGTGTGTGTGACTGCTGCCACTCCTCAGGGTCAGAGCTGCAATGTTGGAAGTTGTCTACGTGTGTTCTTTGTGGGTCACCTTGGCTTCTTCATTGGTGTGTGACTGTGGCCGGGATCCCATTGATTGGGGTAGATTTCATGTCATGCCCATGTACCGCGTACTGTGCAGTGTGTCAGACATTCACGAGTCTTGTTGACTGGCCATGTGTGATGGGTTTCTGCACCTTAGTTCCCACCACCACCCCTGGGATTGTCATGGGTGCATGTGCAATGTCACCAGTCCATGTGAGCTTCACTGCTGCACATTGGTGGAGATCAAGTGTGTGTTGAGTGTGTGCAAATGTGAGTTGTTGCACGGCTAGACCCCTACCTCCATATTGGCCTTGGCTGACAGGCCGTGCTGATTGATTTGTGCTTGTGTAGGTGTGATGGTAGTTTGTTGCTCAGGACACATGGCTGTGGTTCACAGTGTGAACGACATCTACCTTTGTCATCACAGTGGGATTATCATGCAGGCTAGTGTCACCACAATGTGGGGTCCCTGGGGGTAGTGCTGTGGTGGGTCTGTCTCTTGCTGTGTTAGTTGCTGTTCCAGCAAAACCAAAGGGGATGATGGACGGAGTGTTGAACATTGCAAGCACTCACCCCCAGTCAACTGATCTGGGTTTAATCCATCATCATTCTTTAGCTCACTCCGCCACCCCAGTTCAGACATGGCCATATGCAAATCAGTCTGACCCTGTGCCTCATGGGAACAGTCCAGCCCGAACTGCCAAGCCATGTCTTCCCTGGACCGGAAACAAGCATCCTGGGACCGGTTTCTGGCTTACAGCCGTCATCAGCCAGGCTATCTTGAATCCAGTGGCAAAGTGAGCAAGGGACCCACGTCTGGGCATACCCTGCCAACTTAGGGCAAACATAGCAAAACCAAAGGGGATGATGGACGGAGTGTTGAACATTGCAAGCACTCACCCCCAGTCAACTGATCTGGGTTTAATCCATCATCATTCTTTAGCCACCCCAGTTCAGACATGGCCATATGCAAATCAGTCTGACCCTGTGCCTCATGGGAACAGTCCAGCCCGAACTGCGAAGCCATGTCTTCCCTGGACCGGAAACAAGCATCCTGGGACCGGTTTCTGGCTTACAGCCGTCATCAGCCGAGTAGTCTATCTCGATAGAGTTGGGTTGTCTAGAATGAAGGGGGAATTCCTCCTTTTGGATATAGTGCCCTCAAACACCCTTGCGAGTGTCATGCTTCATCATCGGGCGTTGCTCCTCGTGGGGGTGGCGCTGCTGTCCTCCACGGGCCCCGCGAGAGGGCTCTTTATCGGAGATCTTTTAAGGAGACGCCACAGTTGTGCATGTGGGTGTGTGGGCCTAGGACGGTGAGTGAGTGAGTGAGTTAAGATTACCAGACGGTACCCAGAACCTAGTTTTATTCGGGGGTCCATTTGGTAAGGCTAAAAACAAGATGGATGTGGAGCACCTCTTGGAAACAAATGTTGAGGGGGGGATAAATGTCTTCCCGCTGCTCTTAGAATCCGTGTGAGTGTGTGACAAAGGAAAGTGGGGTCAACATGTTTCGCGCTTCTTGTTGGCCCATAAGGGATCCAGTGGCGCTTCGTCAGGACCGTGAAGTAAAAAATACAAGAGAAGGTGATCAGGAATCAGGGGAGAAACACCCTGTATACCTGCTGTACCTATAATCAGGCGTTGATGTGTCTCTGCGCTAGTAGGAACATGTAGTTCAAGTTCCTTTACCCAACCTGGTGAAATCGAAAGAGAAAGATATACAGACATATAAAATGTATATGCGGAACACATGTTAAATGGTGGCATTCACTGGTACTCGAATGTGCTCATAGTCTGACATTCAAATCCACAAGCATACTGGTGTGCGTGCTTAGTGTGCCTAGGTCGACATACTGCCAAGTAGTAATCAATGCCAAGTTTGGATGCGCAGCTGCTCCCCGTGTGGTGATGTTTACACAGGTATGGTGTTGGTCTAAGTTAGCGGCACTACGCCTGAGGCGTGGGGTGTCTGGCACATACATCTCTGATACGTGACCATCCCGGTTAGGAGGGTAGAGTAAATATTATAATGGTGTCAGTGAAATCTTTAGAAAAATGGCTCCACTGACAAGCATGTGATCGGTAGTTAGTGTGCCTCAATATTGGCCACGGTGTGAATATCGCATGCAGATGACTCATACGTGACAAAACTCCGCAATAAAATTCAGTGCGCAGCTGATTACATGCAGCGCAACTCTCGTGAATATGGTGCTTCGAAGCTCTAGACCGATGTGTCCTGTGCCCACGGCTGTTGTCTAGAATATAAAACAGTCATGGTGCTGATGTTATTGGGCATAGTAACACATACAATACGCACGTAACACTCGTGAACACAGAAAAGACAGCCTACCCCCAGATTCAGAATGGTGGGCCACGTCGGCGCTCACATTGGCTATGTGGGAGAGTATCTGTAGGTGTTTAAAAAGACAGGATAACAAAAGTCAGCTCCTGAAACTCTCATTAGCACTTCGTTGTAAAATACCCTTTACCTCAGATCCAAGGGTGGAGACAGCGGGAAGATGTAGGAGAGTAGGATCTGCTTCACATGGGTACCCCCACTTTTTGCTGATGCTTCACTGTTTTTCGACTTTAGTCTGGCTGGGGCCCTGCTAATCAGAACCCCAGCCTAGCTGCTTCCTCTCTAAAATGGTTTCCATGTGCCTTAGGCACATCTCTGATTGGAATCTGGAGTGCCCTTATAAGTCCCTAGTATATGGTATACTATGTACCCAGGGCATAGGTACCTCAGAGGCCTACCAGGGGCTGCAGCATGTATTGTGCCACCCCTGGAAGGCCATCCAAAATGACACCACAGGTCTGCTACTGCAGCCTGGGTAAGGTGGTGCATGCACCTCTTACTGTGATATAGGCTACCTATATCACTACATACATACACACATATAAACCTATAAGTCACTCCTATGGCAGGCCTTATCAATCCTGGAGGCAGAGTGCGTGGTTCCTATGTGAGAGGGTGCCCCTGCATGAGCAGGGCCCCTCTGCAGCGTTCGGAGACCCTTCTCTGATGCTGTTTGTAGTGCAGCCTGACCATATACTCTTAAGCGCATTATAACCTTGCGTTAAATGCTAACTTTGGGATGGCTGCACGGAAACATGTCGTGTTTGGTGTCAAACATTTTGGAATACTACCCCCCCTGCCAGTTCTGGCGGCGGGGGTAGCATTCCACCCTTCTAGAGGGAGAGACATGTACACACCGGCCTGCCCGGTAACTTCTTTCCAAGCCCTGGCATCACAAAATGGATGCCGCTGCCACAGACACGAGTCTGGCCTCCTGCTGCTGACCGAAACTCCGGCAGGGGAGGCCTGGACAATAGGTTTCCTGTCCCAGGGAGGTGTAACCACCTCCCCAGACAGGATAGTGTGTATTGGGGCTGGGCGGGAGCACTCTCTGGTGCTTTGAAGTCCTGCACTGGGGGCACATTTGGTGTCCCTGTGCATACCCCAGTTCAAACCGGCTCAGGGGCTTCCAGCCCCTGCTCTGGCGTGAAACTGGACAAATGGAAAGGGGTGTAACCACCCCTCTGCCCTGACCCTCCCATAGGTGGGTCCCCAGAGTATGTCCAACCCCCTAACTTGGTATAAGTATGGGACCCCAGTCCTTAGGACTTTAGATTTACCTGGACGAAACTCTGACACAGAATCCTGGACCTTCGACGCTCTACTTCAAGATTAGAGGACTGAAGAATCTCCCTTGGGGTCAAGGAGTGACTCCCCTGCTTGGCAGGCACCAACTAAGCAATTGTCCGGTCTGCATCGCTGAAGCTCCCGCCGGATGCCGAAGTCTTTGCATCACCAGAGGTGGATTTCCAGACTTCCCCGAGGCTACCCTGAGTCCCCAGCAAAGCTGAGGCCTGTGGCTATCGTGGGTAACGTGGAACCGTGACCCCTGGACACCGCGCACATTTGCAAGTGCATCCTCTTCTGGGTCTCCCACGAAATTGTGCTTTGGGCTCCGAGTAGCCCCAGCCTCCAGCACCGACTGCACCGAAGATCACTGGCCTCCACTCCATGAGTGTCCTATGAGCCAGCTCCACGTGCGTCCACTCGAGGCTCCTTCGCGGTCGCTAGTCCGTTGGTTAGTAGGCCCTCCCGAAGGCCAATCTTCTTCTGCTTGAGCTCCCTGGTTGCTCCAGGCGTGCCCTTACTTACCCTTGCTGGGTGAGTCCCACAGACTTTGCTGGTCTGCACCATCGTCCTTCTTCCATTTCCACGAGACTTGCCGTTGCCAAGGCTTGTTGGGTCCAATCCGGTCGCCGAAACCCCTGCAATCGACAGACGTCATGGGAGAGCTCGAATCCAGCTCCTGGTTGTCGTCGACACCTCCTGGACCTCGTGGCTGAAGAGTCAAGACGACCGTCCACCTACCTGAAGCACTCGACATCGGTGGGCATCTGCTCATCACCTTCCTGGTCACTGGCTATTGACCCAGACTCTGTCCCCTCTGCTTTTAGGTTCTTCAGATCTTCGATCCACCTTTGGATCCACCCGAACACTTTCGACTTGGCCGCCAGCAGCACTTTGCAGCAGATCGCCATTGAAAACGACGACGAAACCCGACCCCGAAAGACACCTATGCACCCGGCTCCCCTGGGTGAGGTAACTCGAGTACTCCGGTGCTCCCGTGGGTATTGACACTAGAACAGCCTAGTTCTAAAAGGGTTTGCTCCAAGTCCTCCTCTAAGTGTCCCTTTTCTTTAAAATTCCAACCGCGACTTTCCCCATAGAAGTCAACGGCGATTCGCGGCTGTGTTCATACACTGCACGCGTCCCCCGTGGGTCCCCTGTGTCACTACCTTTGGTGGTTCCTTGTGGTCCAAGCACTTCTACAGGCTCTAGGCCTTGTGTCTAGCTCAGTCGTGGTTCTTATACCACTTTATTGGTATATGGTTTGGTACGCCCCTAGGGCTCAAACGTGTATTTGTGCTATTACTGTTGATAACTAACTTATAACTTATGTACTTCGAACTCTAGCCTCATAAAGAGACTAGAGGGGTGTGTGTAGCAATAAATACATATATTTTGAATATATACCTGGTGTGGTCCTCTTTCATTTGGTCACTCAAGAGATTATAGACTGGTAAAACAAGCTGCTTTACATTCCTTCAAGACTTGGCCTGAAGGCTGCTCTCCATAGCTACCACTAGGATAGCTTTCAATAAAGGTTGTCTTTAACCTATCTCCAATAAGGGGTTGTTTGGACTGGTGCAAGGTGCCCACTATAATTAGTGGACAGCATATACCAGGCCAACTTCTCACATTGGTGTGCAGCGTGTGGGATTCCAGCTTGCTATTGTTTTACCAGATAATCTCAATTGAATTGATCAACTGAAAACCACTAAGGGTACCTTAGGTACATATAAATCAAGCTTAGTGTACAGTAAGTTCTACTGAACTTAGAGTTGTGTGTTAAGGGATAGCACACCCTTTCTACAACTCAAGAGAGTTTAGTAGGCCACACTAGAGTAGGTAGTGCATACACCACACCTCACTAGTAATGTCTTCAAAGCCAGGACCCAGTGAGTCCTTGCCAGAAGCCAGTGGGCTTCTTCCCTCCAAGTATGATAAACTCCCATTCTTGGAATTGAGAGCATTATGCAATACTAGGAAGCTGAAGGCAGGCAAAAGTGCCAGCACCCAACACCTTAGAGAGGTGCTACTAGCTGATGATCTCAGCAGGCCCCTAGGGTCTGAAGAGGTAGGCTGAGAGGGTGGGGCAGAAGATGAGGAAGGGGTCAGTGGTGAAGAAACCCAGGCTCCCCCCCTCTGAAACTGGCCAGGAAGGTGAAAATGACCTTGACCTGGAGAACCCAATTCCTCCTGTGGAGGAGGAGGATCAGAATGACCTCCCTTTGTCCCCCAGGAAGAATTGTGAGTGTGCCCAGAAGGTCTAGATCTCCTTCTCAGGAGTCTAACCACTCTGACACCTCAATAGGGACCTCTGTCTCTTCTCATAGGAGAGAATCCTCTCATGACAGGAGAAAGAGACTGATTGAGTATGAGCAAGCCCAGCTTGAACTCAGAAAACAGCAGTTGGCTATAGACAGGGAGTCCCTAGATCTCTACAAAGAGAGAAAAAGATGGGACTAGAGTCCCATGGTGGCAGCAATTTCCCCAGAGATAGGGAAAGGTCTTATGACCATAGAAACCTGAGCAAGATTGTCCCTCCCTACCAGAGTGGGGATGACATCCACAAATGGATAACTGCACTGGAGAGGGCCTGTAAAGTACAGAGGGTCCCTCAGGAGCAGTGGGCAGCAATCTTGTGGCTCTCCTTTGCAGACAAAGGTAGAGATAAGCTCCTCACTGTTAGAGAGGAGGATGCTCATAATTACACAGTCCTGAAGAGTGCTCTGATTGATGGGTTTGGCCTAACCACTGAACAATACAGGTTAAAGTTCAGAGATACACAAAAAGCACAGACTCAAGACTGGGTGGACTTTGTTGATTGTTCTGCCAAGGCTCTGGAAGGTTGGTTATTGGGCAGTAAGGTATGTGACTTCACAGGATTATACAATCTTATCATGAGGGAGCAGATCCTTAATAATTGTCAAAATCAGCTGTTGCATCAGCACCTGGTGGACTCTGATCTGACCTCTCCCCAAGAATTGGGAAAGAAGGCAGACAAATGGGTCAGAACCAGGGTGAGGCAGAAGGTACAGAACCAAGGTGGTGACCCTAAGAAGCAAGATTCTAAAAACTCTGATAAGGGTGGGGAGAAGGGTAAAGACCAAAAGTCTTCACAAGGCCCCCAAAAATCTTCTTCAGGTGGGGATTCACAGTCTAACAAGGGAAGAGGCCAAAAGAAACCATGGTGCAAAGTCTGTAAGCAAAAGACCCACTGGACCAGTGATTGCACCAAGTCCAAAGACTCTACTCCAGCCCCCACCAATGCCCCTAAGGCACCTGCTCCCCTAGTGCAGTTACAATTGGTGGTGGGACTACACAAGCCAAGGGTTTAGTAGGGTTGACCCTGGGTAAGGAGATGAGCTCTGACCTAGTCAGAGAACTCACTCAGGCTGTCCTAGTCTGTGATGGAGGCATGGATGTGACCTCCTCTGTGAGTCCCAGTAATCTGGGCAAGTACAGGCAACAGCCCTTAATCAATGGAAAAGAGGCTTTGGCATTTAGGGACACAGGGGCAAGTGTCACCATGGTGACACAAGACCTTGTAGATCCTGGGCAGATTATACTTGGTGAAATGTACCAAGTGACCAATGCTAGCAATGTCAGAACAGACCATACTCTGGCAGTTGTTAACTTCTCCTGGGGAGGGGTAACTGGCCTTAAGAAGGTTGTGGTAAGTGCAGACCTACCAGTTGAATGCTTGCTTGGCAATGATTTAGAAACTTCAGCTTGGGCAGAAGTGGAGCTCAGGACCCATGCAGAAATGCTGGGCATCCCTGCAGATGTGTTTGCTGTGACCAGGTCACAAGCCAAAATGTCTAACACTGAACAGGCCTTGGATTCTGGAAGAATGGACCAAGTGCCCTCCAAGAAGAGGAGTAGTAGGGTAAAGGCAGTGCCTTCCCCCTTGGTTTAGAAGGAAGATCAGTCTCTTGAGGGGGATGATCTCAGTCCTGAGGAAGGAACTGTCCCAGAGGAGCTTGAACCTGACCAGGTTGAGTTCTTGGGGACAGGGGGCCCTTCCAGGGCAGATCTGAGCCAGGAGCAGCAGAGCTGCCCCTCTCTTGAACCCCTCAGACAGCAAGCTGCTGCTGAGGCTGCTGGGAAAGCTAGTGGTCCCCATACTGTGTATTGGGATGATGGACTCTTGTACTCAGAGTGTAGAGACCCCAAGCCTGGTGCCACCAGGAGGTTGGTTATACCTCTGAAGTTCAGGGGCTTCCTATTGACCCTAGCCCATGACATTCCCTTAGCAGGTCACCTGGGCCAGAACAAGACTTGGGACAGAATTGTCCCTCACTTTCACTGGCCCCACATGTCTGAAGACACCAAGGAGTTTTGTCGCTCCTGTGTAACCTGCCAGGCCAGTGGCAAGGCAGGTGGCACTACAAAGGCCCCCTGATACCACTACCTGTGGTGGGGGTTCCCTTTGAAAGGGTAGGGATTGACATTGTTGGTCCCATGGATCCCCAAACAGCATCTGGGCACAGGTTTATCCTGGTGGTAGTGGATCATGCCACCAGGTACCCAGAGGCTATTCCCCTTAGGACCACTACAGCGCCTGTGGTGGCAAGAGCCCTCCTGGGAATTTTCTCAAGAGTGGGCTTCCCTAAGGAGGTTGTATCAGACAGGGGTGCTAACTTTATGTCTGGATACTTGAAAGCAATGTGGAAGGAGTGTGAAGTGACTTACAAGTTCACCACACCCTATCACCCACAAAGCAATGGTTTAGTTGAGAGGTTCAACAAAACCTTGAAGGGCATGATTAAAGGGCTCCCAGAAAAGCTTAGGCAAAGATGGGACATACTCTTGCCCTGCCTTTTATTTGCATACAGGGAGGTGCCTCAAAAGGGGGTTGGCTACAGCCCTTTTGAACTTTTGTTTGGTCACCCTGTCAGGGGTCCATTGTGCTTGGTGAAGGAAGGATGGGAGTTACCTCTCAAGCCCCCAAAGCAAGACATAGTGGACTATGTACTTGGTCTCCGCTCCCGGATGGCTGAGTACATGAAAAAGGCAACTAAAAACCTTGATGCTAGCCAGGAACTTCAAAAAGCCTGGCATGACCAAAAGGCTGTACTGACTGTTTACCAGCCAGAACAGAAGGTGTGGGTGTTGGAGCCAGTGGCCCCAGCAGCTCTCCAAGACAAATGGAGTGGACCCCATACCATTGTTGAACAGAAGGGTGAGGTTACCTATTTAGTAGACCTAGGAACACCCAGGAGTCCCCACAGGGTTCTCCATGTCAACAGGTTAAAACCATATGTGGACAGGGCAGACATGGGCTTGCTCATGGCTACTGATGAGGGACAGGAGGAAGAGAGTGACCCACTCCCTGACCTGCTCTCACAGAACCCTGATGATGGGTCAGTGGATGGTGTAGCCTTGGCAGGCAGCCTCACTGCCCAGCAGCAAACTGATTGCAGACAGGTGCTCAATCAGTTCAGGCACATATTCTCACTGACACCCAGTCAGACCACCTGGTGCACTCATGAAGTGGACACTTGGGACAGTCTGCCTATTAAAAATAAGATTTATAGGCAACCTGACCATGTCAGGGACTGTATCAGGACAGAAGTCCAGAAGATGTTGGATTTGGGAGTTATTGAACCTTCAGATAGCCCTTGGGCTAGTCCAGTGGTCCTTGTGCCAAAACCTCACACCAATGGTGGGAAAAGAGAGATGAGGTTTTGTGTGGACTACAGGGGTCTCAATGCATTCACTAGGACTGGTGCCCATCCAATACCTAGGGCAGATGAGCTAATAGACACTTTGGCCTCAGCCAAGTATCTAAGCACATTTGACTTGACAGCTGGCTACTGGCAGATCAGACTAGCTGATGATGCAAAGCCAAAGACAGCATTCTCAACCCCTAGTGGGCATTATCAATTTGTGGTGATGCCCTTTGGTCTGAAGAATGCACCTGCCACTTTTCAGAGGTTGGTGAATACAGTCCTCACAGGACTGGAAGCCTATAGTGCAGCATATCTAGATGATATTGCTGTCTTTAGCTCCACCTGGGAGGATCACCTGGTCCACCTCAGAAATGTTTTGCAGGCCCTGCAGAAAGCAGGCCTGACTATCAAGGCCACCAAGTGCCAGATAGGGCAGAGTCAGGTTGTGTACCTGGGCCATGTTGTGGGTGGAGGCCAGGTTCAACCCTTGCAGAGCAAGATCCAGACCATCATGGACTGGACTGCTCCAACTACCCAGACTCAGGTGAGAGCCTTTTTAGGCCTGACTGGGTACTATAGGAGATTTGTCAAGGGGTATGGATCAATAGTGACACCCCTGAATGACTTAACTTCCAAGAAAATGCCCAAAAGGTTCAGTGGACAGTTAGCTGTCAAAAGGCATTTGATGACCTAAAGCAGGCAATGTGCACTGCTCCCATTCTACAGAGTCCTGATTACTCCAAGAAGTTCATTGTCCAAACAGATGCATCTGAATTGGGGGTAGGGGCTGTACTGTCACAATTGAATGATGAAGGTCAGGATCAGCCAGTAGCTTTTATTAGCAGAAGGCTGACCCCTAGAGAGAAACGTTGGTCAGCCATTGAGAGGGAGGCCTTTGCTGTGGTCTGGGCTCTGAAGAAGTTGAGGCCATACTTGTTTGGTACTCACTTCCTTGTTCAAACAGACCATAAGCCCCTCTTATGGCTAAAACAAATGAAGGGTGAAAACCCCAAACTGCTTAGGTGGTCCATTTCCCTACAGGGGATGGACTTCACAGTGGAACATAGACCTGGGAGTAACCATGCCAATGCAGATGGACTCTCTAGGTACTTCCACTTAGAACATGAAGACTTAACTGGGCAAGGTTAGTTTAATGTCCCTACGTTTGGGGGGGTTGTGTAGGAGAGTAGGATCTGCTTCACATGGGTACCCCCACTTTTTGCTGATGCTTCACTGTTTTTCGACTTTAGTCTGGCTGGGGCCCTGCTAATCAGAACCCCAGCCTAGCTGCTTCCTCTCTAAAATGGTTTCCATGTGCCTTAGGCACATCTCTGATTGGAATCTGGAGTGCCCTTATAAGTCCCTAGTATATGGTATACTATGTACCCAGGGCATAGGTACCTCAGAGGCCTACCAGGGGCTGCAGCATGTATTGTGCCACCCCTGGAAGGCCATCCAAAATGACACCACAGGTCTGCTACTGCAGCCTGGGTAAGGTGGTGCATGCACCCCTTACTGTGATATAGGCTACCTATATCACTACATACATACACACATATAAACCTATAAGTCACTCCTATGGCAGGCCTTATCAATCCTGGAGGCAGAGTGCGTGGTTCCTATGTGAGAGGGTGCCCCTGCATGAGCAGGGCCCCTCTGCAGCGTTCGGAGACCCTTCTCTGATGCTGTTTGTAGTGCAGCCTGACCATATACTCTTAAGCGCATTATAACCTCGCGTTAAATGCTAACTTTGGGATGGCTGCACTGAAACATGTCGTGTTTGGTGTCAAACATCTTGGAATACTACCCCCCGCCAGTTCTGGCGGCGGGGGTAGCATTCCACCCTTCTAGAGGGAGAGACATGTACACACCGGCCTGCCCGGTAACTTCTTTCCAAGCCCTGGCATCACAAAATGGATGCCGCTGCTACAGACACGAGTCTGGCCTCCTGCTGCTGACCGAAACTCCGGCAGGGGAGGCCTGGACAATACGTTTCCTGTCCCAGGGAGGTGTAACCACCTCCCCAGACAGGATAGTGTGTATTGGGGCTGGGCGGGAGCACTCTCTGGTACTTTGAAGTCCTGCACTGGGGGCACATTTGGTGTCCCTGTGCATACCCCAGTTCAAACCGGCTCAGGGGCTTCCAGCCCCTGCTCTGGCACGAAACTGGACAAAGGGAAAGGGGTGTAACCACCCCTCTGCCCTGACCCTCCCATAGGTGGGTCCCCAGAGTATGTCCAAACCCCTAACTTGGTATAAGTATGGGACCCCAGTCCTTAGGACTTTAGATTTACCTGGACGAAACTCTGACACAGAATCCTGGACCTTCGACGCTCTACTTCAAGATTAGAGGACTGAAGAATCTCCCTTGGGGTCAAGGAGTGACTCCCCTGCTTGGCAGGCACCAACGAAGCAATTGTCCGGTCTGCATCGCTGAAGCTCCCGCCGGATGCCGAAGTCTTTGCATCACCAGAGGTGGATTTCCAGACTTCCCCGAGGCTACCCTGAGTCCCCAGCAAAGCTGAGGCCTGTGGCTATCGTGGGTAACGTGGAACCGTGACCCCTGGACACCGCGCACATTTGCAAGTGCATCCTCTTCTGGGTCTCCCACGAAGTTGTGCTTTGGGCTCCAAGTAGCCAGAGCCTCCAGCACCGACTGCACCGAAGATCACTGGCCACCACTCCACGAGTGTCCTGTGAGCCAGCTCCACGTGCGTCCACTCGAGGCTCCTTCGCGGTCGCTAGTCCATTGGCTAGTAGGCCCTCCCGAAGGCCAATCTTCTTCTGCTTGGGCTCCCTGGTTGCTCCAGGCGTGTCCTGACTTACCCTCGCTGGGTGAGTCCCACAGACCTTGCTGGTCTGCACCATCGTCCTTCTTCCATTTCCACGAGACTTGCCATTGCCAAGGCTTGTTGGGTCCAATCCGGTCACCGACACCCCTGCAATCGACAGACGTCGTGGGACAGCTCGAATCCAGCTCCTGGTCATTGTCGACGCCTCCTGGACCTCGTGGCTGAAGAGTCAAGACGATTGTCCACCTACCTGAAGCACTCGACATCGGTGGGCATCTGCTCATCGCCTTCCTGGTCACTGGCTAGTGACCCAGACTCTGTCCCCTCTGCTTTCAGGTTCTTCAGATCTTCGATCCACCTTTGGATCCACCCGAACACTTTCGACTTGGCCGCCAGCAGCACTTTGCAGCAGATCGCCATTGAAAACGACGACGAAACCCGACCCCGAAAGACACCTATGCACCCGGCTCCCCTGGGTGAGGTAAATCGAGTACTCCGGTGCTCCCGTGGGTATTGACACTAGAACAGCCTAGTTCTAAAAGGGTTTGCTCCAAGTCCTCCTCTAAGTGTCCCTTTTCTTTAAAATTCCAACCGCGACTTTCCCCATAGAAGTCAACGGCGATTCGCGGCTGTGTTCATACAGTGCACGCGTCCCCCGTGGGTCCCCTGTGTCACTACCTTGGGTGGTTCCTTGTGGTCCAAGCACTTCTACAGGCTCTAGGCCTTGTGTCTAGCTCAGTCGTGGTTCTTATACCACTTTATTGGTATATGGTTTGGTACGCCCCTAGGGCTCAAACGTATATTTGTGCTATTACTGTTGATAACTAACTTATAACTTATGTACTTCAAACTCTAGCCTCATAAAGAGACTAGAGGGGTGTGTTTAGCAATAAATACATATATTTTGAATATATACCTGGTGTGGTCCTCTTTCATTTGGTCACTCAAGAGATTATAGACTGGTAAAACAAGCTGCTTTACATTCCTTCAAGACTTAGCCTGAAGGCTGCTCTCCATAGCTACCACTAGGATAGCTTTCAATAAAGGTTGTCTTTAACCTATCTCCAATAAGGGGTTGTTTGGACTGGTGCAAGGTGCCCACTATAATTAGTGGACAGCATATACCAGGCCAACTTCTCACAGAAGACACTTACAATCGCTCGTCCACAACGACGCCCGGTACCTGCCCGTCCATCTGTAAGTCGCCGGTACACACTGGTGAGCACCGAGTGCCAAGTTATAGTACCCAGGCTGGAGAAGGGCGGAACTGACGTCCCGCTTAGCGGGACTGACGTTCTAAGGGGCGTGGTGTGGTGTGTTGGGGGTGGGTGTAGACTACCCGGCTGATACTGAAGGCTCATGGATAGGAGTGGCGGCCATATTGGAACGATGTTCAGAGGCCATAAGCTAGTCATAGGGAATCTTAAAATGCTCCTAAATGGTATGAAGTTGGTATTGTCCCAGTGGGAGACAGGGGTTAGGGGTTGTTTTAACATCTCACATGAATAAAAGGGAAAAAAGGGAAAAAAAGATTCTAAATCTGGTGAGAATCATTTGATGTATAAAATGGGATGTGTGATTGAACTCCAAATGGCACACTGTACCCCCTGTTGTTGTTGTCGGCGAAGATTGTGTGATCTACGCTACAGATGTCAAAGTAGTCTAGTTCTAATCAAAGTAATGGTAGTTTAGACTGTCCGATATGTAATATAGGTGGACTCATAATGATCCAGTTCTTAGTGTAGTGACTGGGACTGGGTCATGTGATTATGAAAATCCATATTGTTGGTGTGCCTCACATACCAGGTTCATCGGGAACTACATGCGGTAAAGACCACAACCCTGGAATCAGTTGAGGCGGGGGGCATACGCTTGATGTCGGAAGACATGGATGTGTCTCTTAAGTCACAGCAGTGTGATTCTCAGCGGTGATTGCTAAGTTTCACCTTCGGACAATTTGTGTGTGAAAAAAGTGAACAGACCTAGGGGTGTGACTTGCTCGAGTGATGGGTAAGTCTAGGAGTAGGAATGTCCTTCAGTTCTAAGTCATTAATTCCACCCAGGGTATCTTGTCGTTTAACCCCTCTGTATTGCTCTTCAATCTGTGGACCCAGCGTTGTTCCTGCCTAAATAATGTGCTGTTTGTCCATTTGGGATTGGATTCAATAATAGTCCATCTTATACTCTCTGGGTTGTGATTTTTTTCGGAGAAGTGGCTCAGTAGTTTGGTGTTGGTTCTTCTGCATCGTATGGTGCTTTTGTGCTCCCCTATTCTGATCTTGACTGGTCTTGTGGTCATACCCACATATCTCTTGCCGCAAGGGCACGTGATGGTATAGATACAATTTTTTGTGTTGCATTTAGTGTGCCTCCTCTGATGCCAAGGTCTCGCCAGACCTAGGTCAATCTGTTTTGAGGCCGAGGTAAGAGGACACACAGAGCAGGACCCACAGGGGAAATGTCCTTCTACCGGTGGTAGAGCCCAAAGGGTCGGTTGTGTGGCAAGGGATGATTTTGGACGTGTGTGGACCAAGAGGTCCCTCAGATTCTGGGTGCGTTTAAATGCAAACAGTGGAGGTGGCCCAGGGGTAAAGGTGCCCGTCTCGAGGATACCCCAGTGTTTCCTTATCACTTTCTGGATCCTGTTGGAGCTGGGCGTGAACGTGGTAACACATGTGATTGCCTCGGATTTGGGTCTATCCTTAACTTCGAGTAGAGCCTCCCTATGGTTATTCCGGGCCCGTTTGTGTGCCTGGCGTATTATTTTCTTCGGGTAGTGACGCCCCGCCAGGTTGTTAGATAGAATCTCGGACTGTTTTTCAAACTCAGTCATGGTGTCACAGTTCCTGCGAAGTCGCAAGAATTGGCCAACTGGCAGGTTGTTCCTCAGTGCTTTTGGATGGTGACTTCCATAAACGAGGAGGCTGTTTCTGTCCGTGGGTTTTCTATAGTTTGTTGTATGTAGGGAACCGTTGTCCAGGGAGATCAGGAGGTCTAAGAAAGGAATGCTCTCTTGTGATTTGGTACTGGAAAATCTGGGGAAAGGGATCTAGAGTGTTAATCCACCCACAGAATGTTGTGCATTGTTCTTCATCACCCCTCCAGAAGAGGAGGATGTCGTCGATGTAGCGACGCCACATCAAAATGTTATTTCTGTAGGGATTGTTCTCCCCTAGGATATATTTGTCTTCAAAATTGGCCATATAGAGGCAGGCTAGACTGGGAGCAAAGGTGCTCCCCATGCTGGTACCTTGGATCTGGTGATAGAGCTGCGTGTGGAATGCAAAGAAATTCTCTTTGAGAGCTATGGAGGCACATTCGCAAATGAACGAGATGGGTGTTTCATAAGGCCATGGTTCAACATTCCGCAGAGTGGACTCCAGCACTTCCAAGGTGGCATCCTGGGGAATGTTCGTGTAGAGTGCCTCCACATCCAGAGTTACCAATAGATTGATGGTTTCTGGTTCGGGAAAGTTATTGATGAGGTTGAGTACTTTGGTTGTATCCCTGAGGTAGGACGGTGTTTTCGTGACCAGAGGGCGAAGGTAGAAGTCGCAGAATTTTCTGAGAGGTTCCAGCAAAGACTCGATGCCGGACACAATGGGGCGCCCGGGGGGTGGGTTGATTCCTTTGTGGATCTTAGGTAGGGTATAGTAATACGGGATCTGGGGATCTTCGTTGATGAGGGAATCCACCTCTTGTCGGGAAATCCAGCCTTCCGTTTCCGCTTCATTGACTATGCCCTTGATCCTAGTGGTAAGTCATGTCGTGGGGTCTTCCATGATGGGTAGATAGTACTTGGTATCCGAAAGTTGGCGGTAGCATTCAGCATCATATGTGCCTATGTCCTGGATCACTGTGGCACCGCCTTTGTCGGCTGGTTTTAACATGATGCTGGTATCTTCTGTGATGGCTTTCAGTAGGGTTCTCTCTTTTTTGGACATATTGTTGAAAGGGTGCCTACTGGTCATGGCTGCAACGTCCTTCAAAATAGCCTGTTCGAAGGTGAGAACTTCATAGGGTGTCATGGCCGCTGGAGGGGTAAATTTGGATTTTTTCTTCAGACCAGTCTCAGTGATGGGGATGTCCGGTTTATCCTGGAAGAAGGCCTTCAGCCTTACCTTCCTGAAAAATTGGTGAAGTTCCTGGTGGAGTCTGAATGAATCCTCGGAGGGAGTGGGGACAAAACCTAGGCCCTTCTCCAAGAGTCTGGATTTGCCCTCAGTCAGTTGTCTGGAAGACAGATTCACCACTAATGTTTCTGCCCCGTTGTCTTGCTCCGTAGTGTCATTGGTTCCGGGTCTTGCCACTGAACAGTCTTGGATCCTCCTCTTCTTCTGCCTCTTCCTTTGCCCCTCCCTCTGTTGTAAAAAGGGGGGTTCGGAAATTGGTGGTATTGGGGTGCCTGAAGGGGGTGTCCTGGTGGCATGTTCCACATCGGTGGAGGTCCCATCCACTGTCCCGGGTATAGCGGTGGTTGGAATGGTTGTGATGGAAAATTCTGGAATAGGGGTGGCGGATGTTGTTTCTGTGTGCCCCTAGAGTGAGGTGTGTAGTTTCTGCCCTCGTAGCTGGAATCGCTGCTTGTTGATCCGGATCTCCCCGAGCGGTTACTACTTCCATCATCAGATGTTGCCTCATAATTCTGGATCACGTAGTCTTCTTTGGTGTATGGATACACCTGTTCTTTGTCGAAGCGTTTGACATCTTTCTGGAGTTTGGTGATCTTTTGTTTAGTTAGGAACTCCTTATGCTCGTTCATTTCCTCGTTGATTTCAGCCAGTCGCGATTTGAATGCTGTAACTGAAATACCCGCTCTGAGTCCATTTTCAGCTAAGTTTATTTGAATCAGAAGTTCGTCTGACAGGCGTTTGGCTATGTTAATTATTAGAACGCGCCAATCTCATGTACACTTCCATGCTATCTTCGACCATTCTCTACGGAACGTCAGATCTTCTAGGAAGATTCTTGGGGAGAGGGTAACTAGGCGGCCATTAGGGGCTATATTGGCCCTAAGATACTCAGTCATGATTATCCCGTGTAGGGCTGTCTTGATCTGTTGTTTTCTCAGCGATTGTAGGGCTTTCCAGTCATTGTTCTTGCTCCCTGTTGCTGCACTGCCATCCTCAGCCAGAAGTGAGGGTGCTCTGAGGATTTCCGCCACTATATCGTCATCAAAGCTTAGACCCGGGTTGCCCATGGTCAGTGATATATGTGCCTAAAGAAAACCACGTTGTGGATAGTGTGGTGGTCTTGATGCCAAAAGGTGGCAATGGAAGAGATAGATAGGGGAAAAAATAGAATAGATGTCCCACAGCTGGCTGCCGTACTTAATCACAACACACTGTAGAAGGGGGGACGGGGAGCTATTAGAAAGAAAGCAGGTCCAGTACCATTGCTGTCACACAAGAAAAAGCTACGGGTCCGGATTAGAGGGAGGTTAAATAACTGTGTGAATGTACTCTACCATACACAATGGGGGATTTCCCTTTCAGGACGGTTCCCCTCACACACCAGAGGTGTCATGCTTCATCATGGGGTGCCTCCTCACGCAAAGACCTAGTCTTTGCGTGGGCTACAACCCTCTCTCTACGAGGAGGAGCTCAGGGATGTTTTTATTGAGTTAGGCAGGGTATACTAAACCCCTATGTGAGCTTGGCGTGCGTGTGAAAAAGAGAGAAAGTGCAGTGCTGTGATGTGAAAATTTAAAACTGGCTACTGGGTTAGCTATATTGTAGCTTTATTCGGCTACCCGGTGTCAGGATTAAAAACAGTGAGGAGCTGATAACACAAATGCCAACATGAGACAAATGTGTAGATCACTAGACCAACATGTTTCTGCCAGAAAGACCTAAATAGTGTCGCGGCCTTCTTCAGGGTCAGTTGGTTCAGCTACTGCAAAGGTTAAGTGCCAGTACGTGAAAAACATTAAAAACACGTAAATAAATCAAAATATGATACTGAACCAGTAATATTTGACTGTTCAGTAAATACTGCATACAACCACAATGGTTTACGCACTTCACTACATCTGTCCCAGCATATTAGCCATGTGATACATGCACCAAAACCACAAAGTCGTGGACTAATACCAGCGAGCACGTCCAAGGGCACGTCTCTGCCCTTGGACGTGCTCGCTGGTATTACTCCACGACTTTGTGGTTTTGGTGCATGTATCACATGGCTAATATGCTGGGACAGATGTAGTGAAGTGCGTAAACCATTGTGGTTGTATGCAGTATTTACTGAACAGTCAAATATTACTGGTTCAGTATCATATTTTTGATTTATTTACGTGTTTTTAATGTTTTTTCACGTACTGGCACTTAACCTTTGCAGTAGCTGAACCAACTGACCCTGAAGAAGGCCGCGACACTATTTAGGTCTTTCTGGCCGAAACATGTTGGTCTAGTGATCTACACATTTGTCTCATGTTGGCATTTGTGTTATCAGCTCCTCACTGTTTTTAATCCTGACACCGGTAGCCGAATAAAGCTACAATATAGCTAACCCAGTAGCCAGTTTTAAATTTTCACATCACAGCACTGCACTTTCTCTCTTTCACACGCACGCCAAGCTCACATAGGGGTTTAGTATACCCTGCCTAACTCAATAAAAACATCCCTGAGCTCCTCCTCGTAGAGAGGGGGTTGTAGCCCACGCAAAGACTAGGTCTTTGCGTGAGGAGGCACCCCATGATGAAGCATGACACCTCTGGTGTGTGAGGGGAACCGTCCTGAAAAGGGAAATCCCCCATTGTGTATGGTAGAGTACATTCACACAGTTATTTAACCTCCCTCTAATCCGGACCCGTAGCTTTTTCTTGTGTGACATTAATTTGATGGGGAGTTAGCTTACGCAGGTCCTTAAAACTCCTCCAGCCCTTAAGTGTATTGCCAGTACCATTGCTCCCAAAGACTAACGTATTATTCACTAAGGGGTAGCTGTTCCTAAAGTCAGAAAAAGTAGCAACCTATTCTGGTTGACGAAGAGGTGTAAGAGTAGTCTATCTCGATAGAGTTGGGTTGTCTAGAATGAAGGGGGAATTCCTCCTTTTGGATATAGTGCCCTCACACACCCTTGCGAGTGTCATGCTTCATCATCGGGCGTTGCTCCTCGTGGGGGTGGCGCTGCTGTCCTCCACGGGCCCCGCGAGAGGGCTCTTTATCGGAGATCTTTTATGGAGACGCCGCAGTTGTGCATGTGGGTGTGTGGGCCTAGGACGGTGAGTGAGTGAGTGAGTTAAGATTACCAGACGGTACCCAGAACCTAGTTTTATTTGGGGGTCCGGATTGCCTGATCTATCTCGCCAAATGTCACAGAGCCCAGTCTGCGCCATCATAGAGTGGAGGAACGTCCGAGACCTAGACGGCACCCTAGCTCTACTACTTGTCGACTTATCCAACGATGTTGAAGTCCCCAGCCATGATTACCGGGTCTGGATATCCCAAAAGATTCGAAAAAACAGTTTTTAGAGAGGAGGGGTCGTCTTGGTTTGGGCCATAATAGCCAACCAAGGTGAGCAAAGAACCTGAAATGATCGCCTTCACAATGACCCACCTGCCACTTGGGTCAACCAGAGAGTCTAAAATATGAGCATTTGCTTGTTTTTTAAATAATATAGCAATGCCCCTTATGTTAGCACTCTGATTAGAGCAGATCAAATGTTCCAACCATTTTTGATTTTTAAATATCCCAGTAATCTCCTCTTTTAAAAGATGAGTTTCCTGAAGGATAATGACCTGCGCAGGAGAATCTTTTATGTATTGCAGAATTTTAAGCCTTCTGGTTTTCACACGCAGGCCATTAACATTCCAGGACAAGAACTGGATCGTTCTCATGGTGGTTTGAGCGCGAGAGCTATGAGTCGACTAAGTCTCAAAAGGAGCCAGCACCAGACCAATCGCAATAAAACTATGGTAATCTGACCATTCAATAAGGTGAATGAGGAATTTTTATATTTTTACCCCTATGCTCCCCACCCCCTGCGCCCTGACCCCCCCCAAAAAGACCCCTCCCTGGAGAACCCCCGCCCCCATTTACCTGGACAGGTGTAGTCCAGTTACTGCACCCCGGGGCAACCCTCCCTGTCCCCTTATAAACAAATAAAGTAATGAAGGAGAAGTTTGAGCCCCATCTTTGACTTCCTCTAACTAAGTGTCCCGTGTATATCCATATATGATTATCTTTGAGTTCATCTTCCTAGTACTGTTTTTGAAAACCGAGGAGACCAGAGTACGTACTTAAAAATCCTACAAGCAAAGTCCCCCATGTGAATGTGCGTGAATGTCGTGGATAGATGCCCAACCACCCGGGGCTAACTTGCCAATTATTTTTCCCCTTTGCCCATACTTTCTAGTAGCTCATCTGCCTCTTGTACCGATCTAACGTTATGCATTTTGTTCTTGTGCATAATTTTCAGAGTTGCTGGAAACTTAAGTTGGGCCACTGCACCCAAGTTTTTAAAATCGTCCATTTTCCTGTCCAACTCCCATTGCCTGTCCAAGGTGACACGGGCAAGATCAGAGCGAATTTCAAATGAGAAATCTCTAGCCTTCAATGATTTCTCCTTTAAGACCATATTGAGAATCTTTTCCTTTAAGGAGTAGGTATGAAAATTGATGAGAATTTTCCTAGGCTTTGTCTTGTTAGGGTTCCTTCTAAAAGGGTCTCTATGAATCCTCTGAATGTCTTTCCTCAATTCCTCCTCCGATTCCTCTATCTGCAACGATTCTTTCAAGAGTGTGACTATGTAGGATTTGAGGTCATCCCCCTCTGGGACATTCAGAACTCGCAAGTTGCTTCTTCGAGAATTGTTCTCTAACACCTCCAGCCTGTCCCGAAGGACCACCTCCTCCCTCTTAAGAGACATTATGTCAACTTTAGCTGCTCCTAGATCGTCCCTTAATTCTCCCACTGTGTTCTCCAGAGTGTCTGTTCTTGAATTTAGGAGGTCGATTTTCTTCTCCAGCGACTCACAGAAATTCCTTATCTCACCTTGATTAGCTTCAGAGACTGAGAACCCCTTTTTTATGTCCTCCGAAAGGATGGAAAAGAGAACCTCCAGAGAAACTACTGAGGGCCCCTCTGTTTCATGGTTTTTAGAGGTTTTATCCACCTCTGCGCTACAGCTAGCTTCCATATCTTGAGAAGCCAAGGTCTTCTGCCCTTCAACGTCCTTTTCTTTATCCGGGACCTCTGTTGGAATATTCCCAGTAGTTGAAGTGAAAGTATTACTGTAGGCGGGGGGCTAGCGGCAGCCTCCATCCTCTCCATAATGGGTCCTAATTCAAGCTGACCTACTGACCTCCTTCTAAGGGCCTCACCCTGCTTTACAACGTCTAGAACAAGTGGTTGCACTTTAAAATATGACCTTAATGAGGGTGTAATCCTGACTTTCAAATCAGGGGGATTACTTTTAGCTCTACCTGCCTTTATACTTCTCCCCTTGACCTCGCACAGCTGAAAGGTAGAGCAACTACTGTCTAAATCCACAACGGTGGTGGTACTGACTTTCCCTTGGGACTTTCCACTGTTCCCTGTAGCAGATTTCTCCTCAGGGGGCAACTTGGTATTTTGGGGGAGAACATGGCGGCCGCTAGCTGAGCAGCCGCTTGCCTCCGGAGGCACCCGCATCCTGCGTTCCGCGCCTAATGAGTAGGCGAAGCTGAGACTCGTCCTACCTGTCTCACCCGTGTCGGAGCCGCATCGGAGCCATCCCGAGTCTGCCGAGTCTGCCAAGTCTGCCGGCTAAAACCCGCTCCCCCCTTCCTTTTTCTGCCTCGGCTGCTGGGGGTGTGTGTTGGAGCTTCGGTGTCTATTTCTTTTCATTTTGCCGTATCAGAGCCGTCCTGAGTCTGCCGAGTCTGCCGTCTAAACGCGCTTTCCTTCCTTTTTTGCCTCGGGTACGGGGGATGTGTGTTGGAGCCTCGGCGTCAGTCTCTTTCCACTCGCTTCTGTGGGTTGCGGCCGCCCTGGAGCTGAGGAGGGGCCGCAGAGCAGCAGCTCGCGGGCTCCTCCGGGTCAGCAGGGGCAGCGGCAGCACCGGACGAGCTTCCATCGCCCTGGAGAAGGCTGCCACCAGGGGGAAATCAGTGAGTCCAGCGAGTACCTGAATTCTGGTGGCAACGATCCTCTGTGGTCTCCCTTGAGGTTACAGCAGCAGCAGGATAAGGTACAGGGGGCCCAGGCGGTACGGGAGGTTTCAGGCATCACGCTTCCAACCAAGAGTATAAGGAAAGGCAAAAAACGTGGAGGGGTGATGCAGGGGCTAGCAAAATTAAAATTGGAAGGTAAGGAAAGGAGGGTTTGAAGCTGAATTGGAAAAGAGATCTGCTAGGTCCCAAAAAGGAACGGAGAAGGTATAGGTCTATAAGATTTGACAGGAAAATAAAAAGAGTGATCCAGGTAGTTCTGCAAAGCATTTTTAAGAGGACAAAGGTGCAAGAAGGGAGGTATGGTCTACAAAAACAAGAAAGGACTACTTCACAGGAGGGGCCTGGTTAGGAAGTTTCAAGCAAAGGCTTCTGTGTCAAATTTTTAAGTAAACAAGCCTGCTCTAGCATTGTCTGTGAGTTCAGACGATTATATTGCCATATTAAATCTATGTACCCAGGATCTGAAACAACATCTCTGTGTCCATTAGAGCTGCCCCAATGCTGCTTTAATTTAGGAACAAATTGAAGATGCGCCTCTTTAAAGGACACTACATCACAATGCATTAACCGCCCACAACCCGGCTACCTCTCCTTTCACTCATCAACTTGAAGCCTGTCTTTGACTGTACAGAGAGCTGTACTGCCTTTTAGCTAAGTTCGCATTACAGGAACACCATGTACATACATACCACTTGGGTGCAGCTGGCCATAGGCGATGCTTTGCAGGCTGCCCGGGGTCCACGAAGGAGACCCGCTAAGAGGGCGGCCGCCTTCGTGCCACAGGAGGGCACAGGAGGCAGCCTCCCAGTGTTGGGGACCCTCAGGGGTCCAGTGTGCCGCGTCACTTCCGGGGAGGGGGCGAGGTACATATACCTCTCCCCGCCCCCTGGGCGCCCTCTTGGCCCATTCCCCTGACGCCGTTTGGACGTGTGCCGAGATCGCCAGGAGCTGTTCACTCAGTGAGTCAACTATCCCCCCTCCCCCCGCAACCCCCATTACAGAGGCAGTCCCTTAGGCCGGGGGTCCAGCCCGGCCATCGCCGAGGCTGCGGTCCGCATAGAGGGCGAGGAGGGGTTTGGGCAGCTCCCGGTGGGCACAGGCCAGCAGCCCTGGCCTAGGCCACTCGGCTATGCGTGCGGCCCTGGGCAGGAGCCGGCCCGGGGGCGAGAGGGCCAGTGAGTGCAGTTGGGCTCCCGCTTCAGAGCGGCGTGGGGGCAGGAGCACTTATCGCGTGTTGGGGGGGGGGTGCAAGGAGCGCCGTGCAGCGCTCTCACCTCCAGTAGCTTTGGCCAGCCAGGGCCCGTACTGCCTGTTTCCACGGGGCCCCGGTCCACTATGCGAGAGCCAGCTTGCTTCCCCCCGCCGTTGCGCTTTCATGCCAGCCGCGCTATTCTCGGGGCAGCCGGCCAATGTAGGCATGTTTGTTGCGGGGGGGGTGGGGGGCATATGTGTGGTTTCCCCCGCTGCTGCTGGGTGGGTGCCAAGGCCGCGGCCCATACGGAGTTGGTGGGTAGCCGCTGCGGCCGAATATGTCCGGAGGATCCGGGCCCAAATTTTCGGTCTGTGGGGTCAGGGCCCACACGCAACCCTCGCTGCCACAGTGTTCCCAACCCACGGTGTCCGCCATTGGGACACTTCTTCCTGCATTCGGCGCACGGTAGCGCTCGAACCCCGCCTCAAGTGCACTGCGACATCCAACTTGCTAAACCTGGGTTTCCGTGGTGTGGCCAGCCCAGGCGCTGGTTCGACCCAGGCGGAGTAGCTATTCCCAGTAGTTAGGGGGCTCAACAGGCAGGCAGGCGCGGAGTTGGAAACGGGCTCAACAGGCAGGCAGGCGCCGAGTTGTGATCGGGGGAGGGGCCTGCATGGGGGAGAGGATGTTGTCCATCGGCTAGACTGCCGACTGTGGTGCTGGAAACCAAGGTTCGTGCCTCGGGGTCGCATCCACTTCCTGGGAGTCTGGGCAAATCACTAATTTGCCCGTGCCTGAATGTGTAATGTAAATACAGTGCTAGTGTAAGCGCTCCAATACCTGCGGGTCGAGTTCGCGCTATATATATATGCAAATATGCACACACAAAAAATGCGAGCGGATGAACAGTGCTAGAAGCAGCCTGATGTAAATTGCCGCGGGCTTTCATTGTCTGGGTATGTGCTGGTCCGCGGGCCAGGTTGGGAGCAATGCAGGCGGGGCCAGGGGCGCTGGTCCGAGTGCTGGTGGGGCACAGACTTGCGTATGATGTTGGTGGCGGAGCCGGTTCCATGGGCGGCGGGGGGGCCGATGTTGGAGCACAGGAAGGGTGGGGTGGGGCTTGGCCCCAATACACCAGTTCTCTCGCCGGTGACAGGGCAATTGTTCAGAGGGCAGCACTGTGTGTTTTCTTTCCAGCTATGCCCAACGCGGGCAGACTGAGTCCTCACTCAATTCGAGGGTTTATCTAACAGGGGGGGACATGCTAATCCTTGTTTGTTTCCCTTCCAGCGCTTGCTCGGAAGGACAGGCACGACGCCAAAGGCCACGCATACGCCAGGCCAAGGATCAGGTACTCGGTCAAGGGGCACACGGTGCACTCCGGACTGTGTCGCAGGGACCTGGACACACAAATGCATAGTGTGTGTTTAACGTACTTTTGTTGTTTCAGAATTAGGACAAACTGGAGCAAGAGGCAGGCATCGTACTAGGAAGGGATTACAGGGAACAGGTATGAAAGGGGGCACGTCGAAGGGGAGGCGTGCAGGCATACCGGGGGACTAAGTTGTGTTTAAGTGTGCGGGGCGCAGCCCACCAAGGGGGCGTGATGCGGGTCCGACCCCGGGGCAACAGCTAACATGCTTTTCTTCATCTCCGCACGCAGAGCATCCACGGAATCCGAATAGGGCACACCACAGAATAAGGTCTACCACCCCAGACAAATTATGTAAGTATAAGGTGGGGACGGGGACGGAGCAATGGCGGATAAGGTTTTAAGGGTCTGAATGAGACCAGGGGTAACCCTGTGGGGTTTTGTTCTGATTCCGATATTTGTCTCCTCAGATTGGGTTGACCGTTGGGCCAGCAGGGAAGCATGGAAGGCCAGGGCTCCCCCCCTATTTTCGCAGACGTCTCAGGTGGAGGACTCCATGCCCGAAACGTCCCAGGAGGCACAGTGGGCGGCATTTATCATGATGGCCAAGACCAAGGGATTGGCAAGGGCCACGGCTCTCTTGAAGGCGGGAGATCCGGAGGATTCGGGGATTGTCAGCGATGCCCCCATCACAGAGCAGGAGCCCAGTCCCGAGGCAGGTCCATCTAGGCCCAAGCGGGTCCGCAAGCCTACGAGCAAGGACTTCCCAGCAGATCCGCCGCCCCCTAAGTCCAGGGCACCGCCTGTGCCCAGGGATGCCGGTTCCCAGCTGAACTCGTCCCCGCCCGTGGGGCCGGCTACCCCTCCAGACAGTTTGGCGACAGGGAAATTCGCCACCCAGGAAGACATGGGTAAGATCTTGGACACTATGAGAGACTTCATGGCGGAGGTCAGAGCAGGTCAATATGGGCCCTGCTCACCGCCGGTGGGGGGCAAGACAGGCTTGGGGGTAGGAGGGGCGCAAGCAGCGGTGGCTGCATGGGGAAGCCAGGGGAGCGAACAACAGACACAACGCGGGGTCCCTGACGTGGCGGCGCTGGTGTTAGCAGGGGTGACCGAACAAGTTTCTTCCAAGTCTGCTACGGCAGCGGTGGAGGAAGCGATTGCACACACGACAGTCACCCAGCCCCCCTTGAAGAGAGCAAGCGCAGGGATGGGGGTGGGCACACCGGCCGCCGGGGTGGGGTCTCCTCCGGCCAACAGCGTGGCTAATGGTAATCCCCCTTCCGTAACAAGAGAACTCACAGCTGGAGTACAAACCTCTTCGGTGCCCGCTATTGTATCTCCCCCCCATTGTGTCCGCCTCCCGCGCCTATACAGTTGGTTACCGCAGCCCCCCTGCTATCAGGCCGCTGCTCCCTGGCTTGGCAGGTGCCCCAGGCGGCCAAGGGAGCCATATGGAGGCGCGAACTGATAGACATTTTCTCCCTGCTGTTGCTCGGGCAGGATGGCATAGACGCCAGGAAGGCAGGGGGAAAGGAGGAGGACAAAAAAGTAAAGTTTCAGGCTTGGCCGGAGAAGAACATAGAAAATTGGCTGGAAGCATTTTCCATTTTGTCCGCTGTCATTCTCGAAAAACATCCTGAGGTAGGGCAAGGGCTCTTGCAATATGGCAGGTTAATCCACAACGAGGCGTTGAAGTGGGGGGGGAGTGGATGGCTGAACTATGACAGGGAGTTCAGGAAGAAGATGTCCGTGTGTCCGGAGATGGCGTGGGACCAGAAGGAGGTCCAGCTATGGTTAGACCACATGGGTTCTCGCGCACAGCAGAGCACAGGGACACTGGGCAAGGCACAGGCAGGGCGGGGGACAGGCAAAGGCTCTTATCTGTGGGAGTCGCATGGATTTAAACAGACATTTCGGGGGTTTCAGAAGAGGTGGCCAGAGGGGGGGCTTTAGGAGGTCTCCCCCAGGGACATGCCGCTTGTTCAACAAAGGTTCATGCTCGTGGGGCAAAACGTGCAAGTTCCTGCACGCATGTGACAGATGTGGGGGGCCTCACCCGCGGTCTCTTGTCACTCCCAACAGGAGCGTCAGGCTAGTTGAGTCCAACGGCGCGGCAAACCAGCATGTCTCTACCTTCCCCCCCCTCCCAGCATCAGCATTTCCTTGTCACAGCGGCAGCACAGGGCAACACCAGCGATAACCCTACCCCCTCGGGACGTAGCCCCAGTTCCCATGCATGCAGTCACGGGCCCCTCGCCAGTCAGCCTGGACAACCTCCTGCCTCTCCTCAGGCAGTACCCTAACAAACAGGACGGCCTCTTGCTGCTGGGAGGTTTTAGCGAGGGCTTCAAGATTCCCTATGTGGGCCCGCTGAGAAGTCAAGAGGCCGATAATCTTAAGTCAGCAAGGGAACATCCAGCAGTAGTCAGAGCCAAGGTGGAAAAGGAGAGGGTTCTAGGCAGAGTGGCGGGTCCCTTCCTGCGGCCCCCGCTGGACAACTTCGTTGTCTCTCCCCTGGGGGTGGTGCCCAAGAAGGAGCCAGGGTCGTTCAGACTAATCCATCACTTGTCCTACCCGGAAGGGAAATCGGTCAACCATGGGCTGGAGGAGGGATCCTGCTCTGTAACGTATTGTACTCTGGACGTAGCATTGGACCCAGTCAGGAGGGCGGGCAAGGGGGCCTGGTTGGCAAAAGCAGACATCGAATCTGCTTTTCGCTTGCTACCAGTTCACCCGAGCAGCCAACACCTGCTGGGTTTCAGGCTGGAGGACAGGTACTTTTACGACAGATGCATGCCCATGGGTTGCGCGGTCTCCTGTGCCTATTTCGAGGCGTTCAGCACTTTCCTGCAATGGGCCCTGCAAGCAAGCTACGGGGTGGCGGGCGTCACGCACTACCTCGATGACTTCCTTTTCATAGGGGGGGAGGGCACACAGGAGTGCAGTAAGGCCCTGGAAAGCTTTGAAGAGTTGGCATGTCACCTGGGTGTACCACTCGCGCCGGGGAAAACGGAGGGTCCTGCGCAGGTATTAACATTCTTCGGGATCGAACTTGACACCATAGCGGGAGAGTCCAGGCTGCCAGCGGACAAGGTCCAGGACTTGGCACAGCAAATTCAGTCAGTCGTAGGTCAGGACAAAGCATCCCTTGGTTGCGTTCAAAGCCTTCTGGGTAAACTCAACTTCGCAGCCAGAGTAATACCAGCTGGGAGGGTGTTTGCGCGTAGGCTTGCCAGGGCAACGGCGAAGGTAAAGAAGAAGCACCACATGGTGAAGCTAAGCAAGGGAATGAAGGAAGACCTGTCCATGTGGGCTACGTTTCTGTCCACCTTCAACGGCTCAGTCATCTGGAGGGCACCTTGGGCGAGGAGCCCAGAACTGGCGCTATTCACAGACGCGGCAGGTAGAGAAGGTTTTGGGGTTATCCTAGACACGGAGTGGTGTGCGCAGAAATGGCCCAATGCTTGGCACAAAAAGAATATCACGGCCCGCATTACAGTCCTGGAGTTGTTCCCCATAGTGATAGCGTTCCACCTATGGCCGGCAGCGCTGAGAGCGAGGAGGGTGGTGTTCTGGTCGGACAACATGGCTGTTGTGCAGGCCATCAATTCACAGTCAGCGTCTTGTCCACTAGTCTTGTGCCTGTTGAGGGAACTGGTGCGAGCTTGCCTGGTTAACAATGTCGAATGCAGGGCGCGACACATCCAAGGGGTGCAGAACATAGCAGCTGACGCTCTCTCTCGTTTTCAGTGGCGCCGGTTCCGGGAGGCGTGGCCGAGAGCGAGAGAGGAGATGACACCTTTTCCACCACACCTCTGGTTCCTTCTGAAGTTGAAAGGCGACTGAGGGGCTGGGCGAACTGTCCCTGGCGCCAAGGACCAGTAAGCATTATAGAGCGTGTGTGGCAAAAATTTTGTACAGTGGCAGGAGCCTGGGAAGAAGGGAAGGTGTCACTAGAGAGCAGGGTGCAAAGGTTCGTTATATGGGCCAAAGACGAGGGGAAGAGCCACCCTTGGATAGCGGGGCATTTGTCAGCTATTAGCCACCGCGCTAAACTAAATGGGCAGGAGGATCCAACAAAATCATTCTTAATCAGGGCAGCGCTTAAGGGCTGGGCCAGGTGCGAGCCACGGCCGCCAGACACTAGGTCCCCCATTGATTTTGAGACTCTGCAGGGGATGCTGGACTGGGTGCACAGGGCTACACATTCACCTTTTGAAGCGGCACTCTTTTCGGCCACTTTCAGCCTGGCCTTTTTTGGGGCACTCAGAGTAGGTGAGTTGGTGGCAAGGTCCAAGCAGGACAGGTCTGGGGTGGCATTGAGCAGGCAGGATGCGAGCCTGGCGGGAGACCTCCTCACAATAGTATTAAGGAGGTCGAAAACGGACCAAGTAGGGGAGGGGAGGGTGATTGTACTGCACCAGCTGGAAACGGCAAGGTTCTGCCCAGTGCGCCTGGTGTCTGCCTACCTGGCACTGCGCCCAGCGGAGGAAGGTTACCTATTGATACATGCAGACAGTACCCCCCTCACTACGTTCCAGTTACAAAGCATAATGCAGGCATGTTTGGCGTTGTCAGGCAACAAGGTACAGGGCAAACGATTCTGCAGCCACTCATTCCGCATAGGAGCAGCCACCACAGCGTTTAGGGCAGGCCTGCCAGCTGAACGCATCAAACAGGTGGGGCGCTGGGAGTCTCAGTGTTACAAGAGATACATACGGTCTTGAAGGCCACTGAAAGGGGGCTACGGACTGGGGAAAGATGAAGGTACTGACAATCTTGGGGACGGCCAGAAATGTTGCGGAAATATATGCCGGTGGCGTGAAGTGTAATAAGTGCTTTTGTTTGTTAAGAGATGTGCAGTGAGGCAACAATAACTTATGGGAAGGACAACCTTAGGGACGTCCAGAACATTTTGCGGCACCAGATGCCGGTGGCTTGCAGTGAAGTGTAATGTGTACATGTTATTTGTTGTAGATGTGCAGTGAGGCAATAAAAAACTTTGCAAACTTTCATCTCTTTAATTGCCAGGAACTATGATCTGGGTGATTGGCCATTCGGGCGTCTTACGAGTATCACGGTGGGCCGAGAGCAGGAATTGGAGGCACGGCCTAACGGCCACAGACATTATCTGGCTAGGATACCCAGGCATGCACTGGACCTGCTTGCTGAAGAAGCTGCAGCAGAATCTGGGGGGGGGGATTCCTCCTCCTAATGTGTTGGTCATACACCTGGGAGGGAATGACCTGGCAGCTCTGGGGAGAAGGGCACTGCTTCAATACATGATGGTCACCATTTGTAAATTGAGCAACCAGCTGGGGACCTGTGAAATATGGTGGTCTGAGATAACGCCCCGGCGGGTGTGGCAGGGCGCACGATCCAAGGAAGCCATGGAGGTCTCTCGCAGGAAGGTTAACAATGCCATGAGAAAATTCACTGAGCAAAGGGGTTTTGGTTTCATCCGTCATGGGTTGCTGCACTCTAAGGCCACAGGGTGTTTGGAGGAAGATGGGGTCCACCTGTCCAGAGTGGGGATGGACCTGTTCCTGCTTGATCTGGGGGAGGCATTGGAGACAGTAGGGTGTAAGTAATGGAGTCTACCTTGGTGGGGAGCTCTGGGGTGACGGTGGCCACACCCAGAGCTGTGGCGGAGTTACAGGGCGATCCAGAGGCTGTAGGTACATACGGGTACCATGTACAGAAGCACAACAAGGGTGCAAAGGCCAAATATCCACAGGGAGGTCCTCGCGTTGGACCCTGGAGGAGCGACGGCGCCCCGTTAGTCCTACGGGCGGTTGTGGACCTGAGCAACCGGGGTTGCCTGGCAGGCTCCGCCCCGTATGGGGTGTGAGCAGGGGCATGGGCTGTTGGTCCACCGGTGGGAGGGGTCTTCCCTCCCCCAAAATATGGCAAACACCGTTGGGGAAGGCCACAGTGTAATTTGGCTCATCAGGTGGCAGGCGGCGAGGGGCTGCCTGCCTTGGGATCGCCCGTAAGATAACCCACCATGTTGGCATATGTGTAATGCTAATAAACCTGCAGCAGTTTTCTCCACAAAGAAGGTGTCTTGTCTGGTTATTTCTCTAGGAGATTGCTGTATGGTGGGGTGGCGAGTGTTGCCGATATTGGCACTATGCCTGATGTCAGGTCAAAGATAGGCCAGACCCTGCTTACTTGCTGACCTTTCTCCCTTGCCTGATCTCCCACAGGATTCCAGAAATAGTGATTCATGCACTTGTTTTACTTACACAATTCACGGTCCTACGTTTACATTATATATTCGTAAGAAATACCGTTTACGAGAACCTTGTGAGAGAGGTACGAATACTTCAGGGTTCATTCTGTCATCTGTTCAGCGTTCCAGTGTGTTTCAATGAGAAATGAGGCAAGGGAAATTGCAATCCCCCTCAGATGGTAGCACCGCCTCCTCTCTCTCTGTGACGCACTGCAGAAGCCCTCTACTGTGGCCAGGAAGACATGCAGCCAAAGGCGCGGAATGTGTGGGGGCAAAAGCGTCGCCGGAAGCTGCAAGCTGTTCTAGAGCGCGAGACAACAAGAAGAGCCGAGAACAGATGCTGGCCAACGGGCTCCAGAGAAACATGAACAAAGGAGGGGATGTGGCCTAGTAGCCAGAGCTGCCGACTTTGGCATTATGGAACCAAGCTCGAGTCCTGGCGCCGGCTCAGCATTCTGTGATTCTGGGCAATTCGCTTAATCTCGCTGTGCCTAAAAAATTAATCTGACTTTGAGTGATGTAATCTTGTGTTCATGTAAAAGCGGTCCAATGCCTTCGGGCTGAGTCCGCGCTGTATAAAACAGAAATGGGGCGCAATGTGTGGAGTACAAAAACTGTAAAAACAGCAGAAAGAAAGGATCAGTCATTTAAAGAAGAGGGGCAGAAAGATTCCGGAATCAGAATGATCCAGACCAGTGGCCTAGCAATACAGGTGTGAGAGCCAGCAAATTACCAGCGAGAGCCAAGCCAAATTTTAGTCTGGGCTCTAAGAGCTCGAGCCGAGCCAACAGAATATTCAACAATCGTGTAACAAACATCATGGAATCACAGAACAAAGACGTTGCACGTGTCATAAAAGTTTCCGTAACGTGGGAGCGTTTCATTTAGTACACTAGTTTATATCACTGCACCGAGAGTCATTTGTTAGAAGTGATCGTTTCTAAAGATGAAGTTAGAAACATATATGCTACTACCCACCTCCCCCACCCCACCCCCCCCCCCCCCGCCCCCCCCGCTTGACGACGATGACAGGAGAGAGCCGAGTGATAAGTCAGGTGTCGCCTGCTTTCTATATGTAGCTCATGTATAACTGATGATTTTGTGCAGCAAGTATCCTGAGCTGTTGAAGTTTAAGGTGCTGTCAAATGCACTACTGAAGGAAAGAAGGCACAGTACAATAAAATAATTGCCTAGGATCACACAGTTTGTTCAAATGAGGTGAGGAAGCCGGTATTGATCACAGGTGTCCCAGATTCTGCACAGTACAGCCATAGATTTTCAGGAAAGTACTTGCACTGTAAAAGCTTTTTCCATTTTCAAACAGCCCCTTTTGCGTCGGCGGAGGCAGATCCTCTGCAGCAAGATGGCGGATTAGGAGGGAGGTTAGTACGTGGAGGTAACAGCCTGGGCGACAGGGCAGGCAGAGCCATTTGAAGGCCTGGCTCACAGGTCCAAGGGGACCTCAGACTGAACCATGGCGAGGCATTTGGCTGAAGCCTGGCTCGAGCCTTCAGTGGCCTGTCCACCTCTGCCTGTCAAGAGTGAGGTGGGCCTAATGAAAGCAAGTTAAATGCTCCCCGCTCCCCACCCACCCAATTTTCATAATTAAAAAAATCAGCTACAATTAGTATGCAAAGGGCCTCTCAGATCCCGGTGCCACTGCACCTGCTGCATGCACCATGTCCATGATCCAGACATGAAGGATGAATTTCTTAGCGTGTGACAACGTTTTCCGGGGCTGATGGTGAACAAGGGTCTCTGCTATGCATGTTGCCCCGCCACCCCGCTGCATTCAAAGTTTGGTGAACACAAACAAGCCCCGGGCCTCAAAAAGGAGAGCTTGTGCCCACAGTCTGCACAAGTGAAGCGTTGGATGCAGTGAACCATCATCATTTGAGGCTGGTATTTAGGGACCAAATGATTCTATGAAACCTGGGCACCTGGGTGAGGTGATGATAGCATTATTATGATGGGGTGAGGGGTTGCAGTAAATGAGTAGTAGAAACATGCAAACCCAGGAGATAGAGTGTCAACACCAGTGATGGAGCAAGGTAAACGAAAAAAAAATGTTGAACCCCCTAATATTAACATTAATAATTAATAAAATTGTTCGTTTCAGTGAATAACCAACAACGTATGTTTTCTTCCTAAATGTTTTGGTAACATGCCGCTTCATGTGCAAACTAATCCACTTACAATTGTTAATGTGAATAACGCTAACATAATGATTTGCGTACTAATTAGAATAATATTACAATATTTGTGCTTCATAGAAAATTGTATGGTGGCAAAATAAAGCGATTGGTAAGTAAGGAATAGCTTTATATGTTGCTTCTGCTAGGTAACACCTAATTGGGGTACGTAGAATGATGGGAGGGAAACGAAAAGGCTTATTTTCCTTATTCTTAACTATTTTCTGTTTATTTCTATGATAGTTTGCTTAGGCCTGCTAGGCCATGCTGTAGAAATGGCTGCTGAGGCGAAAAGGCTAAAGTACGCGTGTGCAAGATGGCTTCCAAGCGAAAGAAAGAAGCTGTAAATGAGAGCGTCACGTGGTTATTTCCAAAGCCTGGGATGGAAGCGGGATCAAGGCTGTGATGACCTTATCACCCGTGCGCGTGCCAAGGGGGGACTTAGCGAAAGAGCGTGAGAAGTCGCAGTGCATATGAGAATGGACAATGAACTGTTCAAAATAAAGTATCAGAAAGAAGATACAAATAGAGACGGATGATTGGATTGGTGATGTCCTAAACGTGAGAAAGGATCAAGCTATATACATTCCAAAGAACTGGTTAGAACAAGAAGAAGAAGAATGAGATGTGTGACATCCCCCAAATGGACCAATTAGAGTGAATCTCGCCCCCAAAATGTAATTTTTTCTGTTTAGTAAGCTAGTATTAGGGTATAAGAGGACCTACTCTTAAGTAGGAGGAGCGCTGTTTTTATATTTTTCTTATTGAGCACTGGACGCTGATGCAGGGAAAGCCGCTGCTATTTTTCTATAGGCCTTTATATTTTAATACGATTAATCTTTTTGCTCATAATTCTGATTGAGAAGGAACAAGAGGGATTGGCGGAAAACCTATATGGGTGGTCCATCGAGGAGGTCTGTTTTGTAGAACAGACAGTCAGTTTTGGGAGTTCTATGCTGAGATCTGAAATTAATTGCTGTGACGGACTTTATTTTTCCATCTAAAGGGTATGCATTGCAATTTCAATTTATTCCTAATATTGATAATAAATGTATGGATCTGATTAATAAAACTGATTTTATTCATGAGCGGAATACCTGAGAGATTTAAGAATTATTATGTTGATTTAAAAAGGTATCCCGTCTCCTTCCAGCAAATCATTAACTTTTTCTCCTAAAGGTAAAGGTGGATGTGTTCCAGGGAATATATGTGAGAGTGATTGTATGTTACGGTGTTATGGGCCCCACCGTCATATGGGTATAGTTGTGAAGAGGAATGTTTGTCAACCTGGACATTAATATCTAAAGGAGAAGAACATTTATTGATAGCGCTGGATCAGATTTCTTGGTAGCAGAGTTATGGTTTCTATAGATTAGTTTGGTGATTATCGATTATTGATTATTGATTATTTTATGTATAACACTATATGTTGAACTGTATTACGTTATATGTAAGTTGAAGTTTTTGAAGCTTCCGGGAAGTAGGAAGTGGACACGTGTGGCAAGAGAAGTCACATGGAATAGTGCATTTTCTGAGTTCATATTGGTGATAACACAGGTTGTGTTATGATAGGGACAATTTCCGTATAAAAGGTGTGTGAGTGAAATAGCAACCGGTTTTCTTGTGAAACTCTGGCCTTAATTCTCAGGAGCAGTGTAGTCTCCACATGTGTTTTATCCCCAGAGAAACGGGTTTACCTCTTGCTTGAAAGAAGGGTAAGGTAGAGGGAAGTGCTACACTTATCGAACGAAACTGTATTCTTGTGAAATAGAGTAAAGCTGTCACTTTTGTTAGCGAAATCAGTCAATGGAAATGTGTTTTTAATATCGTAACTAACCGTAAATAGTTGAAAACAATTGCCGATAAAATTTGTAAAGGAGGGGTCAGGAGCAGAACTGACGTCGACAAAGAGTCACGCTGGAATTGGTCAGTGCACTGGTCATATTGAAAACGCCCTGATTGGAGCGTTGGTGTGAGACGCGCTGTGATAGGTTGAATAAGTTGTGACGTAGAAGCTTCGGATTGGAGCGTTGGTGTGAGACTCGCTGTGATAGGTCCGAATAACGCATAGAGAACAGTGTTGAGTTGCGAATTTTGAAAAAGGAAAGAAATTGTGAAATAATGGCTTATTATGAGTATGGTAGAGAGAAAACGTCGTGGATGGCAAAAATTAAGAACTTTTTTAAGAAAGACAAAAAGGTAATGACTAGAGAGGGACAAGTAATTCCTCCGCCGAAATCACCAGCTTCACATATGATGCTGAAATACGGATATCATAACTGCATATGGTTAGAAAATTGGACTAAATATACTCAAAATGATGGAGTATTAGCTTTTCCCGAGAATGGTTCATTCAGCGTAGCTGTCGTTCGGAATTTGAGAGAGAAAATGACGAAGCTTGAACCTAAACCTAGACCGACACAGTTTGAAGCGTTGAGTGAATGGGAGGATGAGATGTATGAACGAGAAAGATTCAGAGGAGTAAAGAATCATGATTTCGTTCCTGGAAGGTTGTGGGGAGTGAATCATGAGGACAGAATAAAGCGTTGGAGATATGCTAATATGACAGGAGGTTTGTTTCCAGCTTTTACGGTTGAAGAGGAAGCAAGGAGAAAATGTACTGAGAAAAAGAAACATGTAGTTACTGAAAGGTACGGGTATGGTGGTAGCGAGACAGAGGATGAATTGCTGGAAGATATTTTAAACCGAAACCCACCTCCATACCAACAGAATTCTGTGGTGGTGACACCTAATGCACCGCCAATGGAAACTGGAAGGAATAAAAGTCCAGAACGAAGATACAAAATAAATAGGTCAAAAGAACAGTTAAAAACCCCACAAAGCGAAAAGGATGAAGGTGACAATACAACCGAATTAGCAAAAACCACAAGAGAGTTGACTGAGAAAATAAGAGAATTAACCATGAATATGGAGGCCGTAACTGTACCAGTAACAATAGGTCCAGTAATACCAGTTTTTGAGAATCAGAAAATAGATGAACATTCTTTAGTCATTCCAATGAATTCGAATTTGCAAAGAAGAAAAGAAGGAATGGAACTAGAAAAAGAAGGTGTAAGAAATTTGGTCAGCACATATAGACCAAGCCCACCTACTAATTTGACAGTAAATGAGAGTGAGTTTAGGAGGATTCCTATGGGAACTGAATCTGCGTCAGAAACACCGGAGAGGAGTAGAAATTGGGTAGAATTAAATAGTACACCTGTAGGTCCAACTCCAGACGAATTAAATGAATGGATGAAAGCCCTGCAAAAGAAAGAGACAGAACCAAAACCACTAGATGTAATTAGGTTAAAAATAGATATGGAAGAGTTAATTTTAGGGACTATTGGTACAGAAAAACTGAAAACATACCAGGATGATGAGATAATGTTCTTATGTAAGAGCATTACATGGAGAGCAAGAAATTTGCATGACAAATTAGAAGAGACAGCGAATGAACTAGGAGTAGAATTTGTAAAGGTAAGAAGTTTACAGAAGCCATATAGGGTAGATTTTTGTGAGAAAGATATAGAAAATCTAAACACTTCAGGACGGTTGACCCAGATAAAAGAATTAATTGTTTTATTGAGAAAATGGGGTGATGTGGACAGATGGAGAAGCAGGTGGACTAAAAGGAATGAGAAAACGACCGATAAAGCGTCTTTGGCTTTTGCGGTGACAGACAAAGAACCAATTGTAAGGGAGTACCCGATGAGAGAGACTCCAGGAGGTAGTTATGTGCATGTCCCTTGGTCCAGACAAGATATATTGTCATTTACAAATGACTTCCCAAAATTAAGAGAAAAACCAGTAGAATGGTACAGACAAGTGGAAAGGTTTGTTAAAGTTTCGAAAGTGTTGTGGGTAGATTTGGACGGATTATTTGACATTGTAGTACCAGCTGATTTATGGACAGAATGTAAGATTACCATTGATTGGCCAACTGTAGAATACCCGAGAGACGCAAAAACAGGGGCGCCAGTACTTGAGGTCATGAGAAAATACGATCAGGTTATTACCTTTTTGAAAAATAAAATTCCACCCAAGGAGACGGATTGGGTAAAAATCGATAGAACTACACAGGAGAGTAAAGAATCTGTACATGCCTATTATGAAAGGCTACTTCTCGTTTTTAAACAGTATAGTGGTTATGAGACATTAAATGAGAAGGACATGAGTCATTTTGTATATAGATTTGTTTATGGATTAAAACCAGAGATAAGTGAAATGATCAAACAGCATATGATCTGCTGGCAAAACAGCACAGTAGATGAAGTGTTGAGGTATGCTAAATATTGTAGTGATGATATCGAGTGTAGACAGCGTAAATTAAAAGAGAAAGCAATGTGGGCACAAGTGAAGGTTGCAGAAAAACAAGAAGCTCAACTGAATAATCAGATTACTGAGGCAGGACAAATTAAATCCAAACCGAATATAGGTAAAGGAAAAGGCCAAATGAGTATAGAAGAGGCAAAGAAAAAGTGGCCATGCCACAACTGCGGAAAGCTAGGGCATTGGAGAAACAAGTGTAAATTTCCTCCAAAAGCTAATGCAGAAAATCAATCATTAAATCCACAGGTGCAAAGTGAGGTGAGTTACCAACAGCTGCAGCAACCGCAGGTAGTTACTCAGCAGAGTCAGGTGCCTCAACCACCACTTCCCAAGAGTGTAAATCAACAAAGATACAGTGCAGAAACAGGATTCTACGGAGGAGAGCAGGTAACACAATTGCCGCGCGCAGCTGCAATATCTCAATACTGGTTACGACAGGATGGGAATGAGTCGGATGAAAGTTTATGACGGTGCCTAGGAGAGGAGGAAGAGTGCGTGCTTGGCGCAACTCTAGAGGTAGATCAAGCAGGTCCATTTGTGGATGGAGAAGTGAATGGTGCAAATGTAACATTCCTTGTGGACACTGGAGCTACCCGTTCTACTGTTAGATCAGTGGAAATTCCAAACCTTCCTCTCTCAGGTGAACATATCCAAGTTGTTGGTGTCTCAAATCAGCAAATTAAAACGCCTCTTACCAAATTAGTCGAGGTAAAGATTGGACCATTCAGAGAAATGCACCGATTTGTGGTATGTGATTGCAGTCCTGTGAACCTATTAGGACGCGATCTACTTTGCTAAATGAATTGCACCATCTATTGTACTCCAGATGGGATTGCATTTCAGACCCCCGATGAAGATGTACTGTATAAAATGACAATGGTGAATTTAGAGTCAGAAGTGAATGATTTATTTCCTGTGTTTGATGTAGAGAAAATCCCAATTGAGCTGAAAGAAACAGTAAAACAGGAAGTGTGGGATTTTACGGGTGAAGATATAGGGTTAATGAAAGGAGTAGACCCTGTTAAAATTTCTGTTAAAGAAGGAACAAATTACCCAAATACTCCACAGTATAAATTAACGCCAGAAATAATTGAAGGTATAACACCTGTAATAAACAAAATGATTGAACAAGGAATTCTGAAAGAAATAATGAGCAGTCCGTGTAATTCGCCTATAATGGGACTGAAAAAGCCAAACGGGACATATAGAATAGTACAAGATTTGAGAAAGATAAATAAAATCGTTGTTCCTTGTTGTCCGATTGTACCAAACCCTGCTGTAATTCTATATCAAATTCCACGTGAAGCCGAATGGTATACCGTCATTGATTTATGCCATGCATTTTTATCTATCCCATTACATTCAGATAGCCAGCCATTATTTGCGTTCAGGTTCGGAGAGCGTATTTTGGCATGGTGCCGAATTCCTCAGGGGTACACAGAAAGCCCCTCAATCTTTAATCAGATTCTAAAGAAATCACTGGAAGATTTAAAAATGCCTGAAAAATCTGTGATGGTTCAGTACATTGATGACCTATTGGTGGCATCAAAAACCAAGGAAGCATGTGTTGTCGACACAATTGCTTTGCTGAACCATTTAGCAAAAGGAGGACATAAAGTATCACCATCAAAATTACAGTTTTGTCAACAGGAAGTTCAATATTTAGGTCATAAGATTGAAAAGGGAGTACGAAAAGTAACAACTGAGAGAATAAAAATAATTCAAGGAATGAGAGCTCCAATGACACAAAGAGAGGTAAGAATGTTTCTGGGAATGGTTGGATATTGCCGACAATGGATAAGTGGATTTTCATTAATTGCCAAACCTTTGCAGCGTTTGACAAAAAAGGATATTAAAGATCCTTTTGAATTAAATGATAAGGAAATGAAAGCGTTCAGAGAATTAAAAACGAAATTGTGTGAAGCCCCGGCACTGGGAATGCCTGATTATGAAAAAGATTTTGAGCTGTATTGTAGTGAGAGAGATGGGTGTGCGCTTTCAGTCTTAGTGCAGAGACATGGAAACATGAAAAGACCTATTGCATATTTTTCAGCTGTTTTAGACCCGGTAGCAAAAGCGTTGCCTGGATGTTTGAAAGCAGTTGCTGCTACTTGTGTGAGTCTGGAGCAGAGTGAAGGCATTGTGATGGGATATCCATTAAGACTATATGTTCCTCATTCTGTAGAAATTCTTTTGACAAGAACCAAAACTCAATACATGACACATAGTCGGCTGACTAGATATGAAAAAGTGATTTTGAGTGCAGACAATGTAACCATTGACAGATGCACTAATGTAAATCCTTCAACATCATTGCCAGATGAAGAGAGTGTGATAGATATGGATGAAGTTGATCACGATTGCTTAAATGTACTCGAGTATTGTACAAAACCGCGTCCTGACATCAGAGACGAGCCTTTAAAAGAATCAGGTTATGTATTGTTTGTGGATGGCTCATGTTTGAGAACGAGTGAAGGAGTTTTGAGTGCGGCGTATGCAGTATGCACAGTAGCTGCTATAATGGAAGCATCTTGTTTGAGAGGAATACATTCTGCCCAAGTGGCTGAGCTAGTTGCTCTAATTCAGGCATGCAAACTGGGAAAGACTGTTCGAATCACAGTAATCACGGATAGCCAATATGGCTTCGGAGTGGTTCATGATTTCGGGCAGATCTGGTCTCGGAGAGGTTTCTTGACGTCTGCAGGAACTCCAATCAGAAATGGTGAGTTTGTAAAAAAGTTGCTTGAGGCGATACAGCTGCTTAAACAGATTGCGGTAGTAAAGTGCAATGCACACAAAAATGGGGAAGACTACATAACTGTGGGCAACAAATTTGCCGATGAAATAGCTCAGTATTGTGCCAAAAATGTAGTCTCATTGAACCGAAGCAGAGAAAGAGAGCATATTTCATGTCCTTTGCTTTTTACTAACCCTGTCGAGACATGGGACGAGGTGAGACAATTGCAGGAAGCAGCAGATGATGAAGAAAAAGATAGCTGGATCAAAGCAGGATGCAGGAAAAGGGAGGAAAATGATGTTTGGGTTTATAGAGATGAAAGACCAGTTATGCCTGATAGCATGATTGCTGACATGGCACGGATGTACCATGGACAAGCTCATATTGGAAGAGATGCAATGATCAGACTTTTTAGACAAACCTGGTATAACCCAAAATTCAGAGCCATAGCTGAGAGTCTTTGTCAAAGATGCCTTATCTGTCAACAGATAAATCCAGGAAGGAAGACAGTAGTGAGTCTAGGAACAATAGGACGAGAGGGAGGTCCTTTCACCAGAATGCAGATGGATTTTATCGAAATGCCCCCAAGCAACAGGCTAAGATATGTTCTTGTAGTCGTCTGTTTGTTTTCTCGTTGGGTGGAAGCCTACCCGACTAGAAGGAATGATGGGATTACAGTGGCAAAACTCATGCTGAGAGAATTCATTCCTAGGTACGGTTTCCCAGTAACGATTGAAACAGATAGAGGAACACATTTCCAGAACAAATTAATTCAATTGATATGTGAAGCCCTTGGTATTAAACAGAAACTGCATTGTGCATACAGACCAGAGGCTTCTGGAGTAGTAGAGCAAGTGAATGGAACGATAAAGAACAGATTAGGGAAAATGTGTCAAGCCACAGGACTCAAATGGCCAGATGCCTTGCCCTTGGTCTTAATGACTATCAGAAGCATACCTGAAAGAAAGACAGGTTTGAGTCCCCACGAAATAATCATGGGATGAGCAATGAGGCAAGCACATGTACCTGTCAACAAACTGCTGACTATAACTGATGATCTCGTATTGGATTATTGCAAAGGATTGGCTGATGTGGTACGTTCTGTGTTTCATCAGGTTGGACCGGATGCGACCACTCTCGAAAGAAAACCAGCTCATGACTTGAATCCCGGAGATTGGGTCAGCATAAAAGTCCACAGAAGAAGAAACTGTTTGGTTCCCCGCTGGGACCAACCACAACAAGTGATCCTGGTGACAACCACTGCAGTAAAATGTGCAGGAGTGAAACACTGGGTACATGCCAGTCAGACCATCAGAGTTCCAGATCCTGAAGCTCGACCTGTAAGTCGACATCTGGAAATATATGATACCAGTTCAGCATCCGATGCAGAAGAAGGAACGAACAGGGCCCCAGAACCTGAAGATCGACCTGTAAGTCGACATCTGGAAGTCCCAAGTACCAGTTCAACGATAGAAGAAGAAAATAAAATAGCAAAGGTTCCAGAATCTGAAGATCGACCTGTAAGTCGACATCTGGAAATATCAGACACCAGTTCAGCCTCTGATACAGATCACTCACATTGTGATGAAAATCTGAAACAGGATTGGAAATTTGATACCATAAAAGAGGAAACTGAGCAAAGAGATAGCAATAGCGAGCAACTAAGTACAAACTGTGGTAAAGATCCTTCAGAAATCATTTTAATAGATGAAGAAGGGATAGTTTCAAATAGAAAGATAGAAGAATCGGAAGATTCCCGAGGAGCAATAGGGACAGATCGGCGAATAAAGGAACAGGGAAATCTAGAAACAGATAGAGAGATCAACACAGAATCGGAAGAACCTCGAGGAGGGACAGAAGTAGGCAATCAAGGAAAGAGACAAGGAGGATCAGAACTAGAGGAAAGAGGTGAAATCATAAAGGTCAAGGTAAGTGATAATAAAGAAAGGTCTGAATCAGAATCAGAAGAAGGTGGAGAAGAAAGAAAACAGAAATTAGAAACAAGGAAGAGAACTTGGAGAGCAGAAAGAGAGGAAAAAGAAAGTGAACCAAAAAGGCCGAGAAAAGGAGATAATTGGCCTCACGAAATTAAAAGATTGAGATACAAGATCATAAACTTGAATGGAAAGAAAGCAGAACAAGTAAATGAAATAACAAGTCAAAAGAAACAAGAAAAACAAGATGGAAAACACTTGCAGAAAACAAAAAGAGTAAAGAAAGCTAATCTGAAGTATAAATCGCCTGAATGGCTATACATTGCGTTGACTGATATCAAAGAAGAAGAAATCACTCACGAGAACCCTGAACCAAGCTACAACCAAATGGGTGAAAGTGAAGTGCAACAAGTTTAAAGAAATTTGAAAGAAATTTCTACCGGACTGGACAAAACACCGAATTTGACAAGAAAGAGTTCTGAAAAGAACTAAAGAAAGTACCAAACAAGACAAAGTGAGAGCGTAGGGTGGCTAAGAGGTCATTTCTGAGGTGTGGTGACACATTTTCTGTACATATTATAAATATAGGTAATAGAACAAAATGGTAGATACTAAAAATAGAACATGTAGATGTGAGTTCTTACGTAGATGGTGTAAGATGTGCTTCTTTTGTACAGGATTATTAATGACCGTATGGATTATTTTAGCAATCACCATTCCAATTAGATTAGCTGTAGAAGAAACGTCTATATTAAAGAATAACACAGAGAAAGAAAAAGGAGCTAACATGCAGGAAACAGCTATATTAAAAAGTAGTGCAGAGTTACATAAAGACAAATCAATAACAGATTTTTCAAAAAATGTTTTCACTAAATTATTGTATGAGTATGTAGAAACAATGGATGTGAGAGATTGTTATGTTTGTATGCAATTGCCTGCGTCTGTTGCAGAAGGTGTGACCTATCATCACCTTCCTTTGACGTATGGAATAGCATGTAGTGTTTTAGCTAGTTTATTTTATAGAACAGGGAGATTAGAATATTATTATACTGACATAGATGAGATTTTTGCAAAGATTCCTATAGTTTCTGAACTAAACAAGGTGAAAGAGGCAAGAACGTTTGGTGAATTTTTCATAGAAAATAAAATTCTAACATCAGATGATATAGTTAAACACAACCTTACCTGTGAGTTAAGGAAGGAAGAAAAGGTGTTTTTAGAAATGGTTGAAAACAGAAGAGTAAAATTTCAAAGAAAAGTGATAGAAGAGACAAAAACACCTCTTTGGGCGTTTGAGGAAGAAAATAAGGACAAGAAAAAGACAAATGCAGCTATGACTCTGGATTGGCCCCAACAGGGAAGGTTGTGCATTAGTAGAAATAGAACAAGGTATGATAATATTTCGTGGGTTCCAGTAATTGTCGAGATAACTATAAAATATTAGGAGGTTGGGGATTCAAAGGGGGAAAAGATCCAATATTTCCAGAAATCTATTATATTTGCGGAAACAGAGCTTATTATAGGTTGCCGGACCATTGGTATGGCTCGTGCTACTTAGGCCTGGTCTTTCCAAAGATTTTTCATGTTGATAGAAAAGAAAAGGGAACACACGAAATGGGTGAGAAATTCACACGTAGAAAAAGGGAAAGTTTTTCAGAAATAGTAGGTGATATATTTGGAGCAATGATACCAGCAGTGGGAATATCTTTGAATGCATTTAAAATTCGGAAATTATCCACAGTAGTAGATCGTTTATCTACAGATACTGCTGGAGGGTTCTTGATGGTAAATACCGAGATGGTTGCCATGAGAGCTATGTTGATGCAAAATCGGCTTGCCCTTGACATTCTTTTGGCAAAAGAGGGTGGAGTCTGTGGAATGCTAAAAGTTCAACATTGTTGCACTTACATTCCAGATAAAAGTGAAAATATACAAAGGTATATAAAGAATATTACAAATTTGCACAAAGAACTTGTTCCACTGGAGGTTGAAAATGCCTGGGAGAGACTTGGTAAGAGTTTTTCCTCAGTATCAAATTGGTTTTCTAAGATAAGTAGTTTTATTATAGGGAAAGTTATGATAACAGCAACGATAATAACTCTATTGGTATTAGTTGTGAGATTCGTTATTATATGTATCAAAAGAAGAAAAAGACAAAACAAGATAGAAAGAGAAAATAAGATAAAGAAAGAAAGAGAAAGAGAGATAGGTGAAATAGAACTGGAAGAACTAAAAGAAAGCATGTATAAGAAAACAAAAAGACAGAATGAAAAAGATACAGTAGTGTAAAACTAACCAGAAGCAAATGGAAAAGAAATATGCTATCTGACAAATTGGTGTGACATGGGTTTTTGTGGTGATATTAAAAATCACCAAAGGGGGGAGTTGATGGAGCAAGGTAAACGAAAAAAAAATTTGAACCCCCTAATATTAACATTAATAATTAATAAAATTGTTTGTTTCAGTGAATAACCAACAACGTATGTTTTCTTCATAAATGTTTTGGTAACATGCCGCTTCATGTGCAAACTAATCCACTTACAATTGTTGATGTGAATAACGCTAACATAATGATTTGCGTACTAATTAGAATAATATTACAATATTTGTGCTTCGTAGAAAATTGTATGGTGGCAAAATAAAGCGATTGGTAAGTAAGGAATAGCTTTATATGTTGCTTCTGCTAGGTAACACCTAATTGGGGTACGTAGAATGATGGGAGGGAAACGAAAAGGCTTATTTTCCTTATTCTTAACTATTTTCTGTTTATTTCTATGATAGTTTGCTTAAGCCTGCTAGGCCGTGCTGTAGAAATGGCTGCTGAGGCGAAAAGGCTAAAGTACGCGTGCGCAAGATGGCTTCCAAGCGAAAGAAAGAAGCTGTAAATGAGAGCGTCACGTGGTTATTTCCAAAGCCTGGGATGGACGCGGGATCAAGGCTGTGATGACCTTATCACCCGTGCGCGTGCCAAGGAGGGACTTAGCGTGAGAAGTCGCAGTGCATATGAGAATGGACAATGAACTGTTCAAAATAAAGTATCAGAAAGAAGATACAAATAGAGACGGATGATTGGATTGGTGATGTCCTAAACGTGAGAAAGGATCAAGCTATATACATTCCAAAGAACTGGTTAGAACAAGAAGAAGGATAATGAGATGTGTGACATCCCCCAAATGGACCAATTAGAGTGAATCTCGCCCCCAAAATGTAATTTTTTCTGTTTAGTAAGCTAGTATTAGGGTATAAGAGGACCTACTCTTAAGTAGGAGGAGCGCTGTTTTTATATTTTTCTTATTGAGCACTGGACGCTGACGCTGATGCAGGGAAAGCCGCTGCTATTTTTCTATAGGCCTTTATATTTTAATACGATTAATCTTTTTGCTCATAATTCTGATTGAGAAGGAACAAGAGGGATTGGCGGAAAACCTATATGGGTGGTCCATCGAGGAGGTCTGTTTTGTAGAACAGACAGTCAGTTTTGGGAGTTCTATGCTGAGATCTGAAATTAATTGCTGTGACGGACTTTATTTTTCCATCTAAAGGGTATGCATTGCAATTTCAATTTATTCCTAATATTGATAATAAATGTATGGATCTGATTAATAAAACTGATTTTATTCATGCTTATAAAATGTAGATAAATTATATTATAATTAAATCTATGAGTCTGTGGTTCTTTAGCTCAATGATAAATGTAAAATGTTTAATAAGAGTTTATAGTGATTGAGCTGGTCTTAATCACCATCAACTGATTCCTACTTGTTGGTCCATCGACCAATGAGCGGAATACCTGAGAGATTTAAGAATTATTATGTTGATTTAAAAAGGTATCCCTTCTCCTTCCAGCAAATCATTAACTTTTTCTCCTAAAGGTAAAGGTGGATGTGTTCCAGGGAATATATGTGAGAGTGATTGTATATTACGGTGTTATGGGCCCCACCGTCATATGGGTATAGTTGTGAAGAGGAATGTTTGTCAACCTGGACATCAATATCTAAAGGAGAAGAAAATGTATTGATAGCGCTGGATCACCAGCAAAGCTTGTTGTGCAGGGCATTGGCTAGGGCTGAAAGGTCCAGGACCACCAGCAGGCCAGGCCCCTTCCAGTCAGCCCAGATACTCATTACCCCATCAAGGGAGTAAACCAGCAAAATAGCCAAATTTGCCGGGTATCCCCTTCCTTTCTGCAAAAAAATTCTGCCTCTTGCTCCAGGTGAGGGTGGGTGGGTATTTCTCAAAGTCGCTCCCAGCCACCGAGTAGGTGTGCCTGGATCCTCCATCCATCAAGTGGCGTGGCTGAAGAACAAAGAGGTGGCTTCCCGATCCTGTGGTGTTTTCAAGTCCCGTTGCAGCGCCCCCCCGATTATGTCATGCCTCTTACCTGCATAGAGCTGTGGGAGGAGTGCCCAGTCTTGCACCCTGGGTGGGTGATCCCCTCAGCCCCTTGGCCACAACCGTGACGGCCCCCACCGCTCCGGCTTGTGGTGCGACTAAAGGCTAACCATCGCTAGATCCAGGGATCACCATCTCAGGAGAGATAGAAGTATGCCATTACAGGGTAACATTTACTGAGGAGCTTAGAGTTAAGTCATCTGCAGAAGTAGGTAAAGGATGTAAATGGTGGAGTAAGGAAGTAACCGAGTTTAAGAGGTGGGGATTTTGCATGACATTAGGCAGATGTTTTGTAGAGGGCAGGCTTGCAGTGACACCATGAAAGGGGTGGCGTGGCAGGGCGGCGCTAGAGAGCCTGGCCGCAAGACTGCCGCCGCCTAGCAAGGCTCTGCCGGCCGGAAAATAAAATCCAAAATGTATTCGTGCTAAATTGTGGCATTGGGGCTGGCCCGGCGGTTCCTGGGCCCTAGTTAACCTACTGCACCAGATGCACCTGAAATTGGGGTTAAGAGGGAGCCTGGGGCCACCTCGTGGTGCTGAACGAACTGCGACCTACTGCAGGCCGGATGCTGGCAGTGGAACTCCTTAGTGGAGTTGACAACGCACCAGTGAGGAGGAGGCACCAGGGTGCAGCAAACGCCCATCTGTTAAGGCTGCCTGTGGGGTGGCGGTGATGGATGGAGTAGACAAGAAGCCCCAGGGGCCGGCCGGGTGATTGGCATCCCTCAGGACCGCTTGGGCAGTTCACTTGCGACGGACTGTGTTTGCTCCACCGGACGCTTTGGGGTGCAGCGGGCTTGTTCCCACTAGGCCGAGCCCTCTCCTGAGGCCCACGGACCTCCTTTAGCCTGATCCAGCCTGCGGACTCTGTCTGAAGGAGGGCCAGCCGCTGGAGGCGGGGGCCTGGAGGTTTTCACATAGGGGGAGTGCAGAGAGGGCGGCGAGCCGGGCTGGGTACCGGGATGATTGTGGTACTCATTGGCCCACGCTGAGCACCTGAGTCCGGCTGTGAATGACTGGCGAGCAGGGAATCGCTCCCTTTCATTGCACTCACCTGGTAGGGAGTGGGCAGCCCATTTGAGTGGACAGTAACGTGGCCAGCGTGGCTGTCTGGCGACCATGGGCCTGCACGTGCCCCCCGGGATTGGGCCCCCAGGGTGAGGCGGGCCCGTGTCCAGAGACTGGTGGTGGCTCCTCACTGGACATAACTAGCCACACGCTAAGGATCGGCTGGTCACGTCTGCCTGTTTGTGCTGCGGGTGGGCCCCTGCACCAGGCAGTTGGCCTGGAGGGCCTGGCTGGGTCTGCTCGTTCCCCCCCTGTGGCTGCCCGGGGGTGTGCCTGGACCCTGAGATTGCCAGCGAGTGTACTGTGGCACAGTAATACCTGGCATGCGTCCTACGATTTTGTGGCTAACTGGACCACACCTGGCGCAAGATGGGGAAACAGACACAAGGCAATCTAAGCTGACTTTTGAGAATCGCAGACAGACACGTACGATGGACTTGCCAGCTGATGGCCAGATGTCGGGCCCAGAAGACGGCGAGAGCTCCACTTTGGAGCCAGACATTCGCTCCATGTTCTTGGACCTCAAGCAAAGCCTGAATGCCATTGATACGAAAATAGATATGCTGGCTGACCAATTTGGCCGACTCAAGGAGATGGTGGACAAACATGAGGAGCGAATTGATCACCTCGAACGTCGCACATCAGATGTGGAAGACACGCATTCATCTGCCGGGGAGAAGCTGCTACAGATGGAGAAGGTCCTTGAGGTTATTTGTAATAAAAATGAAGACCTTGTGGCATGTTCAAGAAGGAATAATCTGCGTATAATAGGAGTTCTGGAGTCTACGGTGATGGATTCAATTGAGGACTACGTAGAAACGATGCTTCAAACTCTCTTTGGGGATGCCCTCTCATCCATGCTCATGGTTGAAAGAACTCACTTGTCAGCACGCCTAATAATCGCCCAACTGTTGAACTACCATTACAGGGACACCGCAGTGCACTTGGCAAGAGATCGTCGGCCCCTCCAACACCAGGGCAATGAGATTTCCTTTTTTCCAGACTTCATGATTGCTGTACAAGTGGGCAGGTGGGATTTTCTTACTGTAAAAGGCTCACTGCAGAAAACGGAAGCAAAGTATTCTATTCTATATCCTGCAAAGCTTTGAATTCACCACTCATGGAAAACACATTACTTTACTGACCCGAAGGCGGCCGCCAAGTTTGTCAGAGGCATCCCCATGGTGGATACCGGTTTGTCTTCATCGCCCAGAGGAACGGGGCGGGACATCTTAGTGATAACGAATGATGTGGAGAATACTGTCCTGGAGAAGGAGAGTAGATGACACACCATACAGCTGGAAGTAACGGCCTTTCTCAATTACCCCTCCCTGAACCAAGAGATAGTAATAAGCTGGAGACTTGAGCACTGGTAGCGGAGCCTTTGACTGGGAGGATACCTGGTGCCCGTTCCCTGATGGCCTTAGCCCCCTCGATCCTTTCCTTTTTCCGGCCACCTAGCTCTGACCTAGTTGGGAGAGTTTTGGGCCTATTGGGCTCCCATCTGAATGAATCCCTTGATATCACCTTTGGATGTAATCTGGGCAACGTATGTTGGGTAGGGTGGTAATATTTTGCCCGATTGGGGGTCGAAGTGGTAGGTGGATTGTTTGTTGGGGTAATGTTTATGCTAGATGCATTTTGTTTGCACTACGTGTGGCTGTCCCCCCCCCCCGATGCCATTCAGAATGATAACACTTGCTTATTAAACTGGCAACCATAGCCTGCGTGCAGGCCTAAATGTCACCGATTAAATGTGTAACCTGGAACATAAGGAGGCTCAATGATAGGCGTAAGGTGAAACATGTGCTGGCATATTTACAGCGGCATGGTGTTGACATATGTCTGCTACAGTAGTTACACCTAACAGAGGGAACTCAGTTGCACCATGTGCAGGTTGTATTGTGGAGTGACGTGGCATATTACTCTTAACTATGCGCAGGTGTAGCAGTGTTGATCTGCAAGGGGGTACCGTGGCTCATGTGTCGTGTCTTATGCGCCCAACAAGGTCGTTATATCATACTAGCAGGTGCGATGCAAGGCCACCCCTTGAAGCTACTATCCGTCTATGGCCCCAGTGTTGATGATCCCCATTTCTTTGCGGAGGTCTGGAGATTGGCGGGGATGCTTGGACCCGGGGCGATCCTCTGGGGCAGAGATTTTAAAGTGATACTTGATGCTGGCACGGACAGGTGGAACGACTCCCGTCACCCGCACCCGAATGCTGCCTCACAATTGCGTGTTATAATGGCTGACAATGATCTCACTGACCTTTGGCGATCGCGCCACACAGGAAGCGCAGAGGGTACATGCATAGCATCCACACTGCATACCAATGTTCTGTACCTCCCGTTGCCGCTTTCCAATCATACCCCGGTCCTGTTACAAATGGCCCCCCAGACTACGCAATGCGCACTTTCTACTGGTGTTTACCGGCTGGTGCTCTTCTAGACCAGGTGTTTCGGAGTGAAGTGTGAACGGCCATCCGAGAATATTTTGAGCATAACGCACAATTGGTATCCTCTCCATTCACCTTGTGGGAGGCCCATAAGGCGGTGACCCAGGGGGTTTGCATAGCAAAGAAGGCTGGTGTGCTTTGGGCACTGCACAGAGAGTTGGTGAGGCTAGTGGCGGAGATCCGAGCTTTAGAATTCCAATACTTTGATATGTGTAGTGAATACACGCTAGTATCCATTCGTAGCAAACTTACAAAGTATGATAAAGCAGTGCATACAGAAACACATTGTCTGGGAAAGGATGCTCGTGCATGGCGAGACGGAGAGGGAGATAGGGCAGGTAATACCCTGGCTAGCCTTCTGGGCAAACCCTGGGCTAGCAATAACATAGTTGAATTAATACACTAACACCAGATTGCGCATGCTGGGGTGGAGTCTATACAGCGCGAGATGACACCCTTTTCTCTGACTTATACACGTCCACGCAGCCCTCGTCCCCCCTGAACTTGCTTCCTGTTTGGACTCTGTGCATTGCTCTGGCTTGAGGAGGGCCACCAGCAGTTCCTTGATGAGGGCTTTACAGTGGAGGAGGTTGTCCAGGTCATCAACTCTCTGCCTGGAGACAAGGCTCCCGGCCTGGACGGCCTTACTGCCTCCTTCTATAAAGAGTACACCTCAATCCTTGCTCCACACCTCCTAATGATGTACGAAGAGTCACTGTTGAATGGTATACTCCCCCCTTTCCTCAGGGAGGAATTGATTGTCACTATATTAAAACAAACAAAGACCCCCAGTGCTGCGAAACATACAGGCCTCTATCCATTGGATAACAAAAGTTTAAGGAAACTGATAGCCTCATGGCTATTCCCACTTCTACCGAGCATAGCATGCCCGGACCAGTCTGGGTTTGTACCCGGCTGTTTAAAGGCCCATAACTTGTACCTTTTTCCCCTCTTGCATACCATTGACCCTGACCTCACACCCACAGCAGTCCTCTTGGATGCCACCAAGGTGTTCTATTCGCTCGATTGTCCCTATCTTTTTAAACTGCTGATGCGCCTTGGAGTAGGGCACAAGTTTATCAGCCTAAAAGGTCTCTTATATGCCGAGTCAGTCACTAGACTGCAGGTTAATGGAACAATAACTCCCCCGTTTAAGATATCACGGGGCACCCGGCAGGGATACCCCCTAGCACTCATATTATTTGTGATTGCAATGGAACCCTTAGCAGCTCGACTGAGATAGCACCACTCACCGCGGGCTGTCGTTTGTACTCCATGTAGAGTCCTAGTATCCATGTACGCAGACTATGTCACTCTGTACGTTAGAGGTCCGAAGGATAAGTTGGACCCGCTCATTAGGGAGTTCACCAGATTTGTTGGCATTACAGGTATCAATATCAACTGGGCTGAATCAATCATATTCCCTTTGATGGCTGCAACCAGGGAGTTTAACTCTGAGTTCCCCTTGCAATGCTCGCGATCCAGTCTGATATCTGGGGATCTGGCTTAGTCGGGACTTAGATGAGCTCTGGTGGGCTAATTATGGCAAACTGATGTCCTGTCTGGGGGAGCAGGTGGAGGGATGGATGAAGCTCCTGTTATCGTTAACTGAAAGACTAGCCATTCCTAAATGATGGTCTTTCCTAAATTTCTTTACCTGTTCATTAACCTGCCTCTCCCCCAGCCAGCGTACTTCCGTAGGCTGCTCAGGTCTCACCACGTGACACTGGCATTGGTGGGCATACAGCCCGAGTGGCGTGGGAAATATTGACACTTCCCATCGAGCAGGGTGGGCTGGGAGCACCAGATATGGATTTGTATTATTTTAGTGTGCAAGCGGAGTTTGTTCATTACTGGCTCTACCCTACACAATTCCAGCCGTATACGGTGCCTGAACATGATCACATTGCCCCCTGTCCATTGCAGATGGCTCTATACCTTCCTCCCAGGTGACTGCGGACTCAGATTGATACAATTGTGTGCACAGTGTGGTTGTGGAATTTACTGAGTTGGAGGGCGCGACTGAACCATTTATTTGCTCCATCGGTGTCGATTATTGGCCACCCTTCATTTCCTATCACTCTGGACTCTGGCACTTGGAGTCAGCTACACCAGCTACAGCTGATATCCTTTGGGGCAGTATACCTGGATGGAACGTTTGCCACCCGCAACAGGTTCTCCAGGGACCAGCAGTTTCACTATTGGACACATACACCTAATAACAGTTGTGAGCCGCCCTGAGGGCAGTCCATGATACATTCCCAGAGGCCCCTTCTGCATTTCAGGTGCTGGAGGCGACTCTTACAAGCTCGTACCTAAGCAGGCCCTTCACGAGGCTTTGCGCAGGAATGCATGACACTGCGCAGATACGGGTGCCCAGTGCCCGGCACGCATCCGTTGCGGACCTCTTGGTCTCCCTTAATAAAAAGCAATGTAAGTATTGCTGCACTCAGTCTAGAGCCCTTTCCCTGAACTATATGTTGCGCTTAGTTCATTTCAAAAACCTGCACAGGCTATACAACACACCGGAGAGGATGCACAGGATGGGTCTGGCTGATGCTGTGAGCTACGTGCACTGCGCTGTGCCTTACGCCGATTTTCTGCATTTGACGGTCTTTGATGATATTGTCAAAATCACGGGGCATGCCCCCAAGTGTTCCCTGAGATTCGCGCTTCTTGGCTATGTCAAGGAGGTCCTGCCAGACAGCTATCCTGCTTTTGCTGGTCAAGCGCTGGCCTTCACACCCTAGGAGACCTCTGCTGAGACGGAAGCCTCCTTACAAGTCCTTGATGGAGGAAGATGGTCTACCGCCAGACCATTTCCTCTTATACAACTCCCTGGTTGTGGCATTGAAGAACAGATGGGGAGACATGGCACAGGAACATCCGACTTCCCACCCTGCAGTACCGGGCAGGAACTAGATCCATTGGTTTGCAGATTCGCTGCACACCCACACCACACTGCAGCTCATGACCCTCCGCAGGTGGGAGGAAGACCTGACCTGCCCCTGTACGGACAAAGACTGGGTGGCCCTGTTAAAAAGCCCGGTCCACATGCCCCACAATGCCCGTTTTTGCCTTATCCAGTTTTACATTGTTCACAGAGCATATCTCACCCCTGCCAAGATAAACCGATACTTCCAGTCACCAGACGCTGTCTGTCCCCATTGTCATCTGGTAGACGCAGAGTTCTTCCATTTGATATGGGCATGTCCGTCCCTGCAGCATTAGTGGCAGGGTGTCAAACACCGCCTATCCGCCTGTACAGGGTGCCCGGTGCTGCATGCATGGGAAGTATGTCTTCTAGGCCTATACCTTAGGAACAAGAAACACAGGATCACATCCCACTTTTTTGACTTATGGTTCCTGACAGCCAAACGTCTCATCACCCGTCGTTGGAAATCACAATAACCGGCAGCTCTTGCAGCTTGGACGCAATTCCTTGGAAAGCGTCACCTTAGACTGGGAAGACAGTCTAGGGCCACGCAAATATTCTGTAGCAACCAACTGGAACGCTATCCTGGTTGATCTTCAAAATGCCACTCAACAAGCCCCAGATACTCATACTGGTTCATTAACAGACAGGGCGAAGGCAGTAGAAAAATAAAGTGTTGCTCGATCACTAGACACGCGTGGGAAGTAAACTTCTCTCTGCACATTATGATGCAGGACTCCATCTGGCTGTTTCACCTTGATGCATGGTGTTGTCTCCTGCCTAAACCCAATGAGTGTGGCTGTTTGAGGGGAGTGTAAGGGTGGGCTAGGGTTTCTTTGATGATTGTTATAGTTTCTGTTAGACTAATCTGTTTATCACTTGATGCAGATGTTGCCCCCTTATAGAGCTGCTGTGGCTATATTACATCTTCTCTCCTGAGCAGGGCATTGTAATCTGGCACACTCACAGATTACTCAATGTTCAATTCCCTTTCATCATGTTAAAGCAGTGCTTAATTTGTAAAGAAAATAACTACCGGGCCCTCGTCAGGAGGCCACCGCAGTTTGCACCACACATTGTCACTGTGCTTACACAACTACTAACCATCACACTGCTACAAGCGTGACAATTCAGACTGTTTGAGGCCACCAAAGCTTTAAGAATGGCTTGAGTGGCAGGTATTCGTTTTTAATGTGTATAGAATTAACAAACAACTGTTTTTCTGCTCATCTTTAAATTACACAAAGAGCGCCACCATGTGGCATCTGTCATAAGTGCGGGTGCCGGCAATTATCTGCCATTGCAGGTAATTTAAGTGCAGGTGCCGAGCACCGGAAACCACCGGCTCAAATTAAGCACTGTGTGGAAGGTATCTGTTATGAATAACTCGATGTATGCCACAAAACTGCGCTCCCAGATCACTGTACTGACGGTTTAACTGTACTGTAATTTATCACTTGTAAATCTTGCTCATAACCTGCAAAAATACAAAATCAACAGATTCAAACAAAAAATTAGGGGTACCCTCCATGTACATATATTAGGGGTAGCCAGAGGTATGCCTTTCTACTCCTGGTTTACCCCCCTTCATTCCACCCACCCCAACATAGCCAGTGCTACGATTGGTAATAAGGGTCAAAAAGGCACCTGCTGGAAAAGTAAACTGAGCTTAAAGCATCTTGTTTCATTTGTGGAGTTACCACTTCTTGTTGTCCCCCAGCCACTCAGCAGTAAATAGGAGACTGTTGAACAATCAGTGCCGGATTAAACCCTGTGGAGCCCCTAGGGAGTCGAAATTTCAGGGCCCCCCTCGCAGATTATCTCATAATACCCAATTTTACAAACTGACAGCTGCCAGACGATAAGCTTTTAAGAGAAAAACTGTTATGTGAATCTGATGTCTCTGGTTTATGTACTTTAAGTTGTATTTTGATCCGTTGTCGCGGGGGGCCCAAAAAGGAGTGGGGCCCGTAGGCCGGTGCCTAATTTGCCTATTTGGTAATCCGGAACGGTGCGCAAGTTACCAGATGTGTTCATGTTAACAGGGATAGATAAAGCTTTCCATGCGGGGCTTTAATTTAACATCCAATTGCATTCTGGGAGCAGTATTCTTGGTTCACAACCAATTGGACTAACATAGCTGAAATAATGATTTGAAAATGGAAACCCCAGCTCTGGAACATGCTGTCCCTAACGCCGTGGAGCCATCTGGTCACCCCACAGGGTGTGAGGCTAAGGGTGGGACAATCCTGCCATGCCCGCAGCGGTCACAGAGTGCATGAGCTCATTCTAGCTACCCCTGCCATTTTGTTGGCGGCATGCCCAGATTGCGGCCACATACGGCACCCCGGAGGTGCTTTCATGAGAATACGAATGAAAACATTCCAACATTCCAAGTGCAGTAACCATTGACAAAACCTCCAGACAGAGAGTTTATCGCTTTAGAATTATGTTGAGAACGCTTCCTAGATAAACAAATAACTGCGGAAAAACATAAGCGACAGGCTACGTCTCAGGAGACAGAGCAGTCGCATAAATCGCAAAGCAGCTCTCTGAAGCCTGTAGAAACAATTAGCACAACCAGGCTCGTCTCCATCAGAAACACAAATGAGATTAGACTTTTGAAGGATTAGTTCAGATAGGCCCTCTAATTAATTATTAATCACGTTCAGTAAGTATACTTCAGAGCCAGTAATGTCACTTGCTAATTGGTATAATAAACGCGTGAATCATAAGCTATTTTTTTCACCTCCCTGTCACTCTTCCTTCCAAAAACGAAGTATATACAGTGTACAAAGACCACCGTATTCAATAGCTACCGGAGTGTTCAATATAGAGAAATTTTCAGTGGGATAAAATGATACACAGAATGGATGTGTTAGCTAATTTGTGTCATCCCATGAACGCTGCAACAAGTATTAGCAGTTTTAGGATCTTTTGCACTCTACCCTGACATCATTGAGGGTAGGGCGTCCCCACCACCCAACTCCCCGGCTGAGGAGCAACTGAACCACAGCCCCCAGGGCACCCAGCTCACGAGATATAAACATTTTAGGTGACCTGCACCTCTGAACCTAAACTAGGAGGGTGTTTACATCCCGGGACCTATCTGACCTCCATGACACCGCACTTGCAGATCACTGTGCAGTCATCGGCCGCCATATTTGTTTCTGTTTAACTTCAGGGGTTTGTGAACTCGGGGGTAACGAACAGAGGGCCACATGTACGAAGCTTAGGGCCAGATGTATCAAGAATTGCTTTTGCGATTCTTAAATAGCAAATTTTACCGATTCGCTATTTAAGAATCGCAAAATGCAATGTATGTAGGATTTTGCAAAAACATTTGCGATTCCTACATATTCCTTAATAGCGACTCGCAAATTGCGATTCGCTATTAAGGAATACCTTCCCATTCATTTCTATGGGCCTAGAGGCCCATAGGAATGAATAGGATTGCATTCGCAATTTGCGAGTACCAAATAGGTACTCGCAAATTGGGCATGCAATTTCAAGGGGGCCAAAAGGCCATCCTGAGGCACCCCCAAAAAAGGTAAGTATGCACATGTAAGGGCATGTGTGTGCTCCACATGGCACTTAGAAAAATGCAAAAATGTGCATTTTTCTAGGAATTTGCAAATTACCACCAACTTGAAGTTGGTGGTAATTTGCGATTCCTTCAAGCCAGGTCGCAATATTTTCTTGCTTCCTGCATTGCATTTAAGGAATCGCAAATTGCGATTCCCTATTTTGCAAATGCCTTTTGGGATGATACATCCCAAAAGGCTTTTTACTGTTCGCAAACGGGCCAATTCTGTGAATTGGCCTGTTTGCGAACGGTAAAACGCTTGATACATCTGGCCCCAAGTGTTTGCGATTACCGAATACCACATTTTTGCGATTCGCTATTTGGTAATCTGAAACACTAATGTACAAAAGTGTGTTTTACACTTTCTGCGATTCCCAGTGGGTTGCAACTAGACCTACCTCATGAATATCAATGAGGTAGGTCTCAATTTGCGACTCATTGGGAATCTCAAAAATCACAGGGATGGTGGCCTGCCGGTGTCAGCAGACCACCATGTCTGTGATTGCTTTCAAATAAAGCAATCTTTTATTTTTTATGCCACCGCACCGGGTGCTGACTTCACATGGAGGCGCCTGTTTGCTAGTTTATATTGTGCTTAAAGCACCTGCTGCCACGTTCCTGGCCTCCAGCAATTTTCAGGCAACAATTAATATGTCAAGAAAACTCTGGTGATTAATGTTCTTCCTGGCGAGATCAGAGTTTTGTCTAGTAGAAGTTTTGACTCCTGGAAGTTTTGATTCATGGTAAGGTAGCGCAGAGGGTTAATATGCCTGCTGCAAAGAACATGTAACATGCAGATCACAAAGTGAATGTAATGTAAACAGTTCAGTGGGTTACTGCTTTTGTCAGAGACTTCCTTTTGTTAGTTGCAGTTTACAGTTAGCTATTAACTGTCATCAAAGAACTGCGTGCAGACTTCAAGGTATAGTTTAGAGAGTATGGATTTTTCCCCCGACTTTCATTATTCTAATGTTGCAAAAAGGGTTCATTTGGGTACAAATCAGTTCTTGTTATTAAAGAGAGCCCCAATCCATTGTGTTACATTTTAAATTCAGAGTTTGTGCTTCTCCAGACCAAGGACTCTTCAACTTTACTGCCTACCTGTATGGATAATATGTGACTCCACCCCTTGTGTCCTCTGTCTTATGTTACATTTCCTATGCACTGATTTACACACCTATGATTGATAGCCTCTGTGTAATGTGTGTGTTATGTAAAGTGCTCTGACACCCTTCACTTTTATGAGTGACGCTATAAAATTAATTAAATGCATCTGAGAGAGAGTGATTATGAAGACTGTTAAAGGGTGGTAGGGAGGGAATCCGTGGCGGAGGTGGTCATTGGGGGGCGCCAAAAAACATTTTCGCACTGGGCGCCACCAGTGCTTAAGCCAGCCCTGGACCACTGCCTGCTCTTCAAAAATATTTTTTTTTCATTCCCAAACGGGAAGGTATCCCAAGCGGCCCTCTTTCCCATGTGCAAATGACTAACCACCAACTTTGAGTTAGTGGTAAAGTTCCAATGTTTTGCAACCGCATTTCAGACGCAAAACGTTTGTACATATCAATGCAAATCGGTATTTGGAAGAGAAGCACTTCCAAATACAATTTCTCAAACCCATATTGCGATTCGCTAATAGGTTACTGAATCGCAATTAGGGCTTTGTACATTTGAAAATGTTTGTTTGCGATCACAAAAAGGCTTTGTACATGTAGCCCAGAAATGGTTGCAGGCCGTATCTCGCTTTTGGCATGAGGAATGCGGTCCGCCTCTTCATAGGGTGTTGATTGTGATCCATTAGTAATTAACCCTTTCGGTGCTCATGGCTTAATGGTTCTGTCATGAGCACCAGTGCTCCTGTGCTCATGACGGAAAAATTCCGTCATGAGAACAGGGGCACTAAATCCTCTTCTGCAGACAGCAGAGGGATTTCCTTTTTAGGTCGAACCTGCACGCGCTGCCTCGCCGCTCCCTGTGGCCGCGCGCCCTCGAAGAAGGCCGTGTCAGCGGAGCTCTCCGCACCTGCCTCGAGTAGCCGACAAGTCATCCTAAGGAGAGCGCAGCCAGCGCGGCGTGCGAGGAGGCGTCGCCCTGCGCTCGAGAAAGTTTCTGCACAGGGAAGGTGTGTGGAGTCGGGAACGGGGCAGAGAGGGGGAGGGAAGGATCCTCGCTTTGCGCCTACTCGGAGCTGAATGCCATTATCCTAATGCAGGCGGCTCATTGTGCAGGCCTGGAATCTGCGTGCTCCACCAGGGCTGGCGGGGTCACGGTGGGTGGAATATATTACGGATTAGCCGCCCTGGAAGCCCGTGTGGAGCCGGCCGAGCAAGAGGATTGTCAAAACAGACATGGCGGAGCCGGCCTGGCCTTTGGAAGACAAGCCCGGGATTGGTGCACGCACGCGCGCTTGTGCCCGCCACGGCACGCGAAAAACAGATGGCACACTGCGCGCCGCTGCACGTAACCGCAAGCCGTAGGCCGTGGGCGGCTACAATTCCTGGCAAAGGTGGGACATGCACCTGCCTTTGCCCAATTGCGTGCTGCCTTCGCACGCAAAGACCAATAGAAAGAAAGCAAAGAAAAAAAACACGCACAAGCGTGTGAAAACTACAGATTGATTCCAAGAGTCCATGCGGGCTCCTCCGTAGTCACCACAGACTCCGGCGCGCGAGGCCTGAGCGCCGCGAGACCTCTCCACTCCCAGCGCTAGCCAGTCGGGAGCCTGGGACAGAAGTATGTGCCTGCGCCACATGCCATTTTGGATACCGAGGTCGCCATCTGGACTCTGGAGTTTGCCCAAGAGTGAGAAGGACAGGCTTTATCCGGCAGGTAAAATTCTCTGTGTGTGCTTTTATGTGTGTATTTTCACATGTGTGCATGTATACGTGATTGTATCTATATCTGTGTGGTATGTATGTCTGTGTGCGTGTCTCTATATAGGTGTCTCTCTGTTTCTCCGTGTGTATCTGAGTGTGTGTTTATGGCTGTATCTTTTTTTGGGGCGCATATCTGTGTGTGTTTCTCCCCGTTCGTTTGTCCTGTGTGCGTCTTTGTTACTGAGTGTATGTGCGTCTGTTTTTGGGGGAGCGCGTGTCACGGTATAGGTGTCTGTGGGAATGTACAGAGACGTAACTCAGGCCACTGCGCCGCCCCCCCCCCAACCTTACTGCGGCCCCAAGCCCTCCAGGGGTTCTCAATTCAGCTATCAATTAATATTTGTGTGATGTGGGAGATTTGGTGCCCCTCATCACATGCAACATTTTGCTCCTCATCGTGAAAGAAAAGTCTCATTATGACTGATTATTCCAAAGTGCTGAATGTTTATGCACAGATTTCAGTCAAGGACAAAGCCCCGCGGGCTCGGGAAGGATTTGGTTTTTAATCATGCTCCCTTGCACTCCGAGAACTACGGGAACAAATATGTCTCTGTTTTTTTTTTGTTCTTCGTTTCGTGTCTTGTAACAAATGTCTTGCTAAACAAAAGAGATTTGGTCTGCTGAAAACAGCTTAAGCAAACAGATCATCTCTGCTGATGCGGGTGTGCATCTGAGGATAAAATTCAATCAAGGCAGAGTTGTTTTTCATTTCTCACCACTGTTCAGAGAGTGAGATAACTTCCACTGCTCTGACCTCAGTGGTTTCGCCCTTTCTAAAACACAGCAGTCTGTTGATGCAGCGTTTACCCAGAAAACTATCACCAACCCAGGGTCCGGGTCACTCCGGTGGGGCCCATAACACCGAAGTACACACACCCTGTCACACACCCCCCCCAGACCCTTGCTAATAATCCTACAATGGGTTGCATGAATTATTTCCTATCACGAGATACCTTTAAGCACAGAGTTTTACACCAACATTTGTTTTCATCACATAATTTTACTAACTAATCTATGCATCAATGTACCCCGCCAATTAGGTCGATGGACCAATTAGTTGAGCAAGTTGATGGTGATTGTCAAGACCAGCTTAACCTCACTACAACAATACATTGATTTGCATAATTAATTGACTCTAAAAGAATCACGAACACCTGAAATCATTTAAAAGATTTTATGTAATTAATTTGCATAAAGAAAATTATCATTTATTCTCTCACTATTAATTCTCACTGAGCATTGCCATTTATTCAGGAAATAAATCAAGAAACTGTTTAATGAAAGTCATGAAGAGAAAATGTAGGTTTGCATTCATTTCATTATTCTCAAAATGGTTAAAAATCAATCCTTGGTCATGTGACTGACAGAGGGTTCCAAAAATGAAAGATCAGTGAACCATAGTTAAAAACATTCATTTAATTCTAAAGATTTCCTACACTAAAACCTTCCTAACCAACACTAAACCCCAACTTTCTTAGTAACCCTGGCCTCCTAGACGCATCTCTCACCCAGGCTAGTGTCCCGCAACGATCTCGAACCTACAGGGGTCATCAGTGGCATTCTGGCATGGTTTCAAACTCCCAGCATCTCTGCAAACAGCATCTCTGCAATCAGCCTTTCTCCAACCAGCTTCTCTGTCCTCATGATTTATTCCCCACAACCTTCCAGGCAAAAACTCATGATTCTTTAATCCTCTGGATCTCTCTCGCTCATACATCTCATCTTCCCATTCCGTTAAAGCTTCAAACTGTGTCGGTCTAGGTCTGGGTTCTAACATTACCATCTTTTCTCTCAAATTCCGTAATACAGCTACATTAAATGAACCATTCTCAGGAAAAGCCAATGCTCCATCGTTCTTGGTATATTTTGTCCAATTTTCTAACCATATGCATGTATGATATCCATATTTCAGCATCATATGTGAAGCTGGTGATTTCGAGCGGAGGAATTATTTGTCCCTCTCTAGTCACTACCTTTTTGTCCTTCTTAAAAAAGTTCTTAACTTTCGACATCCAAGACGTTTTCTCTTTTCCATACTCATAGTACGACATGATTCACAACCTTTTTCTCCTTAAAAAAAATCCGCAATTCAACACTGTTCCCTATGCGTTATTTCCAACCAATACTAGCGCGACTCACACCAACACTCCAATCACAGCGATTTCTGTCTACGGCGCACTGTCCAATCCCAGCGCGGCTTTTGTCTCACGCTCAGTCCTGCTCCTGTTCTCATGTGACTAGCGCACTGTCCAATCCCAGCGCGGCTCTTGTCTACGTCACTTTTGCTCTTGACCCCTCCTTTACAAAAATTATCGGCAATTTCTTTTCAACAATTCTTGTTAGTTACAACATTTTATCCACATTTCCATTGTCTGATTCGCTAAACCGAAAAGATAGCTTTGACCATTTACACAAGAATTCTGTATTTTCCAGTAGGCAGCGCTTACCTCTACCCTACCACAGAATTTTCAGTTTCACCGATAAAGTAGCACTTCCCTCTACCTTACCCTTCTTTCAAGCAATCAGTAAACCCGTTTCTCTGGGGATAAAACACATGTGGAGACTATACTGCTCCTGAGAATTAAGGCCAGAGTTTCACAAGAAAACCGATCACTATTTCACTTACACACCTTTTATACGCAAAATGTCCCTAATATAACACAACCTGTGTTATTACCAAAAATGAACTCAGACAGTGTAAATTTCCATGTGACTTCTCTTGCCACACGTGTTCCACTTCCTACTTCCCGGAAGCGTGAAAACTTACATATAACATAACGCGACTCAACAAAAAGTGTTAGACATAAACTTATCAATAATCTATAATCAAAAATCAATAATCACCAAACTAATCTATAGTAACCATAACTCTGCTACCAAGAAATCTGATCCAGCGCTAACAATAAAAATAATTCTCCTATTATGCTTTGGTCATCCAGGTGCAATTATTTCTCTAACACACACACTATATCCATATGACGGTGGGGCCCATAACACCGCATATACATTCACTTACTCATTTGTTCCCTGGATTTCCTCCGTCATGAACCTAGGAGAAAAACGATTCGCTGGAAGGAGACGGGATACCTCTTTATAATGACATAATATTTCTCATCTGCTTTTAAGGTATTCCGCTCATTGGTCGATGGACCAACTAGTAGGAATCAGTTGATGGTGATTAAGACCAGCTCAATCACAATTAACTCTTTTACCATTTCATCATTAATCCTTAAGCTAAAGAAAATCACTGAGTCATTTGTTTAAAGAATAATAAAGTTTATATAAAGTTTTGAATGCAGGAAATTGAGATTAAGCTTATTATTCAGATCATTGCATTTATCATCAATATAAGAATAGTTTGAAATTGCAAGGCACTTTTATTAGACGGAAAAATGAGGTTATCATAATAAGAACTCTATAGATCAATCTATCTATCTCTCTGGGGAAAGCCTAATAATTCTAATAAAAATCTATCAATAAAAGTTCTCCTAAAGCAGCATCTTTATACTCAACTGGAAAAGGAAAATAACAGCAGCAGCATCAGCTCGTCAGCATCAGCAACCGCAACTTCTCCCATCTACAGCATCTAACTCACGCAGCATCTAACTTCTGCAGCATCTCCCGCAGCATTCGAACAGCATTCTATTCTCCAGCATTCTAACCCTCCCACCAAGAATAGGTCTTCTTATACCTCTAATTCTAGCTTACAGCATAAAATGTTTCTTCTTACATGGCGCGATTCATTCTCATTGGTCAAAAACTCAGGTCCATATACATTTTAATCAAACTTCCTGGTCTTAACCAGTTCCGTGTGGAATGTCCATGCAAGCATCGTTTCCCACAGTTCATGCACTTGCTCATCCGTTTCGATCCGTCCAAATTGTATCTTTTTCTGTTACATTTTGTGTAATACAGTTCCGTCTATTGATTCAGCCAGGCTTCTCACGCTTCTTGCTGATCATCTTGGCACACATCTGCTCAGAAGGGTCACAGCAGCCTTGACCATACTTTCATCTTAGCCTCTCGGCATCAGCACGTGATCATCCCTTTTCCACAGCCTCTCTCCTCTATCACATGGTCTCATCCGCTCATGCGCACTCTAGTAACTCGCGGCCATTTTATATTGCTGCTCGGCAGGCCTAAGCGCACTATTTTCAAAGATAAACAAAATGTTATTAAACAAAGAAATATAAACCCTTTCGTTTCCCTCCCGTCTTTCTCACGTACCCCAATTAGGTATAACCTCAGCAGAAGCAACATATAAAGCTGTCCCTTACTTACCATTGCTTTATTTTGCAACCACACGTTTTATTTAAAAGCACAAATCATGCATTTATTATTTAATTAGTACGCAAATATTATGTTATGTTAGATACGTGAACAATTATAAGTCAATTAATTTGCACACTGAATTGCGTGTTACCATTAACCCTTTAACATACATTGTTGGTTATTTACTTAAACGAACATGTTTATTAATATTGTACGAAAATATTAGGAGGTTAAAATTTTTACATTTACCCTGCTCCATCACTGTGCACTTTCATAAATAAGATTATGCACACAATATGGTCTGTTTGTGCTCATACGATCAAGCCACACAATGTTTAGGCGTGGTTTCCTTGTATTTATTCTCACTCACGTGCCAGTGCATTGTGGTGCCCGCCCGGTGAATGATGCTGGAAGAGTGGTTACCATCTGAAATGAAAAAGGATATGGTATCCCTTAGTCGTGGAGGGCATGAAATGGCAGCTTGTGGTGTACGGTCACACATTGTCCATTCCGGTAAACATTAGTGGAAAGATGGGGGTCATCTTAAGGACAGGCAGAGAGAATAGAGCACAGACTCATTCTACCTGTGGATGCTAAGGTTCCAGGGGTCATAGACTCACGCAGTAATATCGTCCAAATATTGAATGGTGGGTGCCATCTTGAAAGAAGAAGAGAAGTAATCATGGAAAAGGTTTCCTCCAGTGGTGCATGCCCTTGTTGAAGAGGGCATAGAGTGACCATCTAAGCAACATGACTGCACGTTATATGTACAGTAAAAGATGATGGAATGCAGGGTGTCATTTTGAAGACAGAGGGGAGATTAACAAAAGTTATTGCACTCTGTTGTATGAAAAAAAGAACAGGCGCATGCTAGTAGAATGCTTATGCATTTAGTTCATGCTGCAGATTTCCAATAATCCTGTACAGGGAAATCTACTGAAAGCATGCCAGTCTGAACATACCACCTTGCAGCGTGTCGGATGCCAGACATAGTTTGCTGCAACTGAATGCAAAGAATGATGTGAGTTCCACTGAAGCACTTTTTGTTCATAGATATCTCTAAACTCTGAAGCGTAAGCACTCATTTCCAGCCTACTTTTCCTTTTACAAACTATTGTAATCCAGAGATAGTGCTTAAATGCTTCAATTGATGTTAACCAAGGCTACAATTCACTGAGTGAGTCAGGTTGTTAAGTTAACGTATATGGCTTGAAATAATGCTCTCAGTGACATCTGGCAACCTAGACCTGATATCTGACGTTCCTTTAGGTTGGACATAAGGCACTCTTGAAAACTATTCTTTTTTAGCCTATTTTTAGACAATTTTCAACATATTACTTATGGAGGCCTCATATTCGGCAAAACTAATAACACAGCCCAAAGGCGAGACCTATTGGCTTTGCCAATGCTTGTTTTTTATTGGCCTCAGGAGGTTGGGGAAGAGCTTCCCCAACCTCCCGAGGCAGATTTGCATTTTCATTGCAATGCCGATCGCGCGCATGGCGCGCTGACGTCATTGCAATGAAAATGAAACTGAAACTTAGTTTCAGTTTCATTGTTTCCGGGGGGCTAACTCAGCCCCCCGAGCACCGAAACAATTGGGAGGGGTATCAATAGAAAGGGGACAATCTCCCCTTTCCAATGGTACCCTTCCCTAGTGGATCCCTGCTTAGGGATCGCCCTCGCCCAGGAGGGCGATCCCCAAGCAGGGATCCACCCACTAGCCACCAGGGAGGGGGGAGCGGCCCCTTGGGCAAGGGCCTTTGCTCCCCCCATATAATTTGGGTACAGACAGTCTTTCTGCCCCCCCTGGGGGACAGATGGGGGCAGTAGCCCTCAATCTGCCCCCCGGGGGGCAGAAAGCACCCTAGACGCCAGGGATTTTTTTTATAGGCAAGGGGTGGGGGCTGCCCAGAATGGGCATGCAAGTGCCCCCACCCTACCCCCCCCAAAGAAAACAAAAGACTTTCTGCCCCCCTCCCCAGGAGGCAGATGAGGGCAATAGCCCCTGATCTGCCCCCGGGGGGCAGAAAGCCCACTAAGCACCAGGGATTTTTTTTTATATACGTAGGGGTGGGGGCTGCCCAGAATCGGCATGTCAATGCCCCCAACCCCCAAAAAAATGTTACAGTCTTTCTGCCCCCCAGCGGGGGGCAGAAAGCACCCTAGACGCCGGGGATTTTTTTAATAGGCCAGGGGTGGGGGCTGCCCAGAATGGGCATGCAAATGCCCCCACCCTACACCCCCAAAGAAAACAAAATACTGTCTGCCCCCCCAGGAGGCAGATGGGGGCAATAGCCCCTGGGGGGGCAGTAGCCCCTAATATGCCCCCCCGAGGGGGCAGAAAGCACCCTAGACGCTAGACATTTTTTTTATAGGCCAGGGGTGGGGGCTGCCCAGAATAGGCATGCAAATGCCCCCACCCTACCCCCCCAAAGAAAACAAAAGACCGTCTGCCCCCCCAGGAGGCAAATGGGGGCAATAGCCCCTGATCTGCCTCCCGGGGGGGGCAGAAAGCCCACTAAGCACCAGGGATTTTTTTTTATATACGTAGGGGTGGGGGCTGCCCAGAATGGGCATGTAAATGCCCCCACCCCTCCAAAAAATGCTACAGTCTTTCTGCCCTCCCTGGGAGGCAGATGGGGCAATAGCCCCTTATCCGCCCCTCCCGGGGGGCAGAAAGCCCACAAGGCAACAGGGATTTTTTTTTCTCCAAGGTTCGGGGTGGGGGCTGCCCAGAATGGGCATGCCAATGCCCCCCCCAAAAAATGCCACAGTCTTTCTACCACCCAGGAGGCAGATGGGGGCAGTAGCCCTGATCTGCCCCCCATGGGGGGGCAGAAAGCCCACTAGGCACCAGAGATACATAATGTTTTTTTATTCGGGGGTGGGGGCTGCCCAGAATGGGTATGGCAATGCCCCCATCCCCCCAAAAAAGATGCCACAGTCTTTCTGCCCCCCCAGGAGGCAGATGTGGCAGTAACCCCTGATCTGCCCCCCGGGGGGGCAGAGAGCCCACTAGGCGCCAGCGATTATGCTGGCTTTTTTATACGTAGGGGTGGTGGCTGCCCAGATTGGGCATCCCAATGCCCCAACCCCCCCCAATAAATAGCCTCAGTCTTTCTGCCCCCCTTGGGGGCATATTGGAGCAATAGCCCCTGATTTCCCCCCTCCCAAGGGCGGCAGAAAGCCCACTAGGCACTGATTTTTTTTCGGAATGTGCCTACCTGTGGATTTTGGGCCCTAGCGCAGCCGGCACCTAGGGAAACATAGCAAACCTATATATGTTTGTAAACTAGACACCTAGGGAAATCCAGGACGGGGTGACTTTTCTGGCTCTCACCAGGTTCTGTTACCCAGAATCCCTTGCAAACCTCAAACTTTGTCAAAAAAAGCACATTTTCCTCACATTTCTGTGATGGAAAGTTCGGGAATCTGCGTGGATCCACAAAATTCCACCTACCCCACATTTCCCAAAGTCTTCCGATAAAAATGGTACCTCACTTGTGTGGGTAGGCCTAGTGCCCGCGACAGGAAACGGCCCAAAACGCAACGTGGACACACCACATTTTTACAGTGAAAACTGACCCTTTCTTGGCAAAGTGCCTAGCTGTAGATTTTGAACCCTAGCTCTGCCGGCACCTAGGGAAACCTAGCAAACCTATACATTTTTGAAAACTAGACACCCAGGGGAATCCAAGATGGGGTGACTTGTGTGGCTCTCACCAGGTTCTGTTACCTAGAATCCCTTGCAAACCTCAAACTTTGTAAAAAAAAACCACATTTTTCTCACATTTCTGTGATGAAAAGTTCTGGAATCTGCGTTGGTCCACAAACTTCCACCCACCCGTATTCTCCAAAGTCGTGTGGGTGGGTCAAGTACCCGCGACAGGCAAGGGCCCAAAACGTATTGTGGAGACATCAAAACGACCTGGTTTTGCCAGGGGGGGGGGGACCTGGGTTTTTGGCCCCGGGCTCATCGGCCATCTAGGGAAACGTACCAAACCCACACATTTCTGAAAACCACTAATCTTGGGGATTCCAGTGAGGTATGGCTTGCGTGAATCCCCCAACGTTTCCCTACCCAGAATCCCCTGCAAACCTCAAATTTAGCTGAAAAAAATCACTTGTTCCTCACTTTTCTGTGTGGGAAAGTTGTGGGATCACCGGGCTGACACAAATTTCCTAGACCCTAGCATTCCCCCAGGCCTCCCGATAAAAATAGCTCCTCACTTGTGTGGGTAGGCATAGTGGCTGCAACAGGAAATGGCCCAAATCGTATTGTGGTAACTTCAAAATTACCTATCCTAAAACTACCTGGTTTTGCAGGGGGGGGGGGCCTGGTTTTTTGGCCCTGGGTTCGCAGCCATCTAGGGAAACCTACCAAATCCACACATTTCTGAAAATTAGACAGGCACTTTGCAAAAAAAGGGTCAGTTTACACTGTAAAAATGTGGTGTGTCCACGTTGCGTTTTGGGCCGTTTCCTGTTGTAGGCACTAGGCCTACCCACACAAGTGAGGTACCATTTTTATCGGAATACTTAGGGGAATGCGGGGTGGGTGGAATTTTGTGGATCCACGCAGATTCCAGAACTTTCCATCACAGAAATGTGAGGAAAATGTGTTTTTTTGACAAAGTTTGAGGTTTGCAAGGGATTCTGGGTAACAGAACATGGTGAGAGCCACACAAGTCACCCCATCCTGGATTTCCCTGGGTGTCTAGTTTTAAAAAATGTATAGGTTTGCTAGGTTTCCCTGGGTGCCGGCAGAGCTAGGGTTCAAAATCTACAGCACGGCACTTTGCTAAAAAAGGGTCCGTTTTCACTGTAAAAATGTGGTGTGTCCACGTTGCGTTTTGGGCCATTTCCTGTCGTGGGCACTAGGCCTACCCACACAAGTGAGGTACCATTTTTATTGGAAGATGTTGGGGAATGCGGGTTGTGTGGAATTTTGTGGATCCACGCAGATTCCAGTACTTTCCATCACAGAAATGTGAGGAAAATGTGTTTTTTTTTACAAAGTTTGAGGTTTGCAAGGGATTCTGGGTAGCAGAACCTGGTGAGAGCCAGACAAGTCACCCCATCCTGAATTCCCCTGGGTGTCTAGTTTTCAAAAATGTATAGGTTTGCTAGGTTTCCCTAGGTACCGGCAGAGCTAAGGTTCAAAATCTACAGCTAGGCACTTTGCAAAAAAAGGGTCAGTTTTCACTGTAAATATGTGGTGTGTCCAAGTTGCGTTTTGGGCCGTTTCCTGTCGCGGGCACCAGGCCTACCCACACAAGTGAGGTACCATTTTTATCGAAAGATGTTGGGAAATGTGGGGTGGGTGGAATTTTGTGGATCCATGCAGATTCCAGTACTTTCCATCACAGAAATGTGAGGAAAATGTGGTTTTTTTTTTAGGAAGTTTGAGGTTTGCAAGGGATTCTGGGTAACAGAACCTGGTGAGAGCCGGACAAGTCACCCCATCCTGGATTCCCCTGGGTGTCTAGTTTTCAAAAATGTATAGGTTTGCTAGGTTTCCCTAGGTACTGGCAGAGCTAGGGTTCAAAATCTACAGCTAGGCACTTTGCAAAAAAAGGGTCAGTTTTCACTGTAAATATGTGGTGTGTCCACGTTGCGTTTTGGGCTGTTTCCAGTCGCAGGCGCTAGGCCTACCCACACAAGTGAAGTACCATTTTTATTGTAAGACTTTGGGAAATGCGGGGTGGGTGGAATTTTGTGGATCCACGCAGATTCCAGTACTTTCCATCACAGAAATGTGAGGAAAATGTGTTTTGTTTGCAAGGGATTCTGGGTAGCAGAACCTGGTGAGAGCCAGACAAGTCACCCCATCCTGGATTCCCCTGGGTGTCTTGTTTTCAAAAATGTATAGGTTTGCTAGGTTTCCCTAGGTACCAGCAGAGCTAGGGTTCAAAATCTACAGCTAGGCACTTTGCAAAAAAAGGGTCAGTTTTCACTGTAAATACGTGGTGTGTTCACGTTGCGTTTTGGACCGTTTCCTGTCGAAGACACTAGGCCTACCCACACAAGTGAGGTACCATTTTTATCGTAAGACTTTGGGAAATGCGGGCTGGGTGGAATTTTGTGGATCCACGCAGATTCCAGAACTTTCCATCACAGAATGTGGGGAAATGTGTTTTTTGTTACAAAGTTTGAGGTTTGCAAGGGATTCTGGGCAACAGAACCTGGTGAGAGCCAGACAAGTCACCCCATCCTAGATTCCCCTGGGTGTCTAGTTTAAAAAAATGTATAGGTTTGCTAGGATTCCCTAGGTGCTGGCAGAGCTAGGGTTCAAAATCTACAGCTAGGAACTTTGCAAAAAAACGGTCAGTTTTGACTGTAAAAATGTGGTGTGTCCACATTGCGTTTTGGGCCGTTTCCTGTCGCGGGCACTAGGTCTACCCCCACAAGTGAGGTACCACTTTTATCGGGAGACTTAGGGGAACACAGAATCGTAGAGCAACTGTTATTACCTATTGACTTTTGATGCATTTCTGCCTTCCTAATGTAAGACAATGTGTAAAAAAGAAGTCACTTTGAAAAATGTCCTATAATTCACATGCTAGTATGGGTACCCACAATTTCGGAGATGTGCAAATAGCTACTGTTTCTAAACTCTATATTTTGTTACCATTTCAGAAATACATAGGTGTCTTTCATACCGATTTTTCACTATTTATATTTTCCCAAATGAATTGCTATATTTCCGGTACACAATAAAAAACCATTGCAAGATGCTGCTCAGTTATTGGTTCTGGGTTCCTCGGGTTCTTGATGAACCTACAAGTCCTATGTATCCCCACAATCAGAAGGGTCCAGCGGATGTAACGATATATTGCTTTCAAACATCTGTCATACTTAGAAGAAGTTACAGGTGAAAACGTTGGCACAAATGGCTGTTTTTTCAACTTGTTTTCAATGTTTCCCATTTTCAACTGTTTCTATAAGAAAACCTTGAAGGATTTACACAAATGACCCCTTACTGAATTCAGATTTTTGTCTACGTTTTAGAAATGTATAGCTTCTCAGGATCCATTATTGCTTTTATACCCATTTTTACCATTAACTGGAAGGAGGTTGAAAGCACAAAAAATAGCAAAAATAGGCTATGTCCCAGTAAAATGCCAAAACTGTGTAAAAAATTGGGGTTTTCTGACAACAGTCTGTCAGTCCCTGAAAGCTGGGAAGATGGTGATTTCAGCACCACAAACCCTTTGTTGATACTATTTGCAGGGAAAAAACCAGACGCTTTTATCTGCAGCACTTTTTTCCCATTTTCCCAAAAAAACAATATTTAGCTGTATTTTGGCTAATTTCTGGGTCCCCTCCAGGGGAATCAACAAACCCTGGGTACCTTTAAAATCCCCATGATGTTTAAAGAAAAGGACGCAAATTTGGCGTGGATACCTTATGTGGTCAAAACGTTACAGGGGCCTAAGCGCAAACTACCCCAAATAGCCAAAAAAGGCTTAGCACGGGGGTGGGGGAGGAAGGCCTAGCAGCGAAGGGGTTAAAATCAGTGTACAATTGCAAACATTTTGTGCTTAGCTCAGTGCCCTGGCTTTACTACCAGGTTGTATTGAATTATCATTTTATTGTGTCTAATGTGCTTTCTAGCATTTGAGCTATGTTCTGTAAACATATATTTATATATATATATATATATATATATATATATAGATAGATAGATAGATAGATAGATAGATAGATAGATAGATAGATAGATAGATAGATAGATAGATAGATAGATAGATAGATAGATAGATAGATAGATAGATAGATAGATATTTAGAGATATTATTAAAGTGTTGTATTCTCACAACTCTGTCTGGACATTCACATCATTATTGCAGCTGTGATGCTTGTGTTGCACTCTATGCTAACTCATGTATACCACCTCATTTGAGCTAGTCCTTGACTGCTCTTCCACATCTACCCTGACAAGGAGGGTTAGGAGGCCACCTTTCCATCACTGAGTGAGTACCGAGAGTGCTAGATAGTGAGGTACACCAGCACCCGCAAACTTTGCTTGTGTTTGTGACTACATGGGCTGGGAAGAGGCATGCCTCCCAAAGGGGACACAAACAAGGCTGCATTTTTACCTAGCCAGTAGAATTGTCAATTTCTGCCTACCATCTATATTCCATTGTTTAAAAAACACGTGTGTGGGTATGTGTGTGTCTGTGTGTGTGCCTGTGTATGTTTCACAGAAAATGGTGGCTTCCCATCTGTAGTTCTTGTAGACATCACCAAGATGAAGTAGCAGCTCTTATTTCCTAGGTCTAAGGTGAAGGATGTCTAATGCACATTCACCCAGCTCTGACCAGGTTCTTCTGGCTCCTCTTCACCTCTGTGTAACAGTCCCAGGAGGATGCCCGCAAAATGAATCCTGTGCTCTGGTTATCTTACTGCTTTGTGTATAAAATAACGGTTATTAATGTTATGTTAATCCAACGGTACAGCATGTAGTGATTCTCATCTTTTTTTCTGCAAATGATACATAAAAACTAATTTAGTAAAACCAACTAATTGTTTGTCTTTTTCTCATTCCTTGTGCTCGTGAATGTTTCGCCCACTCTTCCTGATGCTGGTACCATTCAATATTTAGGTCTCACCTGTGTGAGCATGTGCTAGAGCATGCACTATAGCTTGTGAAATATATATTGTGTTGAACAAGAGGCTTGGAGCCTGCCCGTTGCTTACTATTAGTGAGCTTCATTGTCCCTCTCATTAGCTGCCTTCTAATTGGGCAACACAAGCTGGCTTCACTTTCTCTTCTTTCAGCTGGAGCACGTACCAAGGAATGAGGGCTTAATCTGGATTAGGGCCCTTCCGCTGTAGGCGCTGTGATGGAGGTAGTATTTTTTATTTATTTTCTTTTTTTTGTTCCCCTGCTGTCCATCGTGCTTCTTCCCTCCCACGCCGTCAGTATTGCTTCTTCCCCTTCCAACCCTGTCCATATTGCTCCTTCTCCTCCCACCCCCGTCCATGTTGTTTATTCTCCTCCCACCCCATCTGTGTTGCTTATTCCCATCCTATCCCTGTTCTTTAATTCTTCTTCGCCCCCCAGCACCCAGCCATGTTGCTTATTGCCCCCCCTCCCAACTCACATAATAGGAAAAACAAAGCACATTCCTCAGTCAGCGCTGGCCGCTTCATGGCGCTTTTTTTTACTGTCCCGTTCACTCCAACCAACCGCCCTCCCGTTGTCCATCCCACCTGATTGGCAAAGCCAATAGCTCTCCCATAGGCGATACCTATTGGCTTTGCCAATGATTGTTACACTATCTCTGTGATATGTTAACTAAATAGTTATCTGTCTAGTAAGCTCCAGTTCCCTCACATTCCTGCTGCGACCATTAGTATGTAATACTCTTATTCTTTTCTCTGACTCCTCTCCGGATGCTTTGTATGGTTAGTTTGGTCTCCTATCTTCTAAACTCTCTATTGTGTTTCATCTGCTCCTTCAAACGTACTCGCCTCTACCCTCTTTTCTTCCAGGTATCCTGCCATAATTTGCAGTAATATGTAACTATCTTGACTCCATAACCAAGAAACCCATTACCCTTAAAAAATAATCCAGAAAACCATAAGCAGGAATAATTTGAGTGGGAGGTTAATGAACAGGGAATGTCATTCCGAATAAGGGGGTGAGGAGAGAGTTGTTCTGGTGCAGTTGTTTCTCCCTAAAAGGATCAACTTTGACAAATATAAAACAAAATGGTAATTGTTTTCTCAATGATGTTTTTTATTTTCACACAGACTCCCATATTGTCCCACATATTGCACCCTGGTCATTTAGCTTTTGTATGACACTGTTTTGACATCTCTTCTTCTCATTTTCACTCTTGGGGAGTCTAGTTGTTCTTCCAGTGCATACGAATCACTCGTTTCCTCTCCACCAAACCTGTTTCTATCCATCTTCTAATATAATCCGTTCAGAGTGGGCTCCCCCATCTAGTGCACACTGTCACAGCCATAACCGCTGTTCTATTTGTTTTCCTACTGAATAGATTTAATTTTTCATATCACATTCAAATTGCTCTTTAGTCACATAGACGTGCATAGAATAGGTAACAAGTCACCTGTCAATTGGAAACATTACCAAAAGTTGTTCACTGCTGGTGCTGATGGGCGGGCAAGCGAGAAAACACCGCAGCAGCGCAACACACAATTCCTCACCGGAAGCCAATGAAGGTTGCTGTTAGACCTGTCAGCCTTAGAGTGGTCTTCCCCCAAACATTTTGCCTTTAAGCCTCTATGTTTTTTTGCTGATCTCGTTTTTGTTAGCCTAAGACTCTGGACACTCTTCCATTGCTAACCAGTGCTAAAGTGCTTGTGCTCTCTCCTTTAAACATGGTAAAATTGGCTTCCACCTAATTCGCATATTTAATTTACTTTTAAGTCTCTAGTAAAGTGATACTACATGTACCCAGGGCCTGTAAATTAAATGCTACTAGTGGGCTTGCAGTACTCATTGTGCTACCCACTTAAGTAGCCCTTTAAACGTGTCTCAGGCCTGCCACTGCCGCCTGTGTGTGCTGTTTTAAAGCTGCTATTTCGATCCGGCAAAATAAACCTTTTACCAGGTCTAAACCTTCCGTTTTTAATACATATAGGTCACTCAAGGTTAGGCCCTACACAGCCTGGAGTGCAGGGTGCAGTGTATTCAAAAAGTTGGACACGTGAAAATAATAAAATAGATTTCAAACAAAAAAAGTTGGACATGTACTTTTCACTTTTACTTGTCCTGGTAGTGAAAAACTCTTAAATTCATTTCTCACTACTACGAGGCTTACCTCTTCCATAGGATAACATTGGGTTTCCTTATTACATTTAATAAGTGATAACTTTCAATTGGGAGAAGGTAGGAATTGTCAAGATTGGCATCTAAATATTTGTAACTTAAAGCCCTCTTTAATGGTAAAGTCGGATTTTAACTTTTAAGTCACAATTCTGAAAATGCCACATTTAGAAAGTTGGTATTTTCTTGTCCCAACCATTTGGTGCATGTAGCCTGTCCCTGAGTCACATGACTAGGTGTAGCTTGGGGGGGCGGAGCTTGCCTGGCCTAAAGATGGTCGCTGCCTAAGCGAGCTCCGCCACATCAATCCGGCATATATTTGCAGAGATCCGGCTAAACTCGCCTAAAGCTCTGGGTCGGACGCGCAGTGCAGCCGGCGTCGCATAAATCTGCCGAAATCACGCTGATTGACCCAGCTCTGTAGCAGATACCGGACCCGACGCTCCATTCCATCGCTCTCTGCGATACTGCGACCTGCGGGGGCGGTGCTTCCCCCTTTTGAATACGGTCGTGGGACCGGACTGTGAGGCCATCCTTTCCGCGAAAGCTCCTGATCGGTGAGGCGGCGAAGTTCTTGACTGTGCCTATCCTGTGGGGGCACGCGAGGCTTGTGCTGGTCTCCGAGTGCTGGCTGTCGCCGTCGCGCCTTGCAGTAGCGGCCTGGGCCGTGACGCGGTGCAGCCACCTGGCGGGCGGCCTGGCTGACTGCGGAGCATCGTGGAGCAGAGACGGTGAGGTACCCCAGCGCTGAGCCTCTACTAATTACGCTGGAGGGTGCGTGCTGCGCAGTTCGACCCTGGGCCGGCTGAAAGCGTCTCTTCTGCACTGAGACACTGGGGAGGAGCGGCCACCTATACAGGAGATAACTTGGGAGGCCTGATCCCTAACTAAGCCCAGCGTGCCTGGGAGATAGTCACTTGCCTATGTTAGGTACCCGATTGAATGAGCAGTGGAGTCTGGCACTACTGGTGGAACGGCAAGACTGCCTGCTTGCGGTGTGAGGCGATGGCCATTCTAAAGAACGTGAGGCCTTATCTGATCCCCTGCACGCGTAGCGAGACCCACATCGTTGGTTTTGGCGGCCTCTGGCCTAGTGGTGGTGCTTGGCAGATCCTGCGACTCGTGTGACGGCCCTGCGACACTACAGCATGGGGAAACCGGACAAAACTCAGCCCAAGCTGAGTTTTGAACAACGTAAGTCGAGGCATGGAGAGGATGCTGGGGACTCTGCGGCGTCAGAGCCTGAAACACCGGCCGAAGACCCCATTGGAGAAATCAAAACAATTCTTGCGTCCATGCAGAAAGGCTTGTCGGCGATCGACGCGAAAATAGACTCCCTGTCTTATAGAATGGACCGAATGTCTGAGAGGGTAGACAAACATGCTGAGCGACTCGACATGGCTGAACGGAGAATCACTGAAACTGAAGAAGCGCAAACTGACACCAATAGCGCACAGAAACAGATGGAGAAGGCCCTGCTTAACTTGCAAGATAGAGCTGAGGATTTGGAGGCCAGATCTCGGCGCAGCAACCTGCGTATTGTAGGCCTTCCAGAATCCACCTTTACAGGCAACATGGAGGTCTTCATCGAAAAGCTGCTCACCACCCTGCTTGGCACGGACACCTTCTCCTCCATGTTTGTTATTGAGCAGGCGCACCGCTCACTGGGCCCCAAACCTCTCCCTGGTGCTCCTCCGAGGCCTGTAATAGCTAAATTATTGAATTACAGGGACAGGGATACAGCGCTGAGGAAGGCAAGAGAGCTGGGCAACCTACAATACGAGGGCTCTTCGCTTTCCCTGTTCCCGGATTTTACACTCAGAGTACAGGAGGCCAGAAGGCAATTCGCGCCACTGAAGCGGAAACTAAGGGAGCAGAAGATGGAATACGCGATGCTATACCCAGCGAGGCTGAGGGTGATGGTGACCAGGAAAGCAAAAAAAAATTCAGACCCACAGTCCCTCCAGAAAGCTCTCAAAGACTGGGACATGCTCGGCAAACAGAGCAGAGGTCAAGCGGAGGATGATCGTAATGACAATGTGAGCGGCGGACTCGATGAAAACGACTAATGACGGTGCCGAGCACTAGGGTTTTCCTTCCCTTTTGATAGAACATTTTCATGAGCTATCAACGAGACCAGACCTGATGTCAGGGTCTCCCAAGTTCCTGGTGCCTACCTCATCAAACTGGATTTCTAATTTACACCCTGACTACCACCCTGCAGGAGCTCGAACAACAACTCAGGCTCTCACCTGTGTGGGCAAGATCTAGAGAAACTGTAAGAGGGTCCCTTTTTGTGTGAGAGACACGAAGCATATGGGATTTCTAGAAGGGCTCCTTGGGGGGGCTTCTCCTCCCAGCGGAGTCTTCCACCCATTAGCTAGTGGCGATGTGGAATTGGTTAACGTAGGAGTATTAGCCGGTAACATCCGCCCCCATGCGTTACACGCTTAATTACAGGTTGTTATTTTGTTTTTTCTATTGCATGACAGTCGTTTTCGTTCTGAATGTATTGGTAACCTTAAGGAGGGAGGATTGTAGACTGCCTGTGCCCAGTTGGGGTCGGCATGGCGTGGGAGGGGAGTGGGTTTTTGTTTTTCTTTTTACAGTTCACCTGAGTGTGTGGATTGTCAGCTATAATGGTACCATCTTTATAATAGCAGCTGTGGTAGCCATGTTATGTAGAAGTATCATATGACACAGAGTGGAACGGATCAGGGGCATAAAAGGAGACTGCGGCTTCTGACATGGAATGTGAGGGGACTAAATGATTACAGGAAGGTGCGCAAAATTTTAGCATGCCTGAAAAGATAGGAAGTGGACATCGCTCTACTTCAAGAAACGCATCTTGCGCCCAACAGCCCTATGCTGACGAGGCGCAGGCTTTTGGGGCCTTATCAAGCTGCTGGATTCACTGCGCATTCGAGGGGAGTGCTTACTTGGGTAAATCCGAAATCTGGAATGTCACTTGAAGAACGCAGGGCGGATCCCGCCAGTAGATATGCTATTTCCAGATGCTACAGCAAGGGGGTGGACTTTCAAATTGTTAACACATATGGGCCTAACTATGACGACCCTCAGTTTTACAATACATTGTCATCCCTCATGACAGACTACCCCTCACTGCCACTCCTCTGGGGCGGGGATTTTAATTGTGTTTTGGACCCCACGCTTGACCGTTCGAAGGGCCCTACTAGGCGCCCTTCTGCAGATGCTAAAGCCATTGGAGATATAATGCTACAATTGAATTTGATAGATACTTGGAGGGCCAGATCTCCTGGGCATGGAGGGTATACACACTACTCTGCATTACATGACATATATACTAGAATAGACTATTGGCTAATATCGGAGGCGCTTATGCCTCGGGTACGGAATTGCATGGTGCTACCTCGCTCTTTTTCCGACCATACCCCAATATTGCTGGAGCTTGCAATCCCTCCGCACGGGGCCACCCCTTTCCTGTGGAGATTTCCCCCTTATTCCCTTTTAGATACGGTGTTTAAAGCCGAATTGGCTACAGCTATCACAGAGTTCTTTGATATCAATATAGGATCGGTTGATCAATTTGCCACGGTATGGGAGACGTTCAAGGTCTTCATAAGGGGGGTTGCTATGAATAAACACTCCGGAGTGCTTCGCTCAATTAGAGGGAGACTTGCCCTGCTAGAAGATCGATTGGGTGCACTAGAGCAGGAGGCTCTGCGTGGGAACGACCCGCAGATTCAAGAACAATTGAAAAAAACTCTAGAAGAATACCACGAGGAGGCAGACAGTGAAGTAAAGCACATGGGGAAATATGCTATGTCTAGGTCCTATGGCGAGGGCGACAGACCAGGATCGGTATTGGCGGCGCTAGCACGCCGCCGCTGCGATCGAGGCACTATTAACGAGCTCCACGAGGAGAATGGCAGAACGCTGAAAGAACAGGTAGATATAGTGAACAGATTCGGGAGATAGTAGCAAGACCTGTATAGCTCTAAAGTTACACCTGACGAGAAGAATATAGAGAACTACCTGGAATACATTCGATTACCCTGGCTTACGGATGGTCACAGAGAGTATCTAATGAGGCCCCTTGAAGCGGTAGAGATCCGAGTAGCATTTAACTCAATGCGGGATGGAAGTGCCCCAGGACAGGATGGGCTCACGGTGTCCTTCTATAAGGCCTTTATGGAATTGCTGGTTCCTCACTTAAGCACCCTGTTCCAAGAAATGGGAGAAACCGGTATAATGCCCCCCTCCATGCGCAAGGCTTTGATCGTAACGATCTTGAAACCTGGTAAGGCACTGCAAGAATGCTCATCTTACAGACCACTGTCGTTAATTAACGTGGACACAAAAATTTTCGCTAAAATTCTTGCCAACAGATTGGCCCCCCTCCTCCCCACTATAGTAGGCCCCGAACAGGCGGGATTTGTCCCGGGCCGCACGCTATCATACAATTTACGTACAATCTTTGGGGTCTTGCAGCATGTTAAACCGGATATTAAGGGTGCAGCAGTGTTTTTAGACGCTGAAAAAGCCTTTGATTCGGTCGAATGGAAATTCATGTTGGCAGTACTGCGGCGCATGGGAGTGGGAGAAATCTTTCTAAAATTGATCTCGGTATTCTATCATTCACCTACAGCGAGAGTGCGCGTAGGAGATGCTGTCTCCCCCCCATCCAGATAGCTAGAGGCACGAGACAGGGTTGCCCCCTGTCCCCGCTACTCTACGTGGTGGCGGCGGAGCCCTTGTTGTGCGCACTCCGCGAGTATCACGGTCATAGAGGTATTCGCTTCCCCAATTACAATCTTATTGTTTCTGCTTATGCGGATGATATGCTGTTGTATATCCGAGAACCTGACTCCAATCTCTCTCCAATAATACGGGAGGTATTGAGATTTGGTGGTATTTCGGGGCTCAAAATCAATGGGGATAAATCTATCATCTTTCCCCTAACCCCGACCACACTGCAGACAGATTTAGAATTTCCCCTTCAATGGTCATCAGACCGGGTGAGATATTTGGGAATACAGGTTCACCTCGACGCGGAGCAAGTCTTTAGGGCAAAATATGGCCGGGATGTTAGTAGGTTGGAAGAGGATATAGAAAGATGGATCCGCCTCCCTCTTTCGTTGGTAGGCCGCATATCCTTGATGAAAATGATCGTCCTTCATAGATTCCTTTTTCTCTTTGTTATATTCCTATGGTTCTCCCACAACATTTTTTTGCATCGCTGCGGACCTTACTGTGCAAATTGGCATGGGCAGGGAAAACCCCTTGCGTTAAATTGGACATCTTAACTAGGCCCTACACAATGGGAGGTTTGGGAGCACCAGATCTGGAACTGTATTATAGGGTGGCGCAGAGCTTGCATGCACATAGCTGGATTCACGGCCCGCATAATTTGCCACATCTCCAAATAGAGAGGGTAGCTGTACATCCTGACCCGCTCCCGCGCTGCCTGCCCCAAGCTCCTATCAGGCGTTGTAATGTACTAGACTCAGTTAATTCAACTGTACATGCTTGGCATGACTTGCTTAAAAAGCAGGCTGGCGCTCTACTGTACTCCCCTCTCATGCCCGTAGAATGGTGCCACTGGCTGGGCATGAGCTTGGACAAGGGCGCACTTAGATCACTAGGAGTCCTGCGGATACACACCATGGGTGACTTCTTTAGGGAGGGTGCAATGCGTACATGGGAGGAGGTGGCAGTGGGTGTACATGTCCTCACTCCCCTCACACAATTCCATTTTTTTAGAACCCGCCATGCACTTCGAGAGCTGCTTGGGCCCGAGCTGCAAGAACCCCCGGAGCTACCTGGCTTCTCGTTGCTACTGCGTTCTGAATCCCCTATTAAGTTAGTCTCAAAAGTCTACGCCATGTTGCTAGCCTTTAAACACACGCAATATACCAAAGCTAGAATTGAGTGGCAAAACGAGATCGGTGAAGTGCTGACAGATGATATTTGGCGCGGCTGCTGTGCAGCTACGCAAAAGATCTCGCTAAATGGAAGGCATAGACTAGTCCATTTCAAGTATCTCAATAGAGTATATTACACCCCGAAGAGACTATTTAGCTATGGGCTTAGGGACACTGACTGCTGTGAGCGATGTGGCGAGACGGAGGCAGGCTTCCTGCATGTGGCATGGCTGTGCCTCGCAGTAGCTGAATTTTGGAGGCAGATTTTTCACACTCCATTACCGAACAACAACTATCCCCAGACCCCCTGCTACCGCTCTTGGGACACACGAAGCCTCTCAATAAGGGTATCAGGAAGCTAGTCTCTATCGGTCTATTATTGGCTAAGTGCAGGATAGCAATGCGCTGGATGCGAGGCCCCGTGCCCACAGTAACGGAATGGGAGCGGGATATGCTGTATTGTAATACCCAGTCAGATGTTTACAATGAGCTGCTGCCCCCCCAAAGTCGACCAAAAAGCTTCTGGGGCCTATACATGCAATACCTAGCTTCTAAACTCGCCGAAAACACAGATAATGAACAACAGAACGATCTGACCCAGGTTCCTTAGATAACATTTGCAATATAGTTACTGCATTAACTTTGAGCATGTCAGCTGTTTACCAAATGCGTCTGCTGGTTGTAATGAAGCCGATAGTTTGCTGAGGCTGCTGCATTGGAATGTCAGAGCATAACGTTCCCCTTCTTTTTTGTGTCCTTACTGCTTTGTCTAAACTTGAAGCGAAAAACCATGCTACTGTGCATTACGCTAACTGTTGTGGCCGACTATTGACTGACTCATGTACGTTGTTTTTTTTATGTACTGTGTTTCTTTTTGTAAACTGGATTACGAATCTTAATAAAGAAAATAAATAAAAATTTAAAAAAAGACTAGGTGTGGCTGGCAGTTTCTCTTTGTGTATTGCTCCCAGACAGTGAAACAACGAGGAAGAGGAGTTGGCAGGATGAGGGGGAGGAGCTGTCACCTACCACACTTGCACATCACAAAGGCTCTGCCCAGCACACTCACAAAGGGTTTTGACACTAGTCTTTTGTGACCCCAGACAACCTGTGGCCATGGCAAGGAGGTAGGAAATTCCAAGCACCTCTGGGGTGGAAACCTCCAGAACCTTCTCTTTTACTTCAAAGTGGGCACCAAGTATAAATAATGGACCTTCAGACCGAACTCTTTAGATCACTTCTGGACCTGCGGACTCTGTCAGGAAGAAGGACTGCCCAGCTAGGAAGTCTGCCCTGCTGACCTGCTTTGCTGCCCAAGGAATGCTTTGCTGCCCAAGGTCTGCTGTTGCTGCACCAGGACTCTTCTGCTGTAAGCTGCCCTGCTGAAACCAGCCTTCCTGTGTGTACCAGTACTCCAAGATGTCCAAGGGTCAGTCGATTGATCTGCTGTTCTCAAAGCCAGAGGTTACCCGACAGGCTTCTCTGTGCCACTCATCTTCTACGAAGGGCCGCGAATCGCCTCAATGGCTCTGCAAGCCTGAACCAGCTCAAAGCATCTCAATGCCCTAACCGGCCCAGTGCCACACAGCTCCGATGCAGGACCATGCATTGCCTCAACGGCTTCGCAAGCCCGACCAACCTTGACCTCTGCGCCGACGCATCGCTAAGCAAGTCTTCACAAGTCCCAGTCCACAGGGCATTGCATCACAAGCTCCCATTGATAATCACTGACTTTGCTGCTTAACACATCTTGGCACAGGACCTTGCATCGCAAGCTTCATGTCGACGGTTTCTTGACGTTGGCCAGCGCAACTCAATGCATGGATTTTGTAACGCTTCACAACCAGGATTTAAGGTACTCATGTTCAGCAGGCCTTACTTCGCCCCTGTTGCCGGCAAGCACTCCATCGCGGCTGGCCTCAACTTGTGACTTTGTCCCTTTCAAGCACAACTAGATAACCCCAGTTGGTGCATTGTTCTTCTAGGCACTAGCATGTCTTCGGTTCTACTGATTGGATTTTTGTTGTTTTAGTGTCAAATAATTTATTACATTTTACTCCGTTTTTCAAAATTAAAGTGGGATTTTTCTTGTGTTGTATTTTCACTTTATTACTGTTTGAAGTGCTGCATAAACACCAAACACATTGCCTCTAAGTTAAGCCTGACTGCTTGTGCCAACCTACCAGAGGGTTAAGCACAGGTTCATTTGGGGTTTGCTTGTGACTTCACCCGGACAGAAATTGTTGCTGGTGCTTGAGTAGGGTTTCACCCCCCTCAACCAGTAACCCAATTTCCAACAGTTGCACAATTCAACTGAATTCTGTCATATTTACTTTGATCTACAATTAGCCAAACTGCAACATTTTGGGCCATTGCAATTTAGTTAGAATTGTTTCTGTTCTCATCAAGTCGATGCTGTTTCCATAGTCTTAGCTAGATGGCACCAAGCATTGACCATGCTGGCATGTAGGTCTGGCTCTAAAGATTGCAATAGCCTTTTAATGATTTTCAGATGGAAGGAATGCACTGGTGGCATTTGTTGCTTGAGCTTCCAAGATCAGTTTGTGATTAATAATGATGGCCAAATATTTTACCAATTTTAATGGATGCAGTGTCGGTCCCATTGTGGAAGGCCATAAGATGGAGCTGCATAACTAAGAATCCATGTTTGATGAAGGGACATCAGCCTTAGAATGGTTTCACTTTGGGAAGTCCACTGACATCTGCTATTGAATTAGTGAAAGACACACAGTGAATTTGGACAACCCAAGTTCACTTGATACCAAATTGCATTTTCCTTGTTGAGTGCCTTTACTACTCATTTGCTTGGTATTGGGCTGCACAGCCACTATGTTGAATTAGGATAAGAGAGGAACTTGGTCTGTTCTACGTGTTATTTCCCTCTGTCCAACCCAAATCACTTTTAGATGAGCAGAAGAGCGAGTGGCGGGTTCTTTTGCGGCAGTAGTTAGTTGATGATCCTATCAGTGCCTGGTAGGAGGCTTCAATTCCGGTTCCTTGCTGCAGGTGAGATTGTGTCCCTCTGCCTCCATTGTTGTGTCCACTTGTCTTGCATTCACTGTCCCTCACCATACATGTATAATGTTGTAAATCTCTCTCGACACATCACTGGAAACTAAGTTACATGTCTCTTTTTGTCTTATTTCTACAGAGCAATATCAAATCACCAGACAAGGCTCCAATGGCCGAGTGTTTTACTGTCTCTTCTTTAAAATTCTAAAACATCTTTGTATATCATCTTAAGAACATTATTGCTTCTCCTGGCAGAGTATATAGTCATGCTGCCTGATGCCTCAGTTATTCACAAGGAGGAAAGTAATCCAGTTTATGTACTCTTTAAAGCCCCATCTCATTTATTAGCCAAAATGTCATATTGCTCACGTTATTTGACCGAGACCAGTTTGCTTCCACTTGACAGTGCTAATTGGACAGTGTTAGTTGCACCTCAGATCAAATTTTCCCAGCAGAAGAGGGATGGGAGGATATGGCACTGTATTACATGATGCTCTAAAGGTCTGTGAGAGAGGTGGGCACTCCTTTGGAAAACACTGAATAAAACCAGCGCTTCTTTTACTCTTTGAGATAAGACCCTCTCTGCAGCAAAGGCTCCTCCGTAATGGCAGAGGAGCGTCGCTCCACTGCAGATGAAAAATAAAACGATAATAAAACAATGTTATTATAGTTTTCTTTTTCACTGATAGCCGATGCTGCTGAGTCTAGGGCGGGGATGCCGGGCTGTCCTCAATGGGCATACAGCAGCACTGTAAGTGCACATGTCGGTTTGGTCGGCCATCTTAAGGCTGCCAAACCGGCATGCACACTTAGATTTCTCCAACCCAGCTGTACTGTACAGCCGGATGGAGAAATGGCACAGGCTCTCAGTCCCTTAGTGAGCTCCTAACGAGGCCTATCAGACCAATCCTGGTGCTGCTCTCATAGCATGAGAGCAGCGTCTGTATTGGGTAGGGAGTCTGGGAGCCTGTGCTGGCTCTTGTATGTCTTCCGGGAAGAGAGGACCACCGAGGCGGCCTGCAGCGGGAATGGCAGATAAGTGCTTTTTTTTCTTTTATTATTATTGTTTGCCCCCCCCCCACTACCATTTTATTTTGGCAGTAGCCGCCCCTGCCTCTCTGTCCACTTTACGCTCCAGTCTCAGTGAATGAGGTTCAATTTGTTCTTGCTGTGCAGGAGTACTAGACAGGGCTGTCCTCTTTTTCCATTGCTTTTCACACTGTTTATGAAGACTTTTACTTCTAGGGTGAAAGTCAACCAGTACATCAAGGGCCTGGGGTTTGTGATGTCAAAAGATATTGTTCACCAAATATCTGCTTTTATATCTCTTTCCTCCTCGGTTTATCTTCAGAGAACTTGATCTCTATTTCTAAGTTTCAGGGTTTAAAGTTAACCTAATAAAATCTGTGATTCTCTTAACTGCTATAGCAAAATAGAGTGCCCATCATCTATTTCATTATCATTCTGCCTTTGCTATTCTGGATGACAAAATGTCTGAATAGGTGGCTACTCAAATTGTATTGTGGTTTGGAAAGATGCCCATAACAGATAAACTTTCCACCTCTTTTTCTTGATTCTCACGGTTACCATTGAGGATTCTATTTTTACAGAACAAGACACTCAATAATTTCATAGGAATATTAGGCTTTTCAGGATTGCACACTAACCTCATTATTGGCCAGAGTGGTGTCTTACTTATACGATATGTGGCTCAATTTATGGTAATTTTGGCCACTAGTCTCCTCACAGGGCACAAGGCACTTGATCGACTTCAAAAAAGGGTTGAACCTTGACCTTGCCTCCTTTTCTATTTTTCTTGTTACCAAAACATAGATTTCCTGAATTTAACAAACCAAGGAGGTCATTACGATGGCGGACGGAAAAAAAAACGACCGCCATGGTAGCGGGAAAACACCGCCGCCGCTACCGCGGGAAAACCAACGGCTACATTAGGATCCTCGGCGGTAAAACTCCAACCGCGGCGGAAAGGAGACCCGAGAATCCGCCGTACGCCTGCGGAAAGGGCCCAAACCCGTCCGCGGCGGTCGGTTTCGCAGCGGAAACAGCCCAAACGCCCGCAACCACAGCGGAGACACCGCCATCAAAATTATGATATTCCCGACATCCCCGCGGTGCAGTGCGCTGTTTCCGACCGCCGCGGTCGACAACATTGAAGAATCAGTGAGACGGCGGAAGCGCCATAGCCGAGCCACCACTGCGGACGCTCCGTTAAAAAAATGGCGGTCGCTAGAAAAACACACAACATGGCCACAAAGTGCACCAACCATACAAGGCATGCACCCAAAAATAGCTAACACAGCCCAAAGACACACCCCCATGGGAAACTCCAAAACTACAAATCCCAGGTTCACACACACACCACACCTGCAACCAATACTCCATCCTGACACACCCACAGACACCAGTATAAATCCAGCCCCCAACAGACCACAATCCTTTGCAAAACTCCACAACTGAGGGGACATCCACCACAGATGACAGGAGAGGCAAATCTGCACAACACACACACATCACCACCACCACCACCACTTCCACACCTGCACCTCTAACACCTTTGCACAGCACACACCATACACATCACAACCACCACTACCACTCCCAAACCTACACCCTAAACACCTTGACACATCACACACCATGTCACCACAGAGAATCCCCAAATTCAGTGAGAGTGAGTTGAGGGTCATGGACGATGATATAATCAGGGTAGAACCACAATTGTTTGGTAACCAGGTCCAACAGACACCACTAGCAACAAGGACGCAAATGTGGAGAAGGATAGTAGAGAAGGTCAATGCAGTAGGGACCGTGCCACGCAATAGAGATGAAATCGTGAAGAGGTGGCACGATCTGAAGGCAGTGGTCAAAACGAAGAGAGCCAAGAACCATGAGCTGGCTCACAGGACAGGCAGTGGCCCTCCCGTCCCACTCAAAACATTCACTGAATGGGAGGAGAAGGTGCTTGGCATTCTACATCCAGAGAGTCTCTCAGGAATACCCGGGGAGTGGAGGCTGGTAAGTACAAACAAATGCCTAACATCACACAAATGTACTGTCTTGCACTATTACAAAATAATACCTCCTAGGTACAAATTCATTCATGTGCACAACACTCCCCCCAACACATCTCTCACAGATACAACAGACACTCCCCCTGAAGCCCCCCAAAGGTAGTTAGCAACATCACCATGGGTACATGTGTACATGCTGCCAGCACTCCAACTCCAACCAGGCCCCCTTGTCCCACAGCTGAGCAGGATGTAGCCCTCCCCCCACCCAGAAGCATGCCTCAGCCATTGTGTGCTACACCCTCACCTAACAGGTAGGTAGCCATCTTCACAGGGAGGTGGGTGGGTGTTTGGGAGGCCTGCACTACAACTCCCACCAGGCCCCCTTGGCCCACAGCTGAGCAGGATGTAGCACTGCCCCCACCCAGAAGCATGCCTCAGCCATTGTGTGCTACACCCTCACCTAACAGGTAGGTAGCCATCTTTACCGGGAGGTGGGTGGGTGTTTGGGAGGCCTGCACTACAACTCCCACCAGGCCCCCTTGGCCCACAGCTGAGCAGGATGGAGCACTGCCCCCACCCAGAAGCATGCCTCAGCCATTGTGTGCTACACCCTCACCTAACCGGTAGGTAGCCATCTTCACAGGGAGGTGGGTGGGTGTTTGGGAGGCCTGCACTACAACTCCCACCAGGCCCCCTTGGCCCACAGCTGAGCAGGATGTAGCACTGCCCCCACCCAGAAGCATGCCTCAGCCATTGTGTGCTATACCCTCACCTAACAGGTAGGTAGCCATCTTTACCGGGAGATGGGTGGGTGTTTGGGAGGCCTGTACTACAACTCCCACCAGGCCCGCTTGGCCCACAGCTGAGCAGGATGGAGCACTAGTCCCACTCATAGGCATGTGACGTCTGTGCAGCCGCACATGACACCATGCCACTTAGTCCACAGTCACCAAATAATGCAAAACAGTTGTGTTGTAGTCACCATGCACAAGTCTCTGTTCAAAATTGACCCACATTGTGTACACTGTGCCAGGCATCACACACTGCAACACTAACAACGATCATGCTGCCCTGCAGCAGTGTCTGGCCGTTTGTATGGCAAAGTGCAAATCACCCATGTCATACCACAGTGTTGCAATGTAAACAGTGGAAGTGCAGTGCACCCAAAAACAACACTGCAGCTGGGACTCACAATGCTAAACTAAGCACATCCCAAATGTCCTGCAACACACCCAGCTACCACAGTGCTGCACTGAATTGCAGAACAGCACCTTGTCTGAATTAAATTGTCAAAGGTGTCTTGTTTGGACCACCAATGTGTGTATGCATTGACAATGTTCACATCTCACACTGTCTGTCTGAACAGTGCTGGTATAGTCTGGCCCCAAAACCACACATTGTCTGCACAGGGCTGAGTACATCTCACACGCACACCACTGTTGACCACAACATGTCAGTGTATGGATGCCCTGGAACAACTGCTTCACCAGTACTGGGCTCATGTTCTCAGGTCCACAAATACCATGAAACCATGACAGTGTGGAAATATATGCTGGGTGAGATCTTCACCCTGCTGTATGTCACCACTGTGCTACGAGACCATACCCCTTGCTCTATTGTGCCTTCAAATGTCGGGGGAGTGAACCCCACAGACAGATAGCTGGGACAACAGTGATGGGGGGCTATACCCCATGACCAAATGTAATCTGAAATCAATGGGTACAAAAAGCCACACACACATCATGCTCACCACACGCACATTCCATCCAAAGATTTCTACCAAGTCACATAGCCATGTCATTGCTCACCTTCACCTCAAACGGTAGTTAGCCATCTTCACAGTGAGACGGTGTAATGTGTTTGGCTATCCGTCCCACAAAATGCAACATGCATGCTGTTCCACCACTATGGAGGATGGGACACTACACCCCCAATAAGAAGCATGTGGCAGGCAATGTATGCTACCCACCCAACTCACAGGTAGGTAACAGCATTTCACAGCTCGGGGTGTGTGGGGCTGGGAAGCTTGCACAACAACTCACACGGGCCCACCTGACCGCCAGCACACAAGACCCATTACTTCCTGGCACCAACATGCATGTGTCAGTCATTGCAATGTACACTTCAAAAGAACTGGCATGTGGACATATCATGCTGACTTGTCCCACACTGGACCAAGATGGAAGCCCTCATCCTACACACACAGAGAGGTCTCACAAATACAAGGAAAACACAGCAAACACAACATATCAACAGCCACAACATGCAGCCAGATATGCATTTAAAAAAACATGTTGGCATAGGACACCAGGCCTCTCAATGCACAACTGCACACCCAGATAGCATTGGCAACTATAGTGTGCACACACCTAAGAAAATGAAACTGTGACAGCAACCAAAGTGTGAATGACTGAAACACATGTCGATGGAACTCCGAGTACAACCATGCACACCACTACATGCCATCTGACAGTAGCAGTGGTCCAGACCACCTAGGATCTAATTAAAGCAAACTTAAGCATGTCTGGAATTGCAAATACAGATATCTACACCACATTGAAAAGGTATGCATGAAACTACAACGCTCACTCACTGTGCAGAGAGAACCGCTGCAAGGGCTCTACAAGTGACACATACGCGTAAATGGATGACATATGATTGATCAATAACAGGATGCCAACATGAGACTGTCAATGTCAAAAAATTATATTGTGCATGTCATGTCTTGACAACTCCCAATATGGACAAGTAATGTATGTACCACAACAGCTTGTAATACATCACTGGATGTCGGTCAATGCTAATTTGTACAGTGAACAACTGCTGGATGTACAAACCGTTGATGTAACACTGCTAACACAAACTTTGATGGGTGCAACACAATGACCATTTCTCATCTGACCCACAGGTGAACAAGAACTCACTGCAGAGGATGACACCACCCTGCAGAGCCAGTCCCCCCCGGAACAGAGACAACTGGATGAGGACTCCCTGGATTCCTTGGATGAGGAGCTCCATGCTGGCCCATCTGGTGTGGCAGGCCGCAACCAGTCCCAGGCACCCATTGTCCCCCAACCACATCAGCTGCAGCCCCTGACCATCCTCTGACAGCTGCTGTCACGGCCTGTGTGTCAACCACTACTACCACCACCACCACCACCACCACAGCTGTCCGCAACACCCTCCCTGCCCCAGGGGTTGAGCAGCCCACCACATCGACTGCGGAGGCCAGGGAGAGGATGCAGCGGGCCAATGTGCGGACCGGACAGGACCGTGGCAGCAGTGCAGCTGGTCGGGACAGGCTCATGCAGAGGGGGACTGACCCTGGGACGGAAGCCCTGGGCCACATCGACAGAGTCCTTGGGGCATACCAACAGGCCCAGGGACGAATGGGCCGGTTAGAGGAAGAATCTCGGGAGCACCTCCTGCTGCTGAGGTCCATGGACACACGCATGGGACAGATTGTGGACCTCTTGGGGCAGCTAGTGGCGGTTCTGAGGGACAGGCAAGCGCAACATTCTACCCCTCCGCCTCCCCCTGTTGGGCAGCAGGATGACACTTCATCATCCTCCCCTGCGTCCACAGAGGGGGGTGAGTCCTCAGACACCACTGCCCCTGCAGCAGTGGCCCCTCCAGTGAAGCGCAAGAGGGGCCGTCCAAGGAAAGGCCAGGGGGACTCACGTGCCAAAGCACCTGCCAAACGCTAGTCCCCGAACCAGCCATGATGGCAGACCACTGCACCACTGCATTGACCTTTTGGACTATCCTTCACCACACTGCCATGTGAATGGCATCCATCTGTTGGACTGGGTCTCCACATCATTGTGGGGACTACTCAAGTATCTCATTTACCATGACTGTCAACTCACTTCTTCAATTCCCCCCTTCACATTTTCTCCACCCTCGCATGTCACAGTTGTAAATAAATACACCTTACACACATGTTGTTGTGTCTGCTCCGTCTTTAATACAGGATGTGCAACCTTCACCGTGTAGGACATGGTCCAGGGGAATGGAATGTAGGTAACAAGTGAGATGCTGAAGGGACCTAGGGAAAACCGCAGAACAAGAGTCACTTGTATGGGTGTGGCATTGCACACATCACACAACACTTGTCAACAAGGTACTCAGATCTACAAACTTTATACAGAGCAACAGTCACCATAGAGACAATCTGTATCACACTAACCAATCACACATACATTGGCAGGCAGCAATGAGACAACACCAAGCTGCAGTCAGCAAGCTCACATACACACACACAGCAACAGCAACACCATCAGACCATTTCGTCCCTTCTACATCGTCACTCACCTTCAAGTGAAGTAGCGGGTGATGAGCTGTCGACGCATGTCGACCCCTTCCTCCTCTCCACTGCCCTCGTCACTGGATCCGGCTTGATTTGCAGGCGGCGGCCTTGGCTGCTCATCATCGTCATCCAGGATCAGGGGTATTGCCTTGCGAATGGCCAGGTTGTGGAGCATGCAGCATGCCACCACTATCTGACACACCTTCCCTGGCGAGTACATAAGGGCACCCCCAGTACGGTCCAGGCACCGAAATCTTGATTTTAGGAGACCAAATGTCCGTTCTATCACACGCCGTGTCCTCCCATGGGCATCATTGTATCACACATCAGCTGGCGTGACGGGGTTCCGCAATGGGCTCAGCAACCACGGGCGGTTTGGATATGCCGAGTCACCTGGGTGTGAGAGACACAGATTAACCTTGCAGTCCCAAAATGCAACACAACAGCATGTCACACACACACACCACTCTAATCCACTATGCATACTCACCCACAAGCCATGCACGCTCAGGAAGCAGATTGGCCATCAACTGAGGAACGATGCTGCTGCGCAAAATGTGGGCATCATGGGCTGAACCGGGAAACTTGGCACACACGTGTGAGATGATCATGTCCGCCAGGCACACCACTTGAACATTTACCGAGTGTGAATGCTTCCTATTGCGGTAAACCTGTTCACGTGCCTGTGGTGGCACAAGCCCAACATGTGTGCAATCAATTGCACCAATGACATGGGGGATATGTCCAAGGGCATAGAAATCGCCCTTCACAGCCACCAACTCAGGCCCCCTGGGAAAATGGATATATCTGTCTTTGTACAGCATCATGGCCGACAGGACATCCCTCAGCACCATGCTGAACATCGGCTGTGACATCCCACCTGCACTTGCGACCGTGTGCTGGAATGAGCCTGTTGCAAAGAAATGCAGGCATGCCATCACCTTAGATGTTGCGGTGAAAGCTGTTGGATATGTCCGACATGGCTGCAGGTGGGGCTCCAACATGGCACATAGGTTCTGCAGGGTTTGTCGGTCCAGCCTGAATTTGCGGATTATATCCTCATTCTCCATGTCTGCCAGGACTGTGAAGGGACGATGGATATTGTGCCTCCTCCTCCTAGGACAGATCACAGTGCACAGATGTCAATGCAGAAGACCATGAAATGTGCATCACATCAATTTTTTCTACAGACACATTCCCAAGTCTTACAACATGCACCATTAACCGACAGGGCACTTCACAAGTAGGTACACATCAGGCACACTACTCGTACACCTGTCCCCTTACCAGCAGCAATCATCTGTGCACCCCTCCGGCTCATTCGCATGCACAGTGTGATGTACTAACAGAAATGTGTGCATACCTGTGAGTATGACCCCCAGCATATGTCACTAAAAGCAATACTACCCGAACACACCATGTTGCTGGCCCTGATACACCTACCAAAACAGGTTGCACATGGCACACTTCAACTACACACTGACCACCAGCTGAGCGTGGGGGACACGTGTGTGCATGTGCATTGGACAATGTGCCAGTTGCTGATGCCCCTAGTTCAGTAAATGAGATGACAGTGTGCGTTACATTGCACACACAGACATTGACCATTATCTACATATGCTATGCAACACATTAACTGGACAGTCTACATTTCATTACACAGCACATGTGACATGTGCGAGTGTATATGACCATGCAATGTACTGGCGACCCATATATGGTATGTGTTGGTGACATGGAGTGACATGTCCCTTTTGTGCATTTGCCCTCATGAGGACCCTTCAATTGTTGAGACACTGGGCACTGTACATGTTGGCCTATGCAGAGAGCTGGAGGACACGTTAGGTGCAGCACAGCTATTCCACAACTCCATTAACGCTCACTCCAGGCACTGTCTGGCAGATATATGGCGGTGCCTACCGCCTGGCCCCTGTGGTGTGGCACCGCCCATAACCCAGGCACGATCGCGGGTGACACCGCCAGATTTGTATGTGACAATGGCGGTCACCATGCACCGCAACCCAAATCATGGTCCCTCCAGGCACTGTCTGGCAGATATATGGTGGTGCCTACCACCTGGCCCCTGTGGTGTGGCACCGCCCATAACCCAGGCACGATCGCGGGTGACACCGCCAGATTTGTATGTGACAATGGCGGTCACCATGCACCGCAACCCAAATCACGGTCACTCCAGGCACTGTCTGGCAGATATATGGCAGTGCCTACCGCCTGGCCCCTGTGGTGTGGCACCGGCATGGACCAAGCCCTTGCAGCCAATGGGAAGCAGCCTCGCGGTAGCCTGATGCGAGTTTGAAAATCGCAGTAGGCGTGCACCAGCCCCGCGGAGGCGGTCACTGGAGGCATTCAAAAGATGCACCACTGCGGTAGCGCGCACATGCATCCTACGGTGTGTCACCGGCATGGACCATGCCCCTGCAGCCAATGGGAAGCAGCCTCGCGGTAGCCTGATGCGAGTTTGAAAATCGCGGTAGGCGTGCACCGCCACCGCGGAGGCGGACATTGGATGTATTTGAATGAGGCAGACCTGGTACACCAAATGCAGCACCCTGGGACCACTGACACAGCCCCAGGGGCCTATATATGTGTGGGAGGGTGCACCACATTCCCACAGCTACCAGGGACTGCTGATTGACAACCCTCCACCTGCTGCCTCAAGGGACTGCTGGCTGCCACCCTGCACCTGCTGCTGCTGCCTCAAGGGACTGCTGGCTGCCACCCTCCACCTGCTGCCTCAAGGGACTGCTGGCTGCCACCCTCCACCTGCTGCCTCAAGGGACTGCTGGCTGCCACCCTACGCCTGCTGCTGCTGCCTCAAGGGACTGCTGACTGCCACCCTCAACGTGCTGCTGCTGCCACATGTCCATTGTGATGTCGAGGACTCAGAAGATCCGTGCCAGTCCCTTCACCAGTGAGGAGCTTGTGGTCCTGGTAGGCGGGGTGCGTGCACAGTACCCAAGGCTTTATGGCGGCCCTAATGTCGTGGTAAGTCTCCCAGACTGTGAGTGAGAGTGCAGGGTGTGCACACGTGGGGTGGAGGTGCTTTGGTATGTGTCAGTGGTTGTGGGGCTCTGACATGCACTGCCTATCATGTTTACTACAGCGGGAAGGGCTTGGTGGGCTCTTTCACACGTTACCCTGCATGCCTATCCTGAGTAGAGGGACATGTCCTGTAGTGTCAGCCATACAGTGCAGCTGCATTTTGGTGATGCAGGAGTCTGGCCAGTTAGCGTTTGTGTGAATAGCTGTGTTGCTCCCAATTAACCCACTCAGTGTCAGTCCACCTGCCCTGCACAGTCCCCACCGAATGCCACATGTCCACATCACTGCATGTACAGTGTGTACCATGTGTGTTTGGCTCACGCCTCTTCATCTAAGACCCATCTCTGCCATGTAGATTGCACAGGAGCAGGCGTGGGAGAAGGGTGTGTGTATGACAGTTGTTGTCACTCTATGTGAGTTCCAGGACACAGTGAGGCTTTCACAGGGCTAGGACACTTAGGTCTGCGCAGTGTTGGACACAGTGAGTCCAACAACATGACACATGTTTTGCTATCTTCTCTATGTGTAGTTGTAGGTAACTGCAGACAGTAGCTGCAGGCAGACTACACGTTGCTTGCTGTGTTGGTATCCTGCATGTGAATGGGATGTGGAGGTACTGTGTCCACCATCGAACATGCATGCCTGTACGTCTGATTGACCAATGACATTGCACCATGTTCAGAGCAATTGTTGGCTATGTGACAGTTGTAGCTGGAGTTTTGGATGAGTCACTGTCGTGCTACTGCATTTTCGTTGTGTTGTTATTGTGCACTGTGTCACTGGAACCTCACCCCTCTTGTCTCCCATGCCTGCAGCTGAAGGTCCACCAGCGTAAAGCCGTGTGGAGGGCCATTGCCTCCAGAGTCCGGGATCTGGGTGTGTCAAACCGAAGGCGCACCCACTGTCATAAAAGGTGGGACGACATCTGCCGGCTGAGCAAGAACGTGGCCGAGATGACGCTGGGGCTGCTCCCTCGGACTGGCAGGTTGGCTAGGCGCAGCATGACACCACTAATGGCCCGCATCCTGGCTGTCACACAACCTGAGCTGGACAGACGACTGAAGGAGCATCAGCAGCGAGCCAGGGATGAGTATGTGTTGCAGGCTGCCTTTGGCTGGGAGTGGGTGCATGTGTCTACAGAGTGTGCAAATTGTCAGCTGTGTGACGTTGGTTGTGTGGTGCAATGTTTTGTGAGTGGCCTCTGTGCTGGGTGTATGTGCCATGCTTTTGCCCAAACGGCGCTTCATGAAGTGAGTTTTAGCACTGTGCATCTCTCTTACATTTGGAGTTGTGGCCTTCAGGTACCTTCTGCTGTGGGGTAGTGTGTGAATTCTGATGGATGGGAATGCCAGTGTGCCAACTGTGAATGCGTTTCAATGAATGCGTGCAATTCCAGACCTCAGATGTCTGCCAGTCAGACATCTGAGGCCAATGTGCAACAGTAGATGTGCCCATGGACTCGATATGGTGGATGGCATGTGTGCAGGGTCATTGTGGGCTGGTATGTTGTAGTCTGTGTGGTCCCCTACTGCTCCACACATGTAGGTGATGTGCACCATGTCGTGGTGTTCATCCTTGCCAACATCGGGACAGTGTGTGTGCACAGGCCATTTTGGGGCTGTGTCTGATGTGAGCCAACTGCAGGATGGTGTGCTGTGTGAATCACCTGGGGCACTTATGGCAGGACGTGTGGCGGACATGCACCGTTGTGTAGAAATTTTGGGTGGCAAGATATATGTGTGCACAGGGTGGCATGCAATGTGCTGCACACCTCTTTCTAGGATGCAGATGTATTGGCACGTGTTAGTTCTGTTGATGCCACTCATCTCACAGTACTTCTCTCTCCTATGCAGCAGCTCCCGTATGTGCAGAGGGAGAGGGGACGGACACCAGTGGTGAGGCTTCCACTGCAACAGCCGCACCGGAGCTGACTGACACAGATGTGACCAGCGCCGAGGAGGGGGACAGGAGTCTGCTAGAGGATTCACAGCTGGAGACACAAAGCTCTACCTCATCTGACGCCAGTGGTGACACATCCATGTTGGGGGTACAGGGAACGGGGACTCTGCCTCCTCTTCCGCCACACAGCGTCCAGTGCCCAGCCTCCCTTCAACCTCCACTGGTGCTGCCCGTGTCCGCACGAGTAGGAAGGGAAGAGTCACCTTCACCCCAGGCACAGCTGCCCCAGCCCATGTCAGCCCTGCTGCCCTCAGTGCAGAAGCAGTCGAGCTATTGCGCCAGCTGTGTGTGGGGCAGACAGCACTTCTCAATGCCTTCCAAGAGCACGACAAAAAGTTGGGGCAGGTTATAGCTTTCATGGAGGGCTTACATTCCGACGTAGGTGGGCTACACCAGACTGTGACAGCAGCCCTGCAACAGGCACATAGTCAGGGAGCGGCTCCCAGCACTCGGTCCGGCCCCGTGTCACTGTGCACCTCTGACGACAGTGACAATGCCCAATGGACCCCAAAGTCCCGATACAGAACCCGCAGCACTCAGGAGCAGCAGCAACCCAAGCGTACTAGGGCGCAGACACCATCCCCACAGAAGAGTAAGGCCACCCCAGAGCGCAGAGAGAAAAGCCCATCAGGCGACAGTAAGGGCCACAAAGCAAAGAAAAAAGCATCAGGGTCACAGGCCTCACCTTCCTCCCCTGCCAAAAACTCCCCTGTCCCAAAGACGTCTCGCAGAGGCAAAAAGACAGTTTCCACACCCACTGAGAAGGTGTTGCCTGCAAACATTACACAGGATGAGGGCCCCATGGATAATCCATCCTTGACCTCCACTCCCATCCCAAGCCCTGTGAAGCCAGCACCGGAGGACACTGTAGGGGGCAAAGCTGGTGGACAGAGGGAGGCAGGGCGGCGGCAAACACCAGGCAAGCGCACAGCGGGTTCCAGCATGTCCCCAGAGGGGGGGGTCACCATCCACACCAGAATCAGCTTTGGTGTTGGGGTCACCTGTTGTGTCTGCCCCAGCTCCCCTCAATCCCCAGACAGGGAAGCCTTTCAGGATCCCCAAGAAGTGGAGAGGCACCCCTCCACAATCTCCGGCACACACTGTGTCTCACCAGGGCATGAGTCCACCTCCCCGGGCCACCACCCCACCTGGTCCAAGCAGCCCCCCAGCTACCACATGCACAGTTGGCTCTTCCACAGTTGTTACTCCCACTGCCCAGGGCAGTCCTCCAACTGACCCCAACACACAGTCAGCTCCAAGTCCGACAGACAGCCCCATCTGAGTGGTGGTCACCCTCACACACCTGTCTGTCCACAGGGGTGTGTGTGATGCCCATTGTCAGGCCCATTACTCTGTTGCTGGGCATGGCATGGTAGAGTTGCATACATTCCCTGTGTAGCTTCTGATGTAACTACTCTGCACATTGTACTTGCCTTGTGTTTCACTGCTGTGTGCCCCCTGCCTGTGCAGCTTCTCATGGACTCACTCTGCACTTTGTCCAGCCCACTGGCCTTGTCGTTCACTGCTGTGTGCCCCCTGCCTGAGCAGCTTCTCATGGACTCACGCTGCACTTTGTCCTGCCCACTGGCCTTGTTGTTCACTGCTGTGTGCCCCCTGCCTGTGCAGCTTCTCATGGACTCACTCTGCACTTTGTCCTGCCCACTGGCCTTGTCGTCCACTGCTGTGTGCCCCCTGCCTGTGCAGCTTCTCATGGACTCACTCTGCACTTTGTCCTGCCCACTGGCCTTGTCGTTCACTGCTGTGTGCCCCCTGCCTGTGCAGCTTCTCATGGACTCACTCTGCACTTTGTCCTGCCCACTGGCCTTGTCGTTCACTGCTGTGTGCCCCCTGCCTGTGCAGCTTCTCATGGACTTAATCTGCACATTGGACTGGCCACTGGCCTTGCTGTTCACTGCTGTGTGCCCCCTGCCTGTGCAGCTTCTCATGGACTTCATCTGCACATTGTACTGGCCAATGGCCTTGTTGTTCACTGCTGTTTGCCCCTTGCCTGTGCAGCTTCTCATGTACCTCACCTGCACTGTGTCCTGGCCACTGGCCTTGTTGTTCACTGCTGTTTGCCCCTTGCCTATGCAGCTTCTGATGTGACTACTCTGCACATTGTACTTGCCTTGTGATTCACTGCTGTTTGCCCCCTGCCTGTGCAGCTTCTCATGGACTCACTCTGCACTTTGTCCTGCCCACTGGCCTTGTTGTTCACTGCTGTGTGCCCCCTGCCTGTGCAGCTTCTCATGGACTCACTCTGCACGTTGTCCTGCCCACTGGCCTTGTCGTTCACTGCTGTGTGCCCCCTGCCTGTGCAGCTTCTCATGGACTTAATCTGCACATTGGACTGGCCACTGGCCTTGCTGTTCACTGCTGTGTGCCCCCTGCCTGTGCAGCTTCTCATGGACTTCATCTGCACATTGTACTGGCCAATGGCCTTGTTGTTCACTGCTGTTTGCCCCTTGCCTGTGCAGCTTCTCATGTACCTCACCTGCACTGTGTCCTGGCCACTGGCCTTGTTGTTCACTGCTGTTTGCCCCTTGCCTGTGCAGCTTCTGATGTGACTACTCTGCACATTGTACTTGCCTTGTGGTTCACTGCTGTTTGCCCCCTGCCTGTGCAGCTTCTCATGGACTCACTCTGCACTTTGTCCTGCCCACTGGCCTTGTTGTTCACTGCTGTGTGCCCCCTGCCTGTGCAGCTTCTCATGGACTCACTCTGCACTTTGTCCTGCCCACTGGCCTTGTCGTTCACTGCTGTGTGCCCCCTGCCTGTGCATCTTCTCATGGACGTAATCTGCACTTTGGACTGGCCACTGGCCTTGCTGTTCACTGCTGTGTGCCCCCTGCCTGTGCAGCTTCTCATGGACTTCATCTGCACATTGTACTGGCCAATGGCCTTGTTGTTCACTGCTGTTTGCCCCTTGCCTGTGCAGCTTCTGATGTAACTACTCTGCACATTGTACTTGCCTTGTGGTACACTGCTGTTTGCCCCCTGCCTGTGCAGCTTCTCATGGACTCACTCTGCACTTTGTCCTGCCCACTGGCCTTGTTGTTCACTGCTGTGTGCCCCATGCCTGTGCAGCTTCTCATGGACTCACTCTGCACTTTGTCCTGCCCACTGGTCTTGTTGTTCACTGCTGTGTGCCCCCTGCCTGTGCAGCTTCTCATGGACTCACTCTGCACTTTGTCCTGCCCACTGGCCTTGTTGTTCACTGCTGTGTGCCCCCTGCCTGTGCATCTTCTAATGGACTTAATCTGCACATTGGACTGGCCACTGGCCTTGCTGTTCACTGCTGTGTGCCCCCTGCCTGTGCAGCTTCTCATGGACTTCATCTGCACATTGTACTGGCCAATGGCCTTGTTGTTCACTGCTGTTTGCCCCTTGCCTGTGCAGCTTCTGATGTGACTACTCTGCACATTGTACTTGCCTTGTGGTTCACTGCTGTATGCCCCCTGCCTGTGCATCTTCTCATGGACTTAATCTGCACATTGGACTGGCGACTGGCCTTGCTGTTCACTGCTGTGTGCCCCCTGCCTGTGCAGCTTCTCATGGACTTCATCTGCACATTGTACTGGCCAATGGCCTTGTTGTTCACTGCTGTTTGCCCCTTGCCTGTGCAGCTTCTCATGTACCTCACCTGCACTGTGTCCTGTCCACTGGCCTTGTTGTTCACTGCTGTGTGCCCCCTGCCTGTGCAGCTTCTCATGGACTCACTCTGCACGTTGTCCTGCCCACTGGCCTTGTCGTTCACTGCTGTGTGCCCCCTGCCTGTGCAGCTTCTCATGGACTTAATCTGCACATTGGACTGGCCACTGGCCTTGCTGTTCACTGCTCTGTGCCCCCTGCCTGTGCAGCTTCTCATGGACTTCATCTGCACATTGTACTGGCCAATGGCCTTGTTGTTCACTGCTGTTTGCCCCTTGCCTGTGCAGCTTCTCATGTACCTCACCTGCACTGTGTCCTGGCCACTGGCCTTGTTGTTCACTGCTGTTTGCCCCTTGCCTGTGCAGCTTCTGATGTGACTACTCTGCACATTGTACTTGCCTTGTGGTTCACTGCTGTTTGCCGCCTGCCTGTGCAGCTTCTCATGGACTCACTCTGCACTTTGTCCTGCCCACTGGCCTTGTTGTTCACTGCTGTGTGCCCTCTGCCTGTGCAGCTTCTCATGGACTCACTCTGCACTTTGTCCTGCCCACTGGCCTTGTCGTTCACTGCTGTGTGCCCCCTGCCTGTGCATCTTCTCATGGACTTAATCTGCACATTGGACTGGCCACTGGCCTTGCTGTTCACTGCTGTGTGCCCCCTGCCTGTGCAGCTTCTCTTGGACTTCATCTGCACATTGTACTGGCCAATGGCCTTGTTGTTCACTGCTGTTTGCCCCTTGCCTGTGCAGCTTCTCATGTACCTCACCTGCACTGTGTCCTGGCCACTGGCCTTGTTGTTCACTGCTGTTTGCCCCTTGCCTGTGCAGCTTCTGATGTAACTACTCTGCACATTGTACTTGCCTTGGGGTTCACTGCTGTTTGCCCCCTGCCTGTGCAGCTTCTCATGGACTCACTCTGCACTTTGTCCTGCCCACTGGCCTTGTTGTTCACTGCTGTGTGCCCCCTGCCTGTGCAGCTTCTCATGGACTCACTCTGCACTTTGTCCTGCCCACTGGCCTTGTTGTTCACTGCTGTGTGCCCCCTCCCTGTGCAGCTTCTCATGGACTCACTCTGCACTTTGTCCTGCCCACTGGCCTTGTCGTTCACTGCTGTGTGCCCCCTGCCTGTGCATCTTCTCATGGACTTAATCTGCACATTGGACTGGCAACTGGCCTTGCTGTTCACTGCTGTGTGCCCCCTGCCTGTGCAGCTTCTCATGGACTTCATCTGCACATTGTACTGGCCAATGGCCTTGTTGTTCACTGCTGTTTGCCCCTTGCCTGTGCAGCTTCTCATGTACCTCACCTGCACTGTGTCCTGGCCACTGGCCTTGTTGTTCACTGCTGTTTGCCCCTTACCTGTGCAGCTTCTGATGTAACTACTCTGCACATTGTACTTGCCTTGTGGTTCACTGCTGTTTGACCCCTGCCTGTGCAGCTTCTCATGGACTCACTCTGCACTTTGTCCTGCCCACTGGCCTTGTTGTTCACTGCTGTGTGCCCCCTGCCTGTGCAGCTTCTCATGGACTCCTCTGCACTTTGTCCTGCCCACTGGCCTTGTCGTTCACTGCTGTGTGCCCCCTGCCTGTGCATCTTCTCATGGACTTAATCTGCACATTGGACTGGCCACTGGCCTTGCTGTTCACTGCTGTGTGCCCCCTGCCTGTGCAGCTTCTCATGGACTTCATCTGCACATTGTACTGGCCAATGGCCTTGTTGTTCACTGCTGTTTGCCCCTTGCCTGTGCAGCTTCTCATGTACCTCACCTGCACTGTGTCCTGGCCACTGGCCTTGTTGTTCACTGCTGTTTGCCCCTTGCCTGTGCAGCTTCTGATGTAACTACTCTGCACATTGTACTTGCCTTGTGGTTCACTGCTGTTTGCCCCCTGCCTGTGCAGCTTCTCATGGACTCACTCTGCACTTTGTCCTGCCCACTGGCCTTGTTGTTCACTGCTGTGTGCCCCCTGCCTGTGCAGCTTCTCATGGACTCACTCTGCACTTTGTCCTGCCCACTGGCCTTGTTGTTCACTGCTGTGTGCCCCCTGCCTGTGCAGCTTCTCATGTAACTACTCTGCACATTGTACTTGCCTTGTGGTTCACTGCTGTTTGCCCCCTGCCTGTGCAGCTTCTCATGTAAATGCTGTGCATATTGAAATGCCTACTGGCTTTGCTGTTGCCCAAATTTGTTGCCTCAATATGCAAATTGTGAATAAACACAGTTGATCCTGCAGTGAGTTGTGTCAGTGTCCTTCCTGAATAAAGTTGTTTCTGTGTGTGCATGGTTTACTGTGTCACAGGCACAGTATGCCACTTCGACATTGCCAATGGGTTGTGTCACATTTCATTTTTTTGCAGGGGTGGGAGGCACTTCATTTCTACCTGACTGTGATACTTATGGGTGCAGTGCAGGTGGTTGGCAATGAAATCTTGTAGTCATCTTCCTTCTTGGCTCATGTTATCTATGGTGGACACATGTCAGGTTTGTGGGCAATGGCAGCACAGGGTGGGAGTTTGGGCACAGGCTTACAGGCAGACAGGCCAGGGTCATGGGGTCTGTGTGAGCTTCCTTTCTGTGTGCCAATCAGTGTCGGTGTATGGACATCTTGTGGTGATGAGTTATCCAGGTCCCATGGCTTACTTCCAATGTGTGCACTTGGGTGGTGGAGAAGTGTATGGTGTGAAGGGGGTGACTTTGTTGTGACTGTGGATGTGTGTGCACCTGCATTGTCAACTACTGCCATGTGTGACCCTGGAGTGGTGTGCCTGTATGTGTACTTGTTTAGCCCTGTGGTTGTGTTTTGTGCACATGGCAGTATTGTGTGTTGCTGTTGTGGGAGGAGGTATGTGTGACATATCCTACTTGTGCTTGGCTGTAATGTAGTGTATCACTGGGCCCTGTGTGTTGTGCAGCAGACATTGTCTTGTCCAGTATTTGGATGCCTATGTGTGGCTGGTCAGTGTGAGTTCAGGGCCTTCCTTACATCCCTGTGCCTATACATGGGTGTCCTTGCTGTCTCCAGGAGTTGTTGCATTGGGGTGACCGTGGTTTGTGTTGACTGACTGTGTCAGCCATGTGTGCTGTGATGGGCTGTGTGTGTTCTCACATGTGTCTTGTCTTGCATGTGCATCACACATGCTTGATGGTTGTGTCACTGTCCTTCCATTTGTGGGCACCTCACTTTGGCTTTCCTATATGTTGTCCTCCATTACTGCTGGCATGTGGTGTGTGTATGTAGCTGTGAGTCAGGGTGGTGTGTGTGTGTGCGACTTGTCAGGTAGTGTGTGCAGTGAAGTGTTTGGTCCTCATCTGTGTGTGTGTACATTTTGTGCCTGGCATCAGTGTTCTTGGCTTGTGTGTGATGTTGTTGTGGTGTGTGTGTTGGCTGGGGCCTGGGCTTCTGTGCTATGTGTTCCTTTGCAAAGGGTCCTGCTGTGGCTGTATATGCAGTTGTTGGGACGTGGGGCATGGTGTGGCTGTAGTTGTGTGGTTGTTGTGCAGGAGTGGCACTTGTGAGGCACATGTTGTGTCCCTTCAGGGAGGTAGCTGGTGTGTTGTGGATGGAGTTGTGGCTCTGTGCGATTTGTACGGTGCCCTTGGCATGCGTTGGCCCTGTGCTCTGCGTTGTGTGCATGGTTTCATGCACACTGACCGCGGCGGTGACGTGACCGGGACATTTGTTCATGAATGCGGTACATGGGTGGGCAGTATGTGGCGAGATGTTTTTGTGACAGGTGGGACATGTGTGTGTGCAGTGATGGCTGTGTGCCTGTCCCCACAGGGGTGTGTGGTGTTCCCATGCGATGTTTTTCAACCCTGGAGCTGTGTATTGTGTTACTTGCACTGTTGTGTCTGTACGTACCTGCGGAGGCGTCCGCGGCGGTGGATAACTTGCAGGTGATGGATCATGTACAGCACCGGGAAGGCGTGTAGGGCAGGATCCATCGCGGTGTGTCCCGGGTGTTTCTTTTCTGTCTCCGCTGTGATGTCTCCGCCGTCTTTCGCTGTGCGGTTTCTCCGTCGCGGTGCGCTGCCCTGTTTCCGGCATCGTGATATCTTCGGCCTACGGGACGTCATTCCGCACGGCGGTGTGTGGTGATTGGCTCACTCCGCAGCGGTGGCGGGCGCACTTTGATGGCGGTCGGCGTCGCACCGCAGCGGGCGGGAAATGTGCAATGTGTGGCCATCCTAATATGGCGGGCGTGAAGACCGCTGGCGGCGTGCGGTAAATGGGTGTTAAGGCCAGCGCCGGCACCGTGGTCGTGTCTCCGCCCGCCATCGTAATAGGCCCCCAAGACTTTCTTCGCTGTGCCCGCATTGTGACTCTCTCCTTATTTACACCCGAAATTGACAAATGTATTACTCTAAAATACTAAGGTATAGAAAAAGTGTTGAATCTATGTAAAGGGTTATTGCTTTTTAATAAAAATGCATTTGTTGTCACGTCTACCTGCTGTGACCAATCCTCAACTCAAAAGCTATCTAGGAGACCGTAAATGGAAGGACTAGCTCACCAGTTACTTCTGACTTTCTGACTATTAAAGGTATAACCTTTCAAGTATAAAGGGGACAAACAGCTTATTCCTCAGCCCTTTTCAGGGGTTCTTGACTTCTTCAAAAGCTGACTTCCCATGTTTTACTTCTACCTGGTATTTACATCTTATGTACCACTCGGAGAAGATGTATGAGATTGCACCAAAATAGAGTGACCCGTTGCTCAGCTCAATATCACTCCAGTCAGCAGAATTCTCCTTCAAGATTTTGCATAGGTTGTATGTGACTCTAGATAGACTATTGTGCATCTAAACACTGCTCCAATATGCTCCTGGTGGTCATATGAGAATAGATGTACTTTTTCCTCATTTATGGTGATCTTGCCCGAATTTGAGGACCTATTGGAAGGAGGTAGTTGACTAAATTATGGACCTTACTGGACTGTCTGTTCCTTAGACACCAGAGATCGCATTATTAAGTGTCCCCTCCTGGAATTCCAGTGGCACCCCTCCATGGCTGGGCCTGGTGGCATTAACCTGAACAGTAGCAGGTCCACTTATTTGTCCATGTGCTAAACACAGTCTCTGTAAATCTAAGAGCCTCTATTCTGGAATGGAACCAGGAAATCCTCCATGGGGATTTCCCAAATGAAACAAAGATGACTGGGTGCCATATTGTCTTATGTTTATTTACAATATTCACTATGCAGCAAAGAAAAAAATCAAAATATTAAAACAGTAGTTAGCTGTAAAGCTGGGTGCAAACATTATTCAGGGTGCACACACTTTCATACTGTTCATGTACAAGTGAGGTATCATCTCTCCTTCTACTCCATTCTGAGCAAAGATACCTCAAGCCTAGCTGAGTGATGCTGAACAGAAGTGTCCCACATCTACTTTCCATAATGTAAAAGTAAATAATGAGAAGCCACTCACCCTGCAAACAGGTTTGTGGGTGGTTTTCTCTAATGTCCCTCTTGGGTTCACCTTAGAATCGAGCTGTGCATATTATCTCTAGCTGGAAAATTGCCAAGTAATGAAGCTGGAACCGCTTAGGGACTGAGTCTCCGGCATGTCTAGCTCCAAGCGGCTATGTATGGCATGTGAGGGAAAGGAAAACCTAATCTTTGAACAATCTGGATTTCCATAGCAGAACTGGTAACCACAATGTGTCCTGACTACTTACATGTTTGCAATGGGAGCATACAACAACTCCTTCACTTAAGTAGACTTACATAAAGAAGTCCTCCAATCTGCGTGCTACTGGATACCAAACAAACAGATGCCTTTTACATCCCTGACTTGCAGCTACAGTACAAGCCAAGCAAAGTGGAAATAGATGACAACACACGGTCAAAGCATACGCATTTCATGGAGTCAAAGCCGGCCTGGTTAGGAATGCCAACTGAGGGAGTTAAAACACTCTCCAGAGCAATGGGCTCAAGCCTGTCTATGCAGTAGCCAATAGAAACAGAGAAGTGGAGGCACTGAGAAGGAGTACTGAGGGCATGCAAGTAGCATCCTGCAACTTCTTGCACTTTGATCTGAAGTCTGTCCTTTTTGTACCATGATGGTATCGGAGTAGCCCAGTTGAGGGAATCCTGCATCTTAACGGTTCTGAAACCCAAAATGATGTGGAAATTGGTGACGCTTGCCAGCTGCACTAACCAAGAGACTTGCACCATCCTTTATGACTGGGGCAAACTGATTGTGCCAGGAAGGATCCCATAGGGGCCAGAACCCCTGCCCATTTTTCTCTACAACCCCGTACCACCTATTACTCTCAGGCCCTTTTTAGACTTAAACCCACCCCTAATGCCTGCTGTCAGATCTTTGTTCCAGATACATGCATTATGCACTGTACTGGCTGCCAGTTTGATAGCATTTTTCATCTCACCTATGGACTGGTCCCCGCCTTCTGTCTGGTATGGAGGCTCCTTACACTCCGGTACATACTAAGACCGTCTCTTGTCCACCCAAGGAATTTCGCTGTTTTAGCCTTAATTGTCGCTCCCTCCCTAAACATCAGCTGCATCTATTTCACTTCCTCGTTGACACTGATCCTGATGTGGTTTTTCTAACAGAAACCTGGCTTCATGATGGGTCCTTGCCGGATGTGATCGTGGCACTCCCTGAAAACCTTGCGCTGCTAGGTATCAACAGACCTCAGAAAACTGGCGGCGGGATTCCAATTGTTTTTAAAAAATGTCATAATTGTAAAATTGAGGAACTCATGATTCCAAACTGCGAAGCCTTGCTTTTTTCAATTCCTTTCTCTCCCAAATTCAGCTTTTCTGATGCTCTTATCTATCGCCCCCCAGGGCCATCCAACAACTGGGGCTCTATCCTTGCCGAATCACTAACCCCCCATGTTCTCCGGGTGGCAAATTTTTCAGTGCTCAGTGATTTAAATTTTCATCTTGATGATCCTAATAACAAATCAGCATTGACCCTCATGGATGATCTGAAGACCCTGAACCTTTTGCTTTTTAATTCCCTACCTACTCATTCAGCGGGGCATCTCCTGGACCATATTTTTTCTAATCTAATAACTTTGTCCATGGGACCTCCTATTCAACTTGGTTTGTCTGATCACTTTGCTGTTCCTTTCTTTATCAAATCTCCCCCAGCCCCTCCTCTTCGACCATCAGTCACGCCAAACTTGAGGAACTGGTCTAAACTTGATATGCAGGCGCTCAAATAAGCAGTTCTTGAATACAATCCCTAATATCACATCTCAACCTGACCCGGATCAAATTTCAGTGCATCACTGGCTGTCGGAGGCTATTGATTCTACTCTTCCTCTCACTGCCAAACCCCAACTTAGAGTGCACCCCCTGCCCCGTGGTTTACCGACTCTCTCAAACTCGATAAAAAACACTGCAAAGTCTTGGAGAGACAGTGGAGGAAGCACTACGCACCAGAGGCTAAGGTTGCCTATTTGGCGGCACTGAAAAAATACCTTGTTCTATGCAGATCAGCACGTGCTTCCTTTTATACGGACAAGATTATGAATGCCCAAAACTGTCAGAAAACTTTATTCAAAGTTGTGAAAGAACTTTCTGCATCTAGCACGTTTCTGCCATCTCCTTCACTCTCGCTACATCAATGCAATGAACTTGCGTTGTTCTTCCACAATAAAGTAGAGTCTATCCACCGTCAGTTTGACTCTGACCCTTCCCTGCAAGACAACTTTATCTCCCTAACACTCCGTCTTCTGCTCAGGTCAACACTTTCTCTCAGGCCTCTTCATCTGTTGAGTCTTGTCAGATTAAGGCCTGGCTCCTACTGGACTTGACCTCTCTTCAATGTTTGTTGGGAACCATCAAGTCCGGCTTTCCACTTGATCCTCTCCCCCCATCCAAACTCAGACTTTTGGACGAGTCAGCCTTTGGCGTGATTCTTACTCTCTTCAATTCCTCTTTAACTTTAGGTCAGGTGCCCCGGAATTGGAAGCACACTTTGGTGCTCCCTTTGCTGAAAAAGACCGACCTTGACCCCCTCTGTTGGTCAAATTACCGTCCTATATCTCTTCTTTCAACCTTTTCCAAAGTTTTGGAAAGACACATCAATTCCCAAGTCTCCTCACATGTGGCATTGCACAAGTTATTTCATCCGTCACAGTCGGGTTTTTGTCCTGGGCATAGTACCGAATCGGCTCTGCTTGGTGTTACGGAATATCTTAGGCAGCAGCTTGACTGCGGTGGTACGGCAGCGCTCATCTTATTGGACTTGAGCGCGGCCTTCGACACGGTCTCACACTCCATCCTGGTGGATCGTCTTGAAGCCTCAGGCATTGTAGGAGTGGCCTTGCAGTCGCTGATCTCTTTTTTAAAGGATCGCTCATTCCAAGTCTTTTCACATACCACTAAATCAAATTCAGTAGCTCTAACATCAGGAGTACCGCAGGGCTCGATCTTGAGTCCTCTGCTTTTTAATCTTTACGTTCGTCCTTTGGCGGACATTGCAGAAAAGTCTGGGTTGACCATTTTCTCTTACGCAGATGATACTCAGATCATTTTCACTCTTTCATCTGCTCAGCATCAGGACCCTTCCTTGCTCCAGCTCGGACTGCGTAATATCTCTTTGTGGATGTCCAGTAATGCTTTAAAGTTGAACAGCTCTAAAACTGAGGTCCTCATTCTGGGAAACAATCCTGAACTCTGGGGAGCTAGCCATTGGTCTGACTCTTTGGGGCCTCTTCCTGCTCTGGTCCCGAAGGTTAAGAACTTGGGTTTTACCATTGATAATAATCTCTCTCTCAGAGCCCAAGTGTCTGGAGTCACCGCAACTTGCTTTGCAGTTCTCAAGTGGCTAAAAAAGATCCATTGGTTAATTCCACCTGCAGCCCAAAGAACCGTATTGCAGGCACTGGTGATCTCCAGACTTGACTATGGCAATGTATTGTACTTGGGCGCAGATAAGGTCTCCGTTCGCCGTTTACAGCTCATTTAAAACGCGGCGCCTCACCTGCTTTTTTGGTTGCCTCGACAAGCCTCTATCTCCCCTCTGTTCCATCAACTTCATTGGCTTAAGGTAAACAAACGCATCGAGTTCAAGGCTCTATGTTACATGTTTCGAGCTAAGCATGGCTTGGCACCCTCGTACATACAAAGCCTGGTCAAATCTTCCCTACCTACCCGCCAGTTGAGATCGGCCAGCCTCTTTCTTTTCTCTGTTCGTAGAGTGCGATTGACCCGTATGAGAGGCCGCTCGTTCTCCTACCTTGGACCTAAACTGTGGAATTCCCTTCCTTCCGTAAAAAGCTAAAAACCTTTCTTTATAACCAAGTTTAGTCCCTCTGTTTCAACTATCTGCAATCTCGCTTGCCCTGCTTAGCGCTGGGAAACCCTGTTGTGTAGCTGTGCGCTTTATAAATCTTTTAAATAAAAAAATAGGAAGAAACCCAGAATCCTTCTTTTCACATATTACCACATGCATCAATGGCTATTACAAACCCAAGAGGACCAATAAATGATTTCACCATCATGACAATGGATACTTGGAAACTGACAAGATGTCCAACCTGATCCAAATATAGTTCTAGGGAACCAGTCTAGCCACCTATGGTAATCACAATGCACATACTCTACTGCTGTATCACCAGCAAACTCAACCCAAAAGGGCTACGAAGTAAAAAAAAAACATTAAAGTCAGTAGGTCTATAGGTTTAATCTGCTTGGACCTTCTGTCATTAGCACCATACAACTGAGCATGGAGAACAAACTTCAGTAACAGAGCATTTCGCTAGGCTTGTCTTGACCGTTTCCTGCCTAGGTGACACTGTGGACAAGGCTGGGACTTGGGAGCAGGTTTCTTAGGTTCAATCTGGATCTGACAGTGAAGACCAAAGACCAGGGCCAGTGCTTATCTACCCATGATTATGCATAGACAGAGGGCTTCAATCAGCCACTTTTGGACATGCTTTAAACCCTAAAACCAAACAAGAAGGTACAAGAGGAACCAAAATGTATCCTGGTATGTATTTACAACTGCATAGAAAATTAATCCAGTAGGTTTGCTTCTTGCTACCTCTTCCTCAGAAGGAATTCCAGGCTATTCCTGAACATCTGGTTTGGCATTACTGTAGATGAATATTTGTTTGAAACATACTTACCTTATTCGAAGGACCTCAAAAATAGTTGGAAAATGCACCTGACTTGTCTCCAAAGATGCTGCAGAAGAAGTTGAACAGAATAAGGTCTACAATCTAGTTTGGTTCACGGAAAGCAATGGATGAGAATGAGGAATCCATCGGCACTTGACAGATGATCTTGACCTCGGTGCTTGCCAGCGGCAACAATAAAAAGTAGGGACTGAGCTGTGTGCAAGTATGACAAGTGCACTGAGATTAGAGGAGACAGGTTAATGGTATAGTTCTCTGTTAGTTTGTGATCATGGAGATTCTTCCTGGTGAGATCCTATTTGATTACATCCATTTTTAATGTGTGGAGTCCTTTTCAGTAAGATGTAGGTCTAAGATGTAGGCAGAGGTAGCGGGTGGCAAGAAGGACCTAAGCATTCTGGTCTAATCTTGACCAACACTTATATTTAGAATAAGAAATTTGGGTCATCGTCTCTAAAAGCTGAGAAAATGATGTTGCTGGAATTTATCTTGAGTGATGACAATAGCATACAAATTATTGTCTAGTCCTTGAAGATGTGTCGCGCCCTATACTTTTGTTAAATTAATTGAGCGAGTTTTGTGGAAAGCATAAGAGTTCAAAAGTAAATGTGAGTGTTTGACAGTTTGCTGTGAAGGTTGATACTTGTCCCTTGCTGGTTCCGACGCTGTTAAACAGTGATGAAATAGCATACTATTCCTGAAATTACAGTGGATCACAAAGAACTGGTTATCAGAGTGAAGGTAGGTGGATTTTTGACCGCAATTAAATGGATGGTATGATAAACACACAAGGAGATGGCGCTTGGAAAGCTAGTTACAGTGAGTGACCACAAAGTTAAACTGCAATGAATGAATAAAACTGGTGGGGTGGAACCCTGTGTACCCTCGGCTTGCTTGTTTGATAATTCAAAGAAAGTTAATTTGCTTAAAGGTGATACAGAGAAAGCGACAGAGGATACGGGCAAGAAAGCGGAGCCAGTGATGACAAGCAAGAGTTGGGGAAATATGTGTCACGGTAAGTAGACGAAAGAGAAGGTCAATAGAAGACTCAAAGATAGGCTGTGCAGCTGCTAAGGACTAATGGGCAAGTATCACTAATAGGAATCACTGACATAACCTCGACAGACATAATATCGACCTACATTTTTATCGACACAAAAATATCGACGACACCAATATCGATACCCTATACTTAATTAAAAAAATACACTAATATCGAACCAAAATATCGTAATACAATATTATCGATCACAGTAATATCGAACACATAAATATCGTTATTTAAAATATCGAACATCCTTTAAAAATATACATGTCCAAAATATCGATCACAATAATATAGACAGCATTATTATCGTTTTTGTAAAAATATCAACAAGTAAAAAATACATAAAACACACAAAATTAAACACCATAAATATATTAAAATAAATAAACATACATTGCATATAAAATAAAATAAAAAACATATTTTTACAACACAGTAAAACATATCTTAAAACATTAAATAATAAATACACTATTAATAACTATTTAAATTTTATATATACATTAACTCCAAAGTTTATTTAACATCACATATATTATAATACACATTTAAAAAATTCAACATGTGAAAAAAATAAAAAATAATAACTGACACTTAATTAGCTTTTTCCATATATGGAAAACAACTACCAAAACAATTAAAACAATAAAGATCAACCAATAAAAATACACAATGTTAAAATAAACCAATGAGGTTAAGCAAACAATTAAATAAAGACTATATAATGAAGGAAAACTTAGTCTTATTTTACACCTTAAACCAAAAAAGGAAGCCGAAACTCTGCGAGATTTCTACCAGAAACAAAGACTTCATCAAAGAAAAAGCTATTGCATCCTTCAAAAAGTAAGTAAATTACCATCTATAAAATAACATTAATGCTAATCTTGAAAAACAACTATTTGTCTTACTCAAATAATTAATATATATCTTTTTCTAATTTTTGTCTCCTCTACAGATTTTTCTCAAAGCATCAAGAAAAGTACAGACCAGCTCCTAAAACCATCTAACAAATAATGTAAGTATTATGCAAAATGCCTTTTAAAAATCATGTAAAACGCCCAACCAAACCCCAACTCCATCCCAAACACCCACCCCAGCCCATAAACAAATGTAACAAAATAAGTAAAAATGTGTTTTACTCTTCCAACAGATAAATAAACAACTTAACAGGATTCAACAAAGAAAGAACATCTCCATTGAAAAGCAGCTGAAAACCAACATTGTAAGTATATTAATAACAATGTGTATTTATTAAGAAATAAACATGTATAATATTCATTTTAATCATTTTAATATACATTTGTTGTAGAACTTAACACATCACAATGACAGAAGGGGCCCAATTTATAACATCCCAAAAAGGAAAAATTTTGCTTTGTTACATAGGGGATGTCTATACCCAGGAAAAGCAAAGTGGACTAAAAGTCAATTGGAAATGCAGCAAGTACTATTCAAATAAGTGTTATGGTCGAGCAACAACTAAAGAAACAACTGTTTTGTATACAAGGGAGCATAACCACCCTCCATATGTTACTGAAATAGATGTTAGAAATGCCCTTGATGACATCAGAGAAGCTAGCACTAGCTCACAAAAACCTACCAGTCAAATACTTAAAGAAATGCTGCCTAAAGTACCCAAACATGCTACTGGGCAAATGCCCTCTATTTCTTCATTAAAAAGAACTATAGCTCGCACAAAAAAAGCCACAACAACTACCACACCTACTCCAAAAACATTTCAAAAGGTGGTAATTCCCCCAGAACTATCTATAACTCATAATGAAGAACCCTTTGTTCTCTATGACAACAAATGCAAAGACAAAAGAATAATAATGTTTGCTACTGCAAACAATTTAATAAAGCTTCAACAATCGGAAACATGGATGATGGACGGGACTTTTAAAATCTGTCCCAAGCCATTCTATCAACTATACACTATCCATGCCCTATACCAGAACACCAACATCCCCTTTATCTACGCCTTGCTACCCAATAAACAAAACTCTACATATATGGAAGTACTAACTAAAATTAAACAAAAAACAAATAATTATTTTCCACAGAAAATAATTATAGATTTTGAGCAGGCCATGATAAGTGCAATTCTAAAATGCTACCCACACACATCAATTCAGGGATGTTACTATCATTTCAATCAGTGTCTATGGAGACACCTACAGAAATCAACACTAAGGGGCTGATTCCGATCTCGCTCGGACAGCCCTCCCAGAGCTGTCCGTAGCGTTACCTGCCGACCGACTTTCCGGGAGCCGGTCCGTCCGAACGATGAAGTACGATGCGCAAATGTGTCCAAATCCCGAACGACACGCACGCTCCGAATCGAGCAAGATTTCCCGTACGAGGCGTCTCCGTAAAGGCAGATTGGACCTGCCCGGAACCATTACCAAAGCAGTTTCCGGCCGGGCAAGTACGATGCGCACTTCCTCCGCGCCGAACAGGTCGCCACCTCCAGCACGTCGCAGCATCCGGAAGAGCTGTATATCAGGTCCCATATGCGCCACAACACGAACACCGCATATGAGACGAAGCTGCCATGTATCCGATCGCGCATGTCATCCCTGTACTGTACGCCTATGACCGAATCAACAACCGGAACCGACGCGTACGTCGCAGACGGTAAGTCAGACACCTACCACCCACTAATACGTCACGATCCCGCGAAAGCCAAAACACACATAGGGGGTGGAGGCCCACCCCCCCAGCACAGTCCACCCCAGAAGGGTGGATGCCCATCCCCCCAGCACAGTCCACCCCAGAAGGGTGGATGCCAACCCCCCAGCACAGTCCACCTCAGAAGGGTAGATGCCCATCCCCCAGCACAGTCCACCCCAGAAGGGGGTCAATGTCCACCCCCAGCACAGTCTACCCCAGAAGTGTGGATGCCCACCCCCAGCACAGTCCACCCCAGAAGGGTGGATGCCCATCCCCCAGCACAGTCCACCCCAGAAGGGGGTCTATGTCCACCCCCCAGCACAGTCCACCCCAGAAGGGGGTCTATGTCCACCCCCAGCACAGTCCACCCCAGAAGGGTGGATGCCCATCCCGCCAGCACAGTCCACCCCAGAAGGGTGGATGCCCATCCCCCCAGCATAGTCCACCCCAGAAGTGTGGATGCCAACCCCCCAGCACAGTCCACCCCAGAAGGGTAGATGCCCATCCCCCAGCACAGTCCACCCCAGAAGGGGGTCAATGTCCACCCCCCAGCACAGTCCACCCCAGAAGTGTGGATGCCCACCCCCAGCACAGTCCACCCCAGAAGGGTGGATGCCCATCCCCCAGCACAGTTCACCCCAGAAGGGGGTCTATGTCCCCCCAGCACAGTCCACCCCAGAAGGGGTGTATGTCCACCCCCCAGCACAGTCCACCCCAGAAGTGTGGATGCCCACCCCCAGCACAGTCCACCCCAGAAGGGTGGATGCCCATCCCCCCAACATAGTCCACCCCAGAAGTGTGGATGCCCACCCCCCAGCACAGTCCATCCCAGAAGGATAGATGCCCATCCCCCCAGCACAGTCCATCCCAGAAGGGGGTCTATGTCCACCCCCCAGCACAGTCCACCCCAGAAGGGGGTCTATGTCCACCCCCCCAGCACAGTCCACCCCAGAGGAGGTGGAGGGCAAACACTCCACCCCTACTCCCATGCCAAGTTTGTGTATTGTGTGCAAACATCCTGAATCAGTGACACATTCTGCAAACAAATGCAGTTACATCCATCACTCCAGTGAACAAAAGCAGATTGTGTGGTACAAACCCCCAGCATTGACAAGCACATTGGGGAGTTGGGGTATCACCCCAACATCAGTGTGGTGCCCAAAAGATGAGCATGGGGTTCAACCCCCAAACTTAGCCAAGCACATAGGGGACATGGGGTATACCCCCCCATCAGTGTTGTGGCCATTAGGTGATGAGGGATCAAACGCCCAGCAGTGTCAAGCATATAGGGGAGATGGGGTATAACCCCCATCAGTGAGGTGACCAAAAGATGAGTGTGGGTTTCAAACCCCCAGCGTTGGCAAGCACAAAGGGGCCAAGGGGTGTAACACCCCCATCAGTGCCGTGACAAAAAGGTGAGTGTGGTGTTCAGACTCACAGCATGTGCAGACAATCATGTATGACTCTCTGAGGCCTAAAACCACAAGAAATGTAGTGACAAAATAGTGGTAGTCTGCCAAACAAACACTTATCTGTAGAGGCAGAAATATTTGGGCCTCACTAAAAAATACCTGCCATGTGGAGACAACCATTGCCATTGTGGGCTAACACTGCCACCAATGTGCATGAATTGGCCTTAAACAATGTTAAAACAGCATTTGCAGTCCAATCATCAGCAACAATATGTACACCCACAAAATTAGACAAACTAACGACAATTTGCTTTATTCAGCATTTAAATATGCAATCACGATTCTGGCAAAGAAACAAGGCCAATGGCCAGTCCATGAAAATTAGTCCTTCAGGGTCTATATCGGATGAGTTCCAATACATTGCTTGCCTGCAATTACATCACTAGGGGACAACTCCCCAAGGAGGGGCATCTTCTGGGGGCAGGCCAGGCACCGCAGGGACAGGATTAGTTTGTAGCAGGATGGGTAATGGGAGGACTTGGGGCAACTGGAGTGTCTGTAGCAACTGCAGTGGACAAATCGGATTGAGGGTGTGCTGGAGCTACTGCAGTGCCCATGTCAGATTGTGGGGGTGGGGGATCCACTGCAGTGCCCATGTCAGATTGTGGGGGTGGGGGATCCACTGCAGTGGACAGGTCAGATTGGGGGGGCCAGGGTCTCCACTGCAGTGTCTGGAAGTGACAGAATGTGTGGTGTTGTGTGAGTGGAAGTGCCTGTGGTTGGGGGTGAGGGCCTAATCATCTTGGGGATGGTGTAATGGTGTGTGGATGATCTGGGGATGGCTTTTGGTGTGTGAACTTTGGGGGGTCTTGGGTTGGGCGGATGTAGCTTTGGGGGTGAAGTGTGGGATGGTGGTGGGGTTTTGCCTTTCTTCTTCCTGGGGGATACACGGGTGGGGGACTCTGTGTTCCTACTCTTAGGGGAGGGTGTGCGTGTGGTGGGGGATCTCCTCCTTGTGCATGTTGACTTCCTCTTCCCCTTGTGAGTTGGAAGTGATGTGTCAGTGGGGAAGAGGCCTAGGTCACAGAGGAAGACCCTCTGGGAAGGGGGGGTTGCAGGAGAGTCAAGTGTAGGGCTTTTGGAGGGAGAGGTAGTTGAGGAATGCACAGTGGTTGTGGATGGCTGTGTGTGTTGTTTTTCCCTAACCCCTGTGTGTGTGATGTCAGTCCCCTGAGTGTGCGTGCGTGTTTGTTTGGACTTTGTCTTTGCTTGCCGTGTGCTGCCTTTGTCTGTTGGTGTGTGTGCATGTGCCTGTGTGAGTGTGCTTTGGGCAAGTAGGTCAGTGTGGACGGGGCAGAGGTCGGAGGAGTGAGGGACTGTTGTAGGAGGGACACTGCTGCCGTCAGTGAGGAGGCCATGGACAGATTTGTCCGATGTAGGGCAAGACATGTTTGTTGATATGCCCTCCATGAATGACACCAATTGGGTCAAAAGACGTGTGTGCATGGAGGACACTCAAAATGGATGTCTGCCCCACATGCAACTGTTTCAGCAAGTCCACGGACTCCACACTCAGGGCAGCAGGGGTGACAGATGCAGGGGGTGCAGTGCCTGGACCAAAGGAGACATGCTCCCTCACACGGGAGTGTCTACGGACCTTTGAAATGGGAGCAGCTGGGAGGGTGGAGGGGGTGGAGGTGGTGGTGGTGGCGGGGACAGACTCTGTGGGTGCGGGGACAGACTCTGTGGGTGCGGCCTCCGCTCTGGTAACACCCACCACCACAAGGGAGTCATCACTGGAGCTGGATGGTTCATCAGCTGACGTTGATGTGTTTGAGCGGGCATCAGTGTGGCTCCCCTCACCCTCTGTGCCACTGGGTCCCTCATCTTCTTCCACAGTGGACCCCGTCTGGCTCGCTGCTTCCTCCTGGTCCGTGGAACTCTCTCCTCCACTTGGCGATGATGATGCTGTGAACAAGGAGGGGAAACATATTCACATCAGTCATCTGCGTATACTTGACACTAGATTTCAGTTCCCAACACATCACAGAGCAAGGACTAGCATAATCTCAAAGCCAATATTCCTTTACCTCACACATATGTAGATAGGTCACCTGTCAGTCTGCCTGTGATTCTTGGTTAACAAACACATGTTGGCAATGGAAAGATCTGTCAGATGTATCTCAATTTAAACTATGTACATGCCCAACAGGGCACTGTTGTCTGATCTGTAATGCTCCTGAGTGTCAGGCCTTAACACAAACATGCCCCATCTCATGCAAGGGAGTCTGGAGTTGGGCACGGAAATGGGATGGACAAATACCTAAGTGTACATGATGAACATACTCCCATCCACAGTAATCAATATGGGCTCATGTTGTGAACCCCAATGCTAAAAAGGTCTGCATGCAGAACAACTGCCAAGTACAAAACAGCATCTGAAACATTTTCATATGCCACACTATGCCACAGACCTGTCTGCCTAAACAGTCTGTACTGACTTTTGTTACAGGGCCAGTGAATCAAGATGTACCAGTCAGTACCAGGTCACACTCAAGTATACACTGTGCAAGTAACAACTGTAGTGCACAAGTACTTGTGTCCCCTAAGTGCTACAAAGAAATTGAACACTTTGACAAGCTCATGTTGTTTACCTGAGACCTTTGAGTATATGAAGTCTGATATCTCAATACAGGAGCATTTTACATACTCACAAAAAATAGAAGTAATGCAGCATACACATATCTGTTTAGTCCACCAATATGCACATTCAAGGGATGACACACACATGATTTGTCCTGTGTATCTGAGCCAATTGACATACATGAGATTTCTGTCCATATCCGATACATTGCCCACATGTGCCATCCAAATAGCTAGGCCTGTACACTGACACAGAGTCAGACACATGAATCTTCCTATGCAATGGTTACAGTGTTGCCTGACACTCAATAATTGGATATGACTCTGTCCCTGATGGCCTGAGTTGGCATACCTGTCCTAGTCCATGTGAAACATGGGATTAGTGGGAGTACGTGGATGCTTACCATGCATTATTTAAGCAAATATAGTTCATTTGCCCCAGACACCAACTTGGTCTCACCTGCTGCACGTGTGTGCAGTATTCATGTCACAAATCTGTGTTTACCCCAAGCATCTCACCGTCCATTTAGGTATGTACCACACAGAGTGCAGCTCATATGTCTGTCAAGTTGCTGACACGTGTCAGTCAAGCACATCACTCATGACGGTCAGCTCAATGCACATGTCATACATGGTGCTGTACACAGTGACCTTGGACTACAGCTAATACACAGGAGTCTAGTGACACATGTCACAGACAGAAAGGGACACACCTGGGCATCATATGACAATGGGGCATCTTTGCATTTTGCAACACAAGTGTTGTCTCAGCAGACACATGGCATGTGATAGTGTCACCAGCTTGAGGGAGTGCAACATGCATGTCAGACATAGTACAGCTAACTGGCTCAAACTCACCCCCTCCTTGCTGCTGTCTGGCCTTCAACTGCCCATCCAGGTCAGGAAAGACCACCGTGAGTATCCGGAGCATGTGGGGGGTGAGGGTCCGTCATCCACCCCTTTTGCGAGGAGGTGACAGCTTCAGCTGGACTCTAGCAATCCTACGGGTCCAGCCACGGAGGTCCTGCCACCTCTTCTGGCAGTGGCGGATGCGGCGTTTGAATAACCCCACAGATCTCACAGCCCGGACGATGGTCAACCAAATCTCCTGCTTCTGATGGGCATCGACCTGTAAGGATGACATAGTGACACACCATTACTACACATGTGACATGTTTGTTCTTCACACACGTGGACATATAGGTCATTGGTAGTAGGGCAAAATATGTATTAAGGAAGTTTAAGTATCAGCAGGGGCAGTTGTCCTGTGTGTTAGCCTGCCTTCACAACATGAGTACAGTGCATGAGATGAAATAGCACAGGATACAGTTTTACTTCACTGTCCCTGTCCAGTACATGATCCTATACACTGTGAGAATTACAATGACTGTGTGTGCATGCATGTCCTTGGTGATCAGAATTCTAGTAGTGCCTGTTAGGGAACATGGTGTACTGAGAAGTCAGTGCAATCAACACTCACCTGCTCCCCTGGTTTCCCATACAGCTTGCTGTACTGTGGAAGGAGGCTGTCCAGCAGGGCCTGGTTTTCCTCCTCTGTGAATGCTGGAGCCCTCTCCACAGTACATGCCACTGCAGACTCCAGAGGATGCAGAGACAGCAGCAGTGGTAGGTTGTGATGTAGTCAAGTAGCATGTAGTGCAGGCAAGTGAAGTCTCTTGGGAACAGACAGCCTTATATCTGTGCTGCAGAGGCGGTTTCTGTTCCATGGGTCCAAAGAGATAGGTCAGAGATGTTTGCATTATCCAAATTTGTCCAATCCATCACATTGCACGCCTCGGACACGCCTACTGCGTCCTTCAAAATTTCAGCATCATGACACCATAGATTTGGATACATTGTTGTTGTTGCCCAACCGAATTAGTGTGCACGCGATTCGTACACGCTGCAAAAACGTGTCTGTCCCCATGACGACCAATATCCAATGTATGCGCCCGGCTTGGTCTTGGAGTGTACGCCACGTCTTTTGAATAGTCACCCGGGTCTGTCCCACAGAAGGCCTCTATCCAATGTATGTGTCCGGCTTGGTCTTGGAGTGTACGCCGCGTCTTTTGAATAGTCACCCGCGTCTGTCCCACAGAAGGCCTATCTCCAATGTATGTGTCCGGCTTGGTCTTGGATTGTACGCTGCGTCTTTTGAATAGTCACCCGCGTCTGAACTCTTGACGACCAGTATCCAATGTATTCTACCGGCTTGGTCTTGGAGTGTACGCCGCATCTTTTGAATAGTCACCCGCGTCTGTACCCATGACAACCAGTATCCAGTGTATGCGCCCGGCTTGGTCTTGGAGTGTACGCCACGTCTTTTGAATAGTCACCCGCGTCTGTCCCACAGAAGGCCTATATCCAATGTATGTGTCTGGCTTGGTCTTGGAGTGTACGCCGCGTCTTTTGAATAGTCACCCACGTCTGTACCCATGACGACCAGTATCCAATGTATGCGTCCGGCTTGGTCTTGGAGTGTACGCCGCGTTTTTTGAATAGTCACCCACGTCTGTCACCATTACAGTAAACAGCCAAGGGGTGCCATCCACAATATTTGGGCTGAGCCTCAGGTGCTGTACAACAAACAATAAGCCTGTCACACAGTATAGAAGAAACATTTCATGCTTCAATACATGTGTGGGTACATAGCTTCACATGTCATATTGGACAGAGCTCCTTGTAACACACACTCCCTGGTTGTGCCATGTTTCATGGGGAAAAAGTCCATTGTGTGTGATGCACATCACAACTGTGAGTGTTAAATTTGCAGATCCCCACCCGAGGCCTGGACACAGTTCCAGGGGCACATTGTGTGATCACATGTAACATACACCCTGATTTACAGCTGAAATGTACTGTGTGTTACAAAGTGTTCCTGAGCTACTATTGTGGGGTTGATCCAGAGTTTTAGCGTATTGTGCTAAGCACATAATTAATTTTGTATGTTGTAGATGTAAATCGTTTCAAACGTCCATCTGAATTTGGCATGTGAGTAGCTGTTGTGTCTGTGTGTCACAGACATACATGTTTGCCATGCTGACAAATCTGGTTGCACATCATGTGTGTTTCATGTGTATGATGGTACGTGTACGTCAGGCTTTACATTAATGACAGTGTCCATGTGGCATTACAAGATCCCTGTGTGTGGACCTTACTGACACCTGTCATTTGGACAACACATCTATCCTCAATAGTCACTGAGGTGTGTGTTTGGCATGTGACATTTGCTCAGATGTACTGTGACAGAGCCCATAGATTGTTCACAGCACAGCATCGCACTTGTTGTGTCACCATCAGGAGCTGAAATGTTCGGTGAGGGGCACATAGCTAGCATATGTGTCCATGCTCAACAGCACACACCTGACTTCATTGAGTCTTGCTATGATGTAGCATGTGAATTTTTGCATGGTCATTGCCACATATGGAAGCGAAATGATAATCTTTCTTTGCTCACCTATGTACCGCAGGAGACCAGGTGTCCACAGACCCTTCCCAGACCTAGAAACCATGGCTGAACGTGACAGCATCCGACGTTACCGCTTCACCAGACCACTAATTGAGGATTTGGCTGAGCAGTTGGCACAACATTTGCAACCTGGACGGCCATATCCATCAGCGCTGACTCCCAAGGTGAAGGTGATGGCAGCCCTACATTTCTTTGCCACAGGAACCTTCCAGTACACTGTGGCCACTTCTGGTGGGATGTCCCAGACAATGTTTAGCCGTGTGCTACGTGATGTTTTGGAGGCAATGTTGATTTTGCTGAACCGGTACATCAAATTCCCAGTACCACGACAATTTACTGATATCAAGAGTGACTTTTATGTTCTGGGAAGGATGCCAAATGTCATTGGCTCCATAGATGGGACACATGTGGCTTTGGTACCACCACAAGCAAATGAACAGACATACCGGAATCGTAAAAATGTTCACTCCATCAATGCCCTGGTGGTATGTCTGCCTGACATGACGATCTCACATGTCTGTGCACGTTTCCCCGGATCCGCACATGATGCATACATCATGAGGAATAGTAGGATCCCACAGATGATGTCCCAGCTGCAAAACCAGCGTGCCTGGCTTTTTGGTGTGTAATGTCTGTTTACCTTGTGTGCTTTTTGTATCTCTGATTTTAACCCTCTTCTGAGACCCATGATATGTTTGTTTGTTTGTATGTAGGTGACTCCGGATACCCCAACATGCTGTGGTTGCTGACACCACTCAGGAACCCTGTTACCCCTGCTGAGATACGTTTTAATGAGGCACATGGGCGGACCAGGCGAGTGATAGAGCGGACATTTGGACTACTGAAAAGCAGATTCCGCTGCCTGGACCGGACAGGAGGGGCCCTACAATATGCACCTGAAAAGGTGTGTAAGATCATCATTGTGTGTTGCATGCTACACAACCTGGCATTGAGGGAAGAGCTACCTCTCATCCAAGATGATGACGACCAGCAGCCCCCAGCGGGGGAGGATCCAGCCCTGGGTCATGTTGCCAGTGATGATGAGGGTGATGTTCGAACACAGCTCATCAACAACTTTTTCTCATGATTGTGAGTATACAGTGATGAGTTGACTAAGCCCTTTTCTTTGCCTGACATGTGTATGTAGTGCAATGTCTCTGCATATGTGTGGGTGCATGCTACTTGACATGATCCTTGCAGTTATATGTCCGTTCAGTTAGTATGTTCTCCATTACAGTGTTTTTTTTTTTTTTTTCTTTTTTTGTCCTCATTTATGCGACTTAAATGGTTATGGTAGAACAGGTCATCCTTTACTAAGTGGTACGCTGAGTGATCTGAACCGCCCTTGGACAGCAAGGAGAGACCATGTCAACATAAACCTACAAATTCATTTAGGGTTTATCCCTCGTGGATCCACCATGACAGTTCACCCCCATTTGTTAGGTTGCGTTGTGTAAAATCATTGGACTTCCCTTCCTATCCTTCCGCAAAATTTTTATCCCAAAGTTCCCAATGTTTAGTTCGTTTACTCTTCCCTCTGGATTTATCCAAATTTCTAACCTTTTCTACTGAGCGAAGCCAAGCCATTACTCCAGGAGGAGCCGGGAGAATCCAGTTTATGCAAACCTCACGTCTGGCTAGTAAAATTAGTACAAATAATAAATATTTCTGATTCTTGCTCAATATATCAATGGACTCTTTGGTTTCCACAATACCAAAAATAACAGTGAAAGTGCTTACCTTAATATTCGTTACTAAGGTCTTATTAATAATCTTGCCAACTTCCTCCCAGAATATATCAAGGTGGGGACATAGATGGAACATATGGATATCATTTGCTTTAAGCTCACCGCATTTTGGACACATTCTCATCACCTGATTATTCATTTTGGAAAGTTTCTCAGGCGTCCAATAAGACCTATGTAAAGTAAAAAGATGGTTTTTCCTAAGAGGTGCAGAAACAATAATATGCCATAAAAAAGAACAAGATACTTGCCATTGCTGTTGCAAATCTTGAGCTGGAAATATCTTCCTCCAGGTCTCGCCTGGTGTATTAAGTTCATCTTCTTCTCTTTGCATCTGATACCAATACCATTTCGATACCTCTTTTCGAGCTGGTTCTTTTTGCATTTCATCCTCCAGTTTCCTAGTGGAGTCCAGAATCTTCCCCTGTTCTTTTGACCAACTCGCTAACTGGTAATACTTGAAGCTTGATATTTCTCCATTAGTTCTTTCCAACAAAAGTTCCCAACTGAGTAAGTTTCCACACTCAAAAAGTTCTCCCCATTTTGAAATTCCCGCTTTCTTCAGCGGATCTGCTAGAGAGTCCTTTAGGCACTCAGGGGTACCAGGCGAGCTCCATATTGGTGCTAAACGGTTATAATAGGGGATTTTCCATATTCTTTTTAGATCATACCATAGCTTGTACGCTGCTCCTAGCATTTTTAGTTTGACTTTTTTGAAGTACTTCGGATGACCAAACTTGTAAAGACAGTAGTCATCAGCCGTAACAGCTCTCCAATAGGATGAATAGTTCTCGTGTTGTCTAAGAAGAATCCTAATGTTCTTAAATTGAAAGGCTCTATAATAAGCCAGAAGATCAGAACTGGCTATACCACCTTGATTTTTCCTCTGGCATAACTTCCTCCATGCTATCCTTACTCCTTTAGAGGCCCATATGAAAGTGTTAATTTCGCTTTGGATTTTTTTCAACCACTGAGCCTTAAATTCCAGAGGGATAGAATTAAATAAAAACGTAAACTTGGGTAAAATCGCCATTTTAATGACATTTGCCCTCCCCATGAAAGTGAGCGATAAATTTCCCCATGATCTTAATAGTTTTCTCATTTCTTTCACTTTTAAGTCCAAATTCGCTTGGGCAATTTCGTCAATATTTTTTAAGATTTCTATCCCTAAATATTTAATTTTGTTCTTGAGTCCAGCCATTGGTATGTTCATGTTCCAGCACATAATCTTGGTCTTTAGATGGTTTACTTGATAGCCAGATATGTTCCCATAATCTGATAACATTTTTGTTATAGTATATAGAGACTTTTCAAGGTCGCTAGTATAAATCATAAGATCGTCAGCATATAATGCCACTTTCATTACCCACCCTTCAAATTGGAATGGAATAATTTCCTGTGACTTTCTGATCATATTTGCTAGGGGTTCTATATATAAATTAAAGAGCAAGGAGAGAGCGGGCAGCCTTGTCTCGTACCTCTTGTAATCTGGAATTCTTTTGTTAAGCTTCCATTTATAAGAATTTTTGCAGTGGGAGCCTTGTATATATTCTTTACCACTCTTAAGAAATTTGCCCCTAGACCATAATAAGAGATAGCAGCCTGCAGGAAAGACCAATTTACACGGTCGAAAGCCTTAGCTGCGTCAAATGTGAGAACTGCGAGGGGGGTTTGTTCCTGGGTGGCAACATCTATGGCTCCAATTAGTTGATGAGTGAGCTCATGTAACTGTCTCCCTTTAATGAATCCCTTCTGATCTATATGATTAAGTTTAGGCATACTATTACTAAGTCTTGCTGCCAAAACCTGTGCAAAAATTTTATAGTCATTATTTAAGAGGGATATAGGCCTATACGACTCACACTTATGAGGATCTTTACCCGGTTTTAAAATCAAACTGATAGTTGCTTCATTCCAAGATTTTGGGAGCGGTAATCCATCTAAAAGATAGTATTAAAAAGATTCACTAAACTCGGAACCAGGGAGTCTTTAAGTGCTAGATAAAACTCATTTGGGATGGCATCTGGGCCGGACGCTTTTCCTTTTTGAGTCCTTTTATCACCTTCAAAACCTCCTCAGTAGTAATTGCTGCGTTCAATGATTCGCTGCACGTTATTTCCAACTTATGGACTTGGGAATCTTTTAAATATGATTCTATTGAGGAAGCAAGAGGGGTTGAGTCCTCCTCATACAATGACTGAAAAAAAGAACGAAAAGCTTCTTCTATATCTGCTTTATCATCTACCTTTACCCCATCCAACTCTCTATACACAGCCATAATTTTATTTCTGTTGGACTCGGTTTTTAACTTCCAAGCTAACAACTTCCCGCTATTCTCCCCATACTCATAATTTGATAGTTTGTTGGCCTCCCACCTTTTTCTTACCCTGTCTTCTAAAAAGAGTGATAAATCGTGCTTCTTTTTAGAAATTTCTTCTATCGCAGATTCTTTTCCTTTTTCCGAAATCAGCTCTTCACTTCGCTCTAGGCTGTCTAATATATCTGCTTCTAACTGGCTAATTTTAAGTTTAATCTCCTTATTCTTTCTTGCCGCTAGGCCAATTAGGTTCCCTCTAATAACTGCCTTATAGGCGTCCCACACCACCCGGCTAGATGTTTTCTCCGTTCGTATTAGTTTGGAAGTAACTTATTGTTTCATCCCTCAGTATTCCAATAATTTGTTGATCAAGCAGAAGTGTTCGATCTAATGTCCACCTTGTTGCACCATAGAGGGATTTTTGGCTATAGCCATTTGTACTAAGGAGTGGTCAGATAAATACGCGGGTACATGAGCCACTTTTTTCACGCTCTTACTTAGTATTTTATCTATCAGAAAGAAGTCAATTCTGGAAGCATGCCCATACTTGTAATTCCTATAAGTGTATTTATTTTTCTGATCTCCTTTAGTTTTCCAAATATCGACTAGTCCTAAGTCTTCTTTGAATTTAATCAACCATTCCCTCATTTTTGGTAGGTTTAATGCCTTACCAGGCGGGTACCTATCATTTTTAGGGTCTAGCATTATATTAAAATCTCCACCGAGAATAATAGGTGTGGATGAATCAATTAGTTGGGCGTATAAAGATTGAAGTGGTTTAGGGTCGACTACGTTAGGGCCACATTACCCAGCAACGGTCACTAAACTGTTCCCTAATTTCAATTTTACAAATCCCCATCTGCCTTTTGAGTCCGTGCCATCCTCCAGAGTTATAATTCCTGATGATTTTTTAATTATTATTGCCACCCCCTTTATAGAACTAGTTTGGTTTGTGCAAACACTATATTCCACCCATTTTTCCTTTTTTATCATTTCAAGCCACTCTTGTTTTTGCAAATGGGTTTCTTGTAATATAATGACGTCACTTTTTACCAATTTAAGATACTCAAGGATTTTTTGTCTTCTCCTCCTTACTCTAAGCCCATTCACATTCCACGTTGTAACTACTATCTCTCCTATCTTAGTATGAATAATGTATTCTGTAATTCTACCATAAGATGACCATGAGTACCATAAGTCTTATAAATTGGACAGTTATTTTTTTGTTTTTTTTCCCCAATGCTCCCCACCCAAATAAAAAAATTGTGCTCATAAAAGAAAAAACATACTCCTCTTGCCCCACCCTGGAGAACCCTCCCTACTGTCATTGAGCAAGCAAAGTTGCCCTATTTCGAGTCCCGTTGTCGTGAAGTAGTACGTTTTCTTAATTCTGGCTCTTACTTATTTGTTTTAATTCGTTCCAACAAAGTCTCCGCTTCTTTTGGCTCTCTGATAATGTCTGATTTTTCCACATGATTTTCAGAAGGGCTGGAAATTTCAATTGAACCGTTGCTCCTGATGCTCTTAAATCCGGCATAAGGTTTCCTAGGGCCCACTGTCTGTCTGCCGTGGTCTTTGATATATCCGAGCGAATTTTAAAACTATAGCCATCTTTAGAGAGGGTACCTGCCTTTAAAGCCTTACTCAGAATGCTTTCTTTTAATGTGTAAGTTCTAAAGTTAACAAGTATTCTCCGTGGATTCTTCCTTGTATTATTCAATCTAAAAGGGTCTCTATGTACCCTTTGAATGTCATCGTCTATAATTTTTTCCTCTAGCTCGGGGGAGATTTCTTTTAGCAATTTAACTATAAAGGTCTTAACATTCTGCCCTTCTGCGCCTTCCGGAATATTTAATAGTCGGAGATTATTCCGTCTTGAGTTGTTCTCTAAAATCTCCATTTTATCACTGAGCTCTTTTTCACTTGCTCTTATTTTACTGATTTCACTTTGGCAGGATTTTACCTCTTCTCTAGTGTGCTCCAATGCACCTTCAATGGTGTTTACCCTGTCAACCAAGGCATTAAACTTAGACTCCAGCGCCTCACATGTCGCTTGTATTTTCTCCTGATTTTTTTCCGACTTCGCGAAACTCAGTTTCATTTCTTTAAAAAGAGATCCCATCAGGTTCCCGAGTTCCGGCTGTGTAACTGTTCCAGAATCCAATTCCATGTTTAACGTTTTCTGTAGTGGATTATCTTCACTCTGGGGCCCCTCTACCACTACTAGATCGTTTTGTTCCAAGGGATCAGGTAACATGAGGACTTGAAACGGGTTAGAAGTTTCCATTGTTTTTATGTTTGGAGGAGATGACACTTTTTTCAGCGAAGTTATTCCTTTATTGTCACACCTTTCTTTTACTACTGTACTTTTTAGTACAGGTTTCTCTTGGACTCTAAAGAAGGTGCGGAGTGAGGGTGTTACTTTTAGGTTGGCGCCCTTTTAAGTAACTCTTTTTCTGCCGCTTTGGCCGCTCTAGTTGAAGTCACTGCAACTTTCCTTTGCTTCTTTTTCCCACAGTATCCTTTCCCTTCGTAGATGTTGTTGGCTGTTGTTCTACTTCTACTGGAGGCTGTTCAATGTCTTTATCAACCCCAGAGGTTGGAGCTAGACCCCTGTTCCTTAACGCGTACCTTATGTCTTGGGCACTATTCTCTGTGACCTCTTTCCTATCAGCCCCCCTTAGTCCTGCTTTATCTTCTCTAGGGAGGTACTGTTTCACTGAAATTATGTCAGTATGAGCCACCCAACTCCCCTGTTGGGGTTTCAGAACGAAATCGGAGTCCAGCTGATCCCCTTTTTTGCCCCTTCCCTTCTTCTTTGTCGAATTCATGCACACTTCAAGCTTGAAAGCTTGATTTTCGTAAAAATCCTCGTTATTTTCGCTGTTACTACAAATTTGATTTAAAGTTAAATTGCAGTCCTGTCTTAAATTCTTTACTAACCTGCCGGCGTTTATATGGGGATTACTTGGGGGGCCTCTATAACTCACTTTTGTTGAAGCGCTCCTCCGTCGTTGTAATCCCTTCACTGCAGCAGCCCAAACGCCTCCCCGCCTCCTCGCTACGTCCGTCAGGTGAGGACGCGGATTTCCACTTGGATCCGCCTCTGCCTCCACTTCGGCGTTCAACTCCGAGCCGATCCGTTACCTCCTCCTCTTTCCCAGCTGCACAAACAGCAAACACCACTTTCCCGAAGGTTTTATCGTTCGGAATCAGAACCGGTAGGAATTCCAACGCGAGAATCTTTCCTTAGCGTTCGTACCGAGCCATTATAAATCAGTTATGTACTTCACTTGACGGAGCTTGCGACCTGAGCTCTAGCCGGCCGCCATGTTCTCCTTCCTATTACTCTCTCCATTACAGTGTTGACATGAGTCCTAGGTTGTTGCCACGAATCATGAGACTTGTTTGTGGAATGTCTATTGGAGATGTATGCAGATATTTAGGTATTTCAATACTGTTCTCTGTCTGTCCTTCACAGGGTCATTTGGCTGTTGTCTGGTGTTATGTGACCTCCAGAACACACAATGCTGTTACAGAGTGCAACTTTTCTTGGAAACCGGATGCGGTGCCACACACCCCAGAACTGACATTTCTGACCCTCTTGGTAACTTTGTGCTCATTGTCATGATGAGGTTACCTTGCATCTGTTGTTGAGGCGACATGGTGTGATTGTGTAATAAACCTGTACTTCACATTGGGGTTTGCCTCGTCTGTATACACACATCCAACATTCCTTGGCCTACTGTATCTGTGGCGTGATTGACACTTTCTCTGAATGAGTTTAGTGTATGTGCATTTCAGTGTCTTTTCAGTTCACAATATTGGAGGCAATGAGTATGTGTGGAATGGAAATTTTGTGTTGTGTTGACCTTGCAGTGTGTATCTCTCATATGTGTCACATCTCCATGACTCACAAGACTGTGTATTAATTGCTGTTGTTGTTTTCCTGAACAGTATTTGTTTAGCAGGTCATAATCTCTATGTCACAAACCAAGTTTAATTCATCACAGAGGCAAGTATTGTGTGATTATGATTTAATTTAGATGCATGTGTGAAATAGTACACAAAATTGATAGTGCTGTACAGTGTGATATAAATCCAAAGTTCACAGAGGAGTTGTTGGTGTTGGTAGATGAACTTTTCAGAGCCTAATCCACATTCATTTGATTCATAGTTCCAACTTAGACCCTCCATCCCATGTGGGAGAGTTCAGTGTCAGTCAACAAGGTGAACGCTTTACACACAATGGAGGATATCAGGAGCAGGTGTTCACTTCCTGGGGGGTATGCATGGCCATCTGTCTCTCACTTGTCCTTTTTCGGACGTCCCCTCTTCTTCTTCTTAGGGGGACCCTCAGGGGCAGGCTGCAGTGGTGCTGGGGACTCTCCGCCAGAGTCCTCATCCCTCCCTGTGGCAGTTGCAGATGTTGTGGCAACAGATGTAGTGGGCACACAGGGAGGTGTGGTCATGTTGTCAGTAATCTGGCAGAAGCATGTGAGTATGTCCCTGTGCACCGCTGTGAGGTCATCCATTTTGGACTCCATCCTGGACAAGTGGGTCTCCACCCTGGACATGTGGGAGTCCATCCTGAACATGTGTGAGTCCATTTTGGAATAATGGGCAGCCTGCTGATGTTGTATGTCCTTGAGGATCCCAACTATCTTGCCAAAGTCTCCGGTGCATTCTCGGTATGCATTTATGATGCGTCCTAACTGTGGGTCATCTTGCGCAACAGCACCATCTTCAGGACACGACCTCACCCCGCGCACCCTCACACCACCCCTACCCACACGAGCAGAACCTGCCGTTGCAGACACAGACAACACTGAGCCTCCTTCACTGTTGACAGTGGTGTTGTTGTCCGCCAACTCCAGAGTGCCCTGTGTAGCTGTGCCATCGGTGTGTTCTTGCCTTGGTCTGTCCGTGTTGGTAGAGGTCATCTGGTTGTTGGCAGATGTAGCAGGAGTGGTTGCAGGGTGTGCTGGAGTTACAGCTGCTGGTGCTGCATGCCGATCCACACCGGAGGGGTCAGGTCGTTCATCGTCATCCAAAGAGGACTGAGAAACATCCACACCGGAGAGCTCAGGGTCAACCAGAGTCTGGGACTGGGATTCGTGTTCTGTTCCTGCAGTGTCCCCAGCAGGCCCTGTGGGTAGGAGAAACACACAATGTATGTTGTGGTTTTGCACACATCAACGGATCACACACATTACAGTTGCTATTGTACTTCGTGATGAGTGTATGTACATTGCATTGTCCTCAATTGTCACAGACAGAGGCCTATATTGGTTAAAGACATTGTAATTGCAACGTGAAGCGTTTTGATCAGCACGTAGAGCTTTGTGCATGAGAAACTCATGTATTGATTCATTGACTGTACATAGCCATTGCAACTCAAGTGCCACCCTGTGCCAGACACAGGTGTGTAGTTTTTTTCTACATTTGTGCTTTAACAATGACATACATGCATTTCCTCTTACAATGTGTGGCAAGATTCGTGTATGTGTGCTGGCATTTGTGCATGTCTTTTTACGTCACATTGGTGTGTCTAACATCATAGTCACAGTCCGGTATGTATGTGATGACTTGAGATATACTATTTTGTTGTATGTGTTCCTAGTTCTCATCTCATTGCACTCATGTGATTGTGTTACCATTGCAAATGATGTTGCTGCTGAGCTTTGTACGTGATGACGTCATTTATCTTGTCCATGTCCTCTATGGAAAGAGGAGTTAAGCAAGGCTGCTTTCTTGCTTTTCCATGCTGATGACAGTGAGGTCCAGAGGTTTGTGTGTTTGTGTTATGCTGCTGTAAGTTGTACGCCTCCTCCAACCCAGTCCAGATTACTCCTTGTGTGGAAAGTGTCAATGACAGTGAGGGGAGTGTAGTGGCATGGATGCTGAGAACGCTGCATGATGTAGGAGTTGAAAGCAGCTCACTACAGCACTTTGTGTAAATGACACCATGCAACAGTGTCCGCTATCTTTCTGTGGCCATTCCATTCACTGTCAGGTATCCCTTGTCAATGATGTATATGTAGTTTCGTGTGTGTGTATTGATGTGTGCTATGTCTGCATCTCACCACTTGTCCTGTACTCCACACACCTTCACAGCGAGCCCAGAGGGCACCCCTGGGACAATGCATCCCCAGACAGTGAGTTGAAATTTACGGTTAAGATGGCTGAGAGTGTGAACATGTGTGAGAGGGCCAGTGCCTAGGTGTGACTTGTGGCCAATTCATACATCAGGCCCATGTGTCAGCCATCTTGCCAGGGCATTTACTTTCACTGTCATGGACTGACTGGTCCCAAGAGTGCAATTTGTTCTGGCTGAGAAGGTGTGTGTAGTGCAGGCCTTGATAGCAGTTGGAGTCATTGGAGAACCTCCTCCTCCCCCAGAGCCCAGATAATCCCCCATGAACCATGCTTTCATTACAGGGAGTCATAGTTTACCTTCAAGATGTCTGACAGTGGTGTCCTGGTGTTTGTTTGTGCACAACTCCCAACAGGGCCTTGTGCTCCCTACACCAGAGCCCAGTGTCAGCCATCTTGGCAGTACTTGTCCACTCCCTGTGAGATGGGCATAGTTTGAGGTGGGCTTGGTGGGCCATGTGGGAGGAGGATTGTTAGCTGTGACTACGACTCCTATCATGCTTTCGGCTACACCCACCTTCCCAGCAAACCAAACCTTCCTTCCAGTGAATCAGCTTTCCTGGGAGTGACTAGGTGCAAACAAGATGGCTGCTGCATGTGACAGTGTTTGGATCCCATTGCCTTGCTGTGAGTTTGTGCTAAGTTTTGAAATATTTGTGAATGGTGAGCTTTCCTGTTACATTTCAGGTATGTTGTTAGTTACAATCTGAATTTAAACACAGATCCCACCATGGATTGGTGCTCCTCAGCCCAGGGCCCAGTGTCAGGCATCTTGGAAGTAGATTTACCTTGAGTCTCAGGTTGAGCATAGTCCCAGGTGTGGTGTTTGGTGTTGGTGGGAGGGGTGTGTGTGTGACAGGGTTGCTGATAGATGTGGTCAGAGCTTGCACTCCTCCTCCACCACAGCCCGGATAGGCCACCATGAACCATGCTTCCATGACAGTGAGTCAAACTTTCAATTCAAGGTGTCAGACAGTGGGGCCTGGTGTTTGTTTGAGCACTACTCCCAACAGGGCCTTGTGCTCCCTACACCAGAGGCCAGTGTCAGCCATCTTGGCAGTACTTTTCCACTCCCTGTGAGGTGAGCATGGTGCAAGGTGGTATTCCTGGGCCATGTGGGAGGAGGACTGTTGACTGTGACTACGACTCCCATCATGCTTTTGGCTACACCCACCTTCCCAGCAAACCATACTTTCCTTCCTGTGGCTCAGCTTCCCTGTGAGTGAGTGATGCAGTGCTGGCAAGATGTCAGACAGTGGTGTCCTAGTGTTTGTTTGAGCACTACTCCCAACAGGGCCTTGAGCTCCCTACACCAGAGCCCAGTGTCAGCCATCTTGGCAGTACTTTTCTACTCCCTGTGAGGTGAGCATGGTGCAAGGTGGTATTCCTGGGCAATGTGGGAGGTGGACTGTTGACTGTGACTACGACTCCCATCTTGCTTTTGGCTATACCCACCTTCCCAGCCATCCCAGCCTTCCTTGCTGTGACTTAGCTTCCCTGGGAGTGAGTGGAACTGTGCTGGCAAGATGGCTGACAGTGTTTGTTGGTGTTTTGAGCCAAAGCCTTGCTGTATTTGTTAGTAAGTTTGTACATGTTATGACAAGGTTACATGTTGATCTGAGATTGCAGGTGTTGTGTTTATCTAACTGGCATACACATCGCAGGATATTTAGCTTTGGGTTGATATGGCTTTGCTAACAGTGAATGGTTTCACTGACCCCCTGACAGTGATGTCTGTGGGTGTGTATTGCCTCACAATTTTGACTAGTTGTTTATGTACTCACCAGGCTCTGGTATGCCTGATAATCCATGGATGCCCTCCGGTGGAAGGATGGCCAGCACCTTCTCCTCCCAGGAAGTGAAGTGCGTAGGTTTTGCAGGAGGGCCACCGCCGGTCTGCTGGCTCAGGGCATGGTCTCTGCCAATCAGCTTCTTGACCCTCCTTTGCACATCATAGTACCTGTTCCTGATATCGTCCATTGTGCGCAAGCAAGGTGCTTGTGCATTCAGCTTGTTAACAATCCTCTCCCACATCTTTGTTTTCTGGGACATGGGGGTCTGTTGGACCAATGTGCCAAATAACTGTGGCTCTACTCTGAGAATTTCTTCTACCATGACTTCCAACTCACTATCTGTGAACTTTGGATTCTTCTTTGGGGGCATGGTGATGGGTGGTGGTGGAGATGGATGTGTGGGTGTGTGTGAAAGTGAGGGTGAGTGAGTATAAATTAAGCTGGGTGTTTGTGAGTGTGCTTTTTGAGAGGTGCTGTTGTGTAAAGGTTGTGTGGTGGGTGAGTTGTGAGTGTATATCGCAGTGTAGTGGTGTTCTCTGCTGGCAGGTCTGTTGAATTTGCAAAGGATCATGGTTAGGATTTTGGCCCTTTATGTAGGTGGAGTTGTGGGTGTGTCTTAAATGACTTGGTTTTTTTCTTCTTTTACCTTTGACAATGCTTGTTTGGTCTGTTTCTGTCTGTTTCTGTTGGCTTCAGTTGAGCATGACGGAGACGTTCAGTTGACCACGATGGATGTTTTTCTCAGCATTTGCGGGGTTGTCCGAGTCTGTCACACTCACGTTATGCTATGTTGCAGCGTTCGCGTACGAGTCGGTCGCGTTGGGCTCTTTTACGGCCGATTCACTGGTTTCCGTATGTGTCGGTCGTACGGATTGTGCTCCATGCGAGTCGGTTGTATCTCACACGCATTGCATCGCACTACGCCGGTCGTACAGCGCGTTTACGTGTCGGTCGGAATACGTTCCCGGTCCGTGTCGGTCGGAACGGTTTCCGTCCGAGATCGGAATCGGGCCCTAAGTGTTGAATATGCGACAAACAGTTCATTCGCATACCAAATAAGAAAGCTTATTGCACTGGCCTACGTCCCAGTTACTGATGTGGCCGAACATTACAACCTTTTAATAGAAAGTCCTTACTACCAGCAACACAAACAAAAATTAAGTCCCCTCCTAGACTATTTTGAAGATACCTGGGTGTGAAGACCCCATAGATCAGGACATAGAAGACAACCAAAATACCAAATACCATGGTGGAATGTCTACCTTAGCACACTAAACCAAGAGGCAAAAACAAACAATGCTGTTGAAGGTTGGCATAATGCCTTCCAAGCATCAACAGGACGAGGTACACCTACTCTACACAAACTCCTACTCTCCCTACAAAAAGAACAGAGCTACCAACAGCTAAGAATAGAGCAATCTGTTACACAAATTCGGCCTAAACTATCCAAACAAACTAAACAAATGTTTGAATACCTACAACAACAAGTCAGACTATACCCTACAACAAAAGGCCTAGAATACTTAGCAATAATTGCAAAAAGCCTACTCTAAACTGTCAAAACAGTGTAAAATGTATAATACATTTCTGTTTCAAATATTAAAATGCATACTAAATAATTTTATTTTTTCACAATACTATTTAATTTGTCTAATATATTTTTATTAATAAATAAAAATATATATAGACATATTAATTAGATATTTGAAAAAATAAACAAAAACAATTAAGTAAATTTCATTGCATTTCCCTCCCACAATAAATAATTTAAAAAACTTACAATTTCCGTAGCTGTAGACAGAAAATTCCACATCGTGCAAAACAATCCAGGTAGATCATAATCCAAATAGAATAAAAAGTTTCCCAAAAAAAAATGAAAAAATACAACTGTTTCAAAAAGTAATCCTCGGTCCATAAATCCACAATCCGACAACCATAAAAAACCCGAAAAACTGTTTTAAAAAACAAACGCTCCATGAAAACCCAAAAAATTAAGAAAGTGTAAAATAACCATTAGTTACTAAAACTAATGTACACTTCCTTAATTTAAAAAACGCAATCTTCCGGTAACAGCAACTTTTGTCGAACAAAACCTGTATAAAAACACAAACATTCCCACCCACACAAATATACACATATTACACCATATGACAGTATTACAAACATTTCACACACGATAATAACACATATTATACCATACTTTAACATTTCTAAACTAGGCCTCAAAACCTAACGATACATAAATCGTCAAAACCTAACGTACACATAAAAAATGCCAAAACTCCACAAACCTAACTCTAGACACACTATCTACAACCTAACTACCTTCAAATGTAATTAAAAATGTAGTTTAAATAAATAAAATTAATCTTACCTTCCTCGACGCGAAGCAGCTCCCGACCGCGACCTTCTCCCCTTCGAAATAACACAAAACAACCGCGACCGGTTACAAAATACAAGGCCCAAAACACATAAGGCAGCTTTAAACTTAGAAAATAAATGCAATTTATTTTAAAAAAGGTTATTACATTATGTCAAAATTAATTACATGTTTAATTAAAATACTACAATTGTTATATTATTTGTTTAAATTTATTATTATTTTTTTGGTATTGTAAAATTATAATATTAAATATTATTAAACAAATAATATTTAATATTATAATTCCATATATTTAAATGTGACATACATGTATTTAAATTTTTTAATTTTTTTATATTAAAAACTGTTTACTTTATAAAACAAATGTATACAAATTAAACAATGTAATAATTATTAATATTAATATTTCATACATTAATATTATTAATTAAAAAGTATTATTATTGATTTAAAAATGTAACTAAATATATATATAAAAATTATATTATAAAATTGTTAAAACTGTTATATTTGTAAAATGTTACGAATATATGTAATATATTAAAAAATGTTAACAATACCAAACTAAAATTAACAACTGGTATAAATAAATATATTATTTTTCAAATGTATATTAATAAATGTGAAACTACATTATCTGATATTACAAAGTTTACACAACTGTTTAAATAAAAGTACAAATGTTATAAAAAAATCAAACAGTAATTATTACATGTAAAAAATTACATCTGTACAAACTATGGGCTCTATAACGATGGTAACGGAATGCGGGGCCGATTACGATGCGCCCGCCACAGTGGCGGGCGCATCACGCATATTTTACATTGCCGCAGCACCCGCCGCAATGTAAAACAGCATGCTGTGCATTTGCATGCACAACGTGACAGGCACCGCGCGGTGCCTGCCACCTTGTGCATGCAAATGCAGGGGGGTACCATAGGTACCCCCCATGTACACCCCCCATCCCCCCAACACCCTGGGGGCCCGCAACGGGCCCCCAAAAGCAAAGACCGCATGCCTTTCCATGGTGGCAACGCCGCCATGGAAAGGCTGATCTCCGCAAACATCCTGATATGGATGGCGGTGTCTGCAAGACACCGCCACCATATTAAACATGTTTTCCGCCCGTCGACAAGTCGACCGGCGGAAAAGCGGCGGACGGTCTTTCTGTCCGCCGCGGACCCCCCCAGCCATCCTAATATGGCGGGGGGTCTTTCTGGTGTGGATGGCAGGCGGTTCGCCCCCGCCGGGCCGGCGGTGGCTACCGGCGGGCCAGGGTGGGCGAACCGCCCGCCATCCTAATGTGCCCCTATGTTATTTTGATAAAATAAATATGATTTCCTATCTCTGTATTTGTTTATCTTACATATTGTTAATAAAAAATATATTTCTTATTCATTTGAAAATATTTTACAATAAATAAACATCAATAAAGAAATTAAAATGTCTAATTTATTGCCTACCATTTTATTAATGTTACATTTAATGTTACATATTAATTTTATTTTTAATAAATATACTGTGTAAAATATTATCTTTTCATTAAGTATATATACAATGTTAATTTTTTACATGCACAACTCTCTTATAAAAATAATATTACACTATTTAAACTATAATATATTTTTTTAATTACATATTAAAACACATTTAGCTAAATTATTATTCCCACTTCAGTTACCATAAATACAGGATAGGTGCTGGACAGTAATCTTAATTAATTTACTATTCCCACTCCAGTTAGTATTAATTCAGGGTAGGTGCTGGACACTATACTTAATTAATTTACTATTCCAACTCCAGTTAGTATTAATTAGGGGTAGGTGCTGGACACTAAATTTAATTAATTTACTATTCCCACTCCAGTTAGTATTTATTAGGGGTAGGTGCTGGACACTAAACTTAATTAATTTACTATTCCCACTCCAGTTAGTATTAATTAGGGGTAGGTGCTGGACACGAAACTTAATTAATTTACTATTCCCACTCCAGTTAGTATTAATTAGGGGTAGGTGTTGGACAATAAACTTAATTAATTTACTATTCCAACTCCAGTTAATATTAATTAGGGGTAGATGCTGGACACTAAACTTAATTATTTTACTGTTCCCACTCCAGTTAGTATTATTCAGGGTAGGTGCTGGACAATTAAATTATTTAATTCACTATTCCCACTCCAGTTAGTATTAATTAGGGGTAGATGCTGGACATTAAACTTAAATAATTTACTATTTCCACTCCAGTTAGTATCAATTAGGGGTAGGTGGTGGACACTAAAATTAATTAATTTAATAATCCAACCCCAGTTAATATTAATTAGGGGTAGGTGCTGGACACTAAACTTAATTAATTTACTATTCCCACTCCAATTAGTATTAATTCAGGGTAAGTGCTGGACACTAAAATTATTTAATTTACTATTCCCACTCCAGTTAGTATTTATTAGGGGTAGATGCTGGACACTAAACTTAATTAATTTAATATTCCAACTCCAGTTAATATTAATTCAGGGTAAGTGCTGGACACTAAAATTATTTAATTTACTATTCCCACTCCAGTTAGTATTAATTAGGGGTAGGTGCTGGACACTAAACTTAATTAATTTACTATTCCCACTCCAGTTAGTATTAATTAGGGGTAAGTGCTGCACACTAAGGGGCCGATTCCGATCTCGGCCGGTAGGGCTCCGAATCGGATTCGGCTTAACCGGATCCGATTCGGAGCCCTATTTCCCGACCGATTCGTACGTGCGTCCGGACGAGCGAGTACGATGCGAAATCGCCGACCGACTCGTTCGGGCGTCCCAACCGCTCCGACCGACACATTCCCGGGTCAAACCGCACCGACCGACTCGCTCGGACACGACTGGCCCCGCGCAATGGAGACGTTCCCCGGCCGGGTAAGTACGATGCGCGCCGCGAGCAGTCCGACTGACACGCGCCGCCCGGCTCGAAAGAGCAGTCAGCGCACACAGTGCAAGGGCGGAAAAAGCGGACAACCCCCCACCAGCGCGTGTACACTACACATCCACCATTGCATCCACATATGACACACAGGCCAAATCGTAACATCGCGGAACACATGTGTACACACCACCTGGGACTAGGAACCAACCACCCCGTCACGGCCCCAAAGCGCCGATGACGCCGCCACACATGCGCACAACGCAGAGGCCAACCGCAGCGCCATGCATGCGTCGCACACAGACACAGGGACACAACCAAGCAGCACACACATCAGCCCCACCCCGAACGCACATGACACGTGACAGGCCTGCCACAGACATGTCCCCAACGCCCAATTCACGGACAACACCCAACGCCACACAACCGACGCACACATGTCAGTGAAGTCACGCAACAGCAGGACACACCCCAGTGTAACAAACATGGCGTAGCACACAGCGGCGGCAACACCAACTAGGAGAAGCAGGGCCCCTTCGGGAAGAGGAACGCCAGTACCACACTGAAACACCCATACCACCCTGCACATATGAACAAGACAAATAAAACGGAACACCAAAGAGCCCGGGACCGACAACAGGTGGCCCAAGAATAACATTCACACACAAGGCCCAACGCAGAGCGGAAAGGCAGCCTGCCGCCCACACAAGGGAGAGCAGACAGCACTGAATGACCTTCCATTCCAACTCCGAAACCACAGCCCTACGACAGAAGCCGGTGAATACAGCCATTGTCCAAGAATAGACCAACACAGGCATGCCGAGGAGACCGACAACAGGGCAGATAGCGCATATCACAGAAGCACACAACGGACGGGGAAGAAAGAAGAAAACACTCCCCCATGTCGGCCACATGCAAGTTAATTGGAAGGAGTCACACATCACTGACCTTGAACTGTCTGAGAAGCATGTGGGAAGAGGGCCCGTGTCCTCCAAACAAGCCAACAGAACACAAGTCCTGTCTCCCTACGACTACACAGAGCTCACAGCAACCTCGGAGCGTGCACATTGCAGACTGCACACACAGCCGGAGCACGCCACCTCAACGAACCGCTGCGAAATGGCAACCGCAACACACCTACCCAACTACGCCGAACAGCTCAAGCTGTACAAAACCAACCTGTTCCATACATTGGGATGCGATCTCCTGTCCCTGCTGAACGTAAGTTACCGACTGACTTACCGCATCACATTGTTCAGCTGCGTCATGCCCGTCTTCTACTGTCGGAGGTGTCCCTACCAGCATCCCGTCGAGATATGCCTCTCCAACCCGGCATGTCTGAAGGCGGACCTGCTACCACTACTCCTCCCTCTGGACGCACACGACAGGGCCTGCTCTGCCTATGGGGGCATGGCGTATGTGGCCAACATCGCACCCGCACTGAAATGGGACCACTGTGCCTCCACACGACGGATCATCGAGAACAGCTACATCGAATGTCACCCAGCATGCCCCATCATGGTCCTCCAAGGGACAACTTACGAACAACACCTTGACAGCCACCATCCGCTACATTGGCTGGCAAACATGTACACCACCAATGACATGGAAGCCCTGCTGGACGGCATCGCATACCTGACAACCTGTAAATTCGTCGGACCACAACGCAGGTTCCCCGAGTGACCTATGATGTCCAACCCCGCACCCATGCTTAGCTTCCGCACGGACTGGCCAGTCACCACCACAACAGCCATACCAAACGACCGGCAACTGTAACCACACCATCAACGACATCGCCATGACATCGGATATGACCGGGACATGCACACTGTTCCCCATCACATCCAGGAACACCGCATGCATCGTGGGAGGCAGTGGCATGGGCTCTGTGTATCGCACCCACATGGACGGAACTGCACGAACAACCAGGACACGACATGGATCCAGCGCCCATGGACACACACACCGCTCAGTGGACATGAATAGGTCGCCTGGAGTCTGTGGGTGCTGCACCCCTCCCACCCCCGCCCCGGGAATCCCATACCAGGACCTTTGCATGGACGACAAGTGCATACAACAACAACACGACCCCAGTGACTGTGACATGTCCAGTAACCACCACAGTGCAACAACAAGTGGCACGCCGCTGCATGCACGCAAGCACATGCCCTGATGTCATCTCACATGCACGCGTGCATGAGGAACAACCGCAGCAAACCTGTCACATGGAACTGAGATGGACTGTGCCCATGATGCCAAGCGGTCTGGTAGGCTACATGTATACCGTCTGTGTCAAAGTCCGCAGCTCCGCAGCTATACGTAAATGTACATTAGCACAGCCTTGGCCAAGCAGATGTCACTCTGAAGCCCACATCCCACATGCAACAGCCAATCACATGTAACCCCACACCCTATCCCATTTGCAATCATGCTCAGTATATCCTCAACATGTATTCCGCTGCCAGTAGTGTCCACTATACTGCATCACAGAGGACAGAAGACTCAATATAATGTTTGAAACCAAAACTGTCTCCGCTGACTCATTTCACAAGTACGAATGAGAGAGGATGAGAGTATGTGAAGTACACGGCAGTCGTGACATGACCATGTAGTCCACTGGTATTGGATGTCAACGCAAATGAGTAGCACTACTGTGGAAGACACACATGTGTCGTGTGAAGTCGTATGGACGCAGTGCTCAGGTGGGTGGGTGCGACGGGTAGATGCGCACATGCCAAGTTGGAGCACGCCGTGTTGGGAGGGGTCATGAACAGTACACCACCGCTTCCCTGGGCATTGTGAGAGGACACCTGTCGGGGGAGTGAACACGTGTGTGCACAGCAGCCGGGCACACGTACAAAGCGGTACCAGGCGCACCTCAGCCCACCCTCTGTGGACAAGCTGGATCCTGTTGTGCGCCCGCCATGCCCCTTGACAAGGCACACACAGCCCCAGTCGACCAGGTGTAACCCCAACATAGTCAATCCGCACAGGCGATACAGGGCACGGGATGGCAGTGGAGCATGGTGTGTGAGAGGTCTCCTCGCGCTCCTCCTGGTCATATCACGCAGGCAATAGAACCTCAACGTCTAGCATGGCACAAGTCAAATGGAAGTGTAGGGGGACGCACCACAGCACGAGCAGCGCTGACGTCACGGGAGGTGGCTTGCACCATCCCATCCATTGCCCATCATACCAACCACGCCACATGCCATTGCGACTAAGTGCAAGCGCGTGCGCCACCACCCCCGAGCCCTCCCCAGAGAGGCCAAAGAGTGAATGTGTGGGCCATCAGCCGCAGACGGACGCGGCCTGGCCGCAAGGGTAGCCACAGCCACTGGGTGTCGCAGGTGGCGGATCCGGAAGGCGAAGACTGTGATGCATAGTCCATGCAGGCCGGGTCTCCATTTGGGGCACCACGCAGGTGGACGGCGTCCCGCCACACATCATACCCTGAGACAGCCCACTCGTGCAACTGGACCCACACATACACTCCTTGCCCTCTCTGGTGCGAGCTTGGGGCTGCCTGTGCAGGCGCTAGCCTCGCAGGTGAGCATGCATATTGGGGGAGCGAGGGGAGGACATGAGGGCTGGGGCGAAGATGACTGTATCACTGTCAGTAAGTACAAGGGATGACCCAGATGTGGAAAGGAAGAGACGTGTCCCGTGTGTACTGCAACTAGTCGCCAATCCAACTACCCCCCATGTCCGGAATGTAAGCCCGCACCTAGGCCCGCCCATCCGCCACATCGAACATACCACCAGCACGACAACCTTCCCATTCGAAACACTGACTGGGGGTGGCGACCAGTGTACAATCATGTGTAGCCTACCCACGCGTACATGTGGGCCCTCCATGATCCATGTCACCTGCGGCAAAGTCATGACATGCGCAAAGAGGGAAGTGAGGAGAGCTGTCCGCCCCACGCGCAGAAGGTGCATCAGCTCCACAGACCCAGCAGCGAGTCCAGCAGGGGTCACATGTGCAGGGGCAGCTGTGCCTGGTGTGAAGGCACATGCATATAGACAGCACATCGACCAATGTGTAGTCTGTCCACATCTACAGTCCATCATCATGCGGACATAGGAATTGAACACAGGGCAACACATCTTCAGTTGGTGCACCCACCGTGACCAACAATGCGCAATCATCGACGTACCCGCCCTGTGCATGGCCCCCCACCCAACGGAGGCACATCCAGTGCCACCATCCCACACACACAAGCCTTCCACGGAACATGCTGTGTCCAATGGTCAGTACAGAGTCAGCGCCCATCTGGTGGATCCTGAACAGGAGACACATGCACACACATGCCAGCTCCCACTATGTACGTCTGCCACCTGGCACGTGCAATGTAACCTCTCACCTGTGACGTGTGACTGCAAGCACACAGCCGTCTTGGCATGGGGCTGTCAATGTGGACACCTGTCAATGTTTCGGGAGGTGTGATCCGTACAGTGCTGTACATAGGGTGCAGTGCTGACACCTACTACTGTCTCATATCCCCTCGTGCCACAGGTCCCACTTGTTTTGGCCGCTCAGCCTGTGCCCACATCGTCGTCGTCGTGTGCCATACTCATCCAGCCGCGGAAGCAGTTCCATGCTCAGCAGACATTCATGTTGCCGTGGCGTTGCCGCTTGACGGATATGCAGTCAGTCCCCATCAGCACGCCCGCAAGTCATTGGGGCCTAGATCCCCATGTGCATGCACATGGCAGTGGTTTGTATCACTAGCCATTGCCATTGTTGGGAGACCTGTGTAAGTGTATTGTGGCCGTGCCGTCCCAGCTTGACAGCTGGGCTGTGGCTCATGTGCTTGCTCAGTCATGTCAGTGATGTGTATGCGAAATTGCTATGTGTCGTGTTGCTTTGACATGTGTCCTCTGCCATTGTCCCTAGGCGGAGACCGAACATTGACCGCCCATACCAATTGCTGGCGGACATGGACGATACAGAGGTTATTAGGAAGTTTCGGCTGGACAGGCCAACCCTGCATCGACTGTGTGCCATGTTAGAACCCCATCTCCGTCCCCGCAGGGTGTATCCGACTGCTGTCACCCCCACGGCTAAGGTGATGGCCGCCATGCATTTCTTCACCACTGGGTCATTCCAGCACACAGTGGGCATTGGAGGAGGGATGTCCCAGCCCATGTTCAGCAAGGTGCTGAGGGATGTACTGGCAGCCATGATGCTGTACCGAAACAGGTACATCCGCTTCCCCAGGGCTCGTGAATTGGCGGCAGTGAAGGGTGCATTCTATGCCCTTGGCAGAATCCCACACGTCGTTGGAGCCATTGACTGCACACATGTCGGCCTTGTTCCACCACAGGCCACTGAGCACCTGTACCGCAACAGGAAGCACACGCACTCCCTGAATGTGCAAGTGGTGTGCCTTGCGGACATGGTGATCACCCAAGTGTGTGCAAAGTTCCCAGGCTCGGCCCATGACGCACAAATAATGCGCAACAGCATCTTGCCATGACTGATGTCCAATATGCAACAGGATCGTGCCTGTATTGTCGGTGAGTATGTGGAGTGGTGTAGCGTGCTGGTTGTGCGATGCTGTCCCCTGTCCAGTTGGAATTGCAACGGTTCTCTGTGTCCCTCACACCCAGGTGACTCTGCGTACCCGAATGGGGCATGGCTGCTCAGTCCATTGAGGAATCCTCGCACCCCAGCAGACGATCGTTACAATGAGGCACATGGGAGGACCAGACGTGTGGTCGAGCGTACCTTTGGCCTCCTCAAGTCCAGGTTCAGGTGCCTGGACCGCACCGGGGTGCGCTGGCGTACTCCCCACAGAAGGTGTGCCAGATAGTGGTGGCGTGCTGCATGCTGCACAATCTGGCCATTCGGAAGCAGATCCCCCTCATCGTGGATGACGGAGATCAACCAGGGCCCCAGCCCGCAGACCAGGACAGCTCGAGTGAGGAGGACAGTGGAGAGGAGGAAGCTGGTAATGTGCGGCAGCAGCTCATCGCCCGCTACTTCACTTGACGGTGAGTGTCCATGTATGACGGCTGATGTGGCTGTATCTGTGCAGGTGTGTGTGTGCTGTGTCAGGGTGGCCGCTTGTTCACTGCGTGCTGTGTGTCAACGCTCCATGGCCAGGGTAGTATGCCACTGTTGGTGGCTGTGGCATTGTGCCCTATTGCTCTGTGCGATGTGTGTACATTGCTTGTAGTTGTTGACATGTACTGTGTGATGGGTGTGTGACACACTCATTGAATGTGCTCCTGTTCTGTCTCCCACCCCTAGGTCCCTACAGGCCCTCCGGATTCAATTGCCATGCCACGCATCAGGTGCCTTTCCGCCCAAGGTGGCCGTTGTATTCCGTACAAATAAAACACAGGGCACAAACAGCAGTTAGTGAAAAAGGTGCATTTATTACAAACTGTGACATGTGATTGTGTGTAAGGTGATGACAAAAGTGGTGCGTGCAGTGACAATGAGCTGTCGGTCATGGCTGCGTGATGATCAGGGTGTACCCACTGGTTCTATGTCCATAGTCCAACACACACATGCCATCCAGATGGCTGTGTGGAGTGGGATCGTAGTCCAAGTCAATGCAGTGGCTGGTCAAGGAAGGCTGGCGGAAGGCTGGCTGGCTGCCTCACTTGCGTTTGGAGCGTGCGAAGTCCTCCCGGGAGATCTGTTTCCACTTCGGACGGCCCCTTCCACGTTTGCGAGGGGGTGCCTGCTTGCGACATGCTGGTGGTTGAGGTGTGCTCACTGGCTGTGGACGCAGGGGAACTGGACACTGCTGCTCCACCCTGCGCCCGGCAGGTGGTGGCGGAGGGGGAGCTGCTGTCCCTGGCTGTGACCTCACCGCCACCACCAGCTGTCCCATGAGGTCCACGATTTGGCCCATACGGGCGTCCATGGACCTCAGCACCCCCAGCACCTCACGCGTGTCTGAAGCAGACCGGACCCATTGTCCTTGGGCCTCTTCATAGGCCCCAAGGACTCTGGCCATTTGAGGCAGGGCATGGCTCCCAGGGGAGGCTGGCGTTTCCCTGACCCTGCTCCTCCTACCAGTCCTGCTGCCACCGGCCTGCCCACTAGCCACATTGCTCACCACGGTCCTCGCTGTGGCTCCCAGGGTAGATCCAGTCGGCCGGGCCACCACCTGCGCTGGGGCTGGTGCCAGCGAAGACGTGGCGGTGGTGGCGGCGGTGGTGGTCGGTGCGGCGATGGTGGCGGTTGCGGCAGTGGTAGTGGCCACAATGACCGTGGGTGTGGCCGCAACGACAGTGGCAGCAGGGGGCTGGGAATGTTCAGCAGCCCTGGATGATGGGTTGGTGGGTAGGAGGGGTCCTGGGGAGCGGCTGGGCCCTGCCACACCAGATGGGCCTGCTTGGTGGTCCGTGTCCGAAGAGGAGGACAGATCCTCCAGATCCGTGTGTCCTCGTTGGGGGCTTGTAGGCTGGCTGTGCTGGCTGCTGGCTCCATCCCCAGCATCCAGCAGTTCGTCACCTGTGGAGAGAATGAGATTTGTTATTGTGTTGCACCTGGCGAAGTATGTATTTGTCGTCTGACATTAACAGTTCGTGCAATCTCGTACATGGGTTTCCCGGAGGCGTGTGTGTGGCTGTAGCATCTGTAGTTGTGTGTGCTTGGCAATGGGACTGTGTGCTGTGCACATGTGGCATGGGACGGATTGGCCATGCCGATGGGTGTGTTGCTGTGCCCCTACTTATTGTGACTCTGGTGTATGCGGGCTCCTGGCCCATCCTGGGTCTGGTTTGTACTTTGCTTTTGGTGTTCAGATGGGACGCTTAGGAACGCATATGGCAACATGGGGGCCATGCCCCAGATTCGCATTTGGGAGGGAATATGCTTTTGGGGTTCAAATGGAACGCTTAGGAACGCATATGGCAACATGGGGGCCATGCCCCAGATTCGCATTTGGGAGGGGATATGCTTTTGGGGTTCAAATGGAACGCTTAGGAACGCATATGGCAACATGGGGGCCATGCCCCAGATTCGCATTTGGGAGGGAATATGCTTTTGGGGTTCAAATGGAACGCTTAGGAACGCATATGGCAACATGGGGGCCATGCCCCAGATTCGCATTTGGGATGGAATATGCTTTTGGGGTACATGCTGTGAGCCATGGGTGCCGAACGTGACATGTGTTGTGGCAGCATGACAGTGCATGGTTTAGGTGTGTGCATGCTTGACATGGCCTGCATATTTGCTGTCTGTTGTGATTACTGGACATGGCATTGGACGCATCGTTATGAGTGAGTGATGGTTGTGTGCCAGCCAACGTATTGCAGTTGTCCCATCTCCTTGGTGTGCGTGCTGCCCTGTGCCATGTGCATCACTGCAGTGCTCGGGGGGTGTGGCCCATGTTGTGTGTTGTTGCTCACAGTGTGTCGTGCGCTTAATTGACTTCTGGCACATGGTTGGTCATGGGCATGTATCTTAGCGTGACTGCTGTATGTGTGGCAGCTGTGCGGATGACATGCCTTTCATGAGACTGGGGCTGACGGATGGGATGGATGGTATGTTGTATGTGCATGGTGTGTCTGTGAGTTTGATGGGTTCAGTGGTGTTCGTGTGCATTTATGTTGTTCCGCTCTGTTGCGTCTAGTGTTGTTTGTCTTACATAGGCGTAGTTGTGGGGTGTGTGGTTGACAGGCAGTAGGGGCTACATGGACAGGACTTCAATGGTTTTTCGGTTGTGTGTGATGAGTTGCACAGTGGCTGCCGTGTGGGACTATATTCAGTGTGGCTTGTGCATGCAGACGTGGCTCCTTGGGTGTTGCTATGTCTGTGATGGGTCATGTGGGGTGTGAGTCTGTTGTTCATGTCCGTGTGCACATTGTTCACTTGTTCGTGACGGTGGGCGGTGCTGCGTGTTCGTATGCTACGTGACATGTCCCATGTGTTGGTCGTGTTATGGTCCTCATGCCTCCAGTAATCCAGCCCTGTCCAGTTTCCCACCTGCAAGTTGTTCGTGCGTGCACTGTACTGGATGCCACATGGCTCTAAGCGGGGGTGCTCAATGTTGCAGGTCTGTGGGGGTGGGGGGTGTTGTGGGTCGTGGGGGTGGCTGGACACCCACTGACACCGATTGCTGTGGACCGTGATGTCTGCCTTTCGGCTGTCGTTGTGCACTGCGGTGGCTGACACGTGGCTGTGGGGTGTGGGGGATGCTCCTCCTTGCTGTGCTGTGGGACTGGGGCCTGGTGTGTGTTGTACTTGGGCTGTCCACCCTCCCACCCACTGCACTTTGTGTTCCTGCCACTTACCTGTTACTTGTCGGTTAGTGCAGCTGTGGCGGACACATGGGTGTGGTGGGTGCTCGTTGTGGCGCTTCTGGCATATTTGGGGACCTGTTGGTGGTTACGTGGCTGGCTGAGTGTACACATGTCCCCACGCATCTTACAGTTGTTCGGTTTGGGCTGTGTGTGGTGGTGTCTGTTGCATGTGTGTGTGATGTGTTGTGTATTGTGTGCTGGACATGGGGGTGTTTGTCCCTGGGAGCTGTGGCATGGTAGTTGCGCATGTGAGTACATAGCGGTGTGCTGGTATACATTAGTTTGTACTTACCAGCCTCCACTCCCCTGCTAATCCGGCGAGGATCTCCGGATGTATTACGACTCGCACCTTCTCCTCCCACGCTTTGAAGGTCTTAAAGAGCGCGGGATTCCCTCCGCCAGTGACGGCAGCCAGCTCTCTGTTTTTGCCCTCCTTCTTCTTGACCAGGCTCTTTACGTCATTCCAACGTTTGTTTATTTCACCTCTGTTCCTGGGCAGGGTCCCGACTGCATTGACCTGGTCTACGATCCGGTTCCACATTCTGTTTCTGGTGGCTAGTGGTGTGTGCTGGACCATGTTCCCATAGATTTGTGGGTACACCTTGATGATCTCGTCGACCATGACCGTCAGCTCCATGGGCGTGAACTTGGGCATTCTTTGTGGTGCCATGGTGTTTGTGGTGCTGGTGCGGTGTGTTGTGTAATGTGCAGGGGGTTTGTGGTGCCGGTGTTTGGTGGTGGTGGTGGTTGTAATGTGTGCGTTTCTGTGGTGTGCTGCTGTCCTTGCTGTGTCACTGTGTCCTCTCCTCTCCTCTCTGGTTTGCAATGTAGCAAGGGGTTGTGGTCTGTGGGAGTGCTGCTTTTGTACTCACCTATGTGGGTGTGTCCTCATGGTCTGTTGTTTTCAGGTGTGTTGTGTCTGGGGTTCTGGCCTTTGTATTTTTTGTTTGTCCGGGGGTGTTTTCGGGATGTGTACTGTGCTTGTGTATTTGTGCGTGCCTTGCTGTGTGGACTTGTTGGCCATGTTGTGTGCTATTGGTTTTGTGTGCGGATGGTTTCTGTGCAGGTACGTTGGCGCCATGGCTTCTGCCGTGTCGATTCTCATCGGCGTTGTTTGCGCTGGCGGGCGGTATATTTGTGGTTTTTCCACGCTCATGTCGGTGCGATCGTAATTTCACGTGCGGTGTGTCGGCCGTGAGGGCGGGCGGTTTTGTGTTGTTGTGCGTGTTTCCGTCCGTGGCGGGCGGTTTGACTCCGACTCGGACGTTGGCGGGCGGTATTTTGTGTGATTTTTCCGCCGATGGCGGTTTTCGGTTTGTGTAATCGTAATGGCGTGGTCGGTGTTCAGGCGGTGTGTGCGGGCGGATTTTTGCCGCTTCCATGCCTGGCGGATTTATTTACGCCGGGTATCGTAATGGGCCCCTATATTTTCTAAATTATAAAAATTTATTTCGAATTCATTATAAATGTAAATGAATTATTAAAAAACACTCCCCACCCTTATCCCCTATAAACCCAACATCCCGCTCCTAAAAATATTTTTGTAATTTCGAAATTATACTTTCTAAATTATAAAATAAAATTTCGAATTTATTATAAATTTAAATGAATTATTTTAAAACACTCCCCACCCTTATGCCCTATAAACCCAACAGCCCACTCCTAAAAAATATTTTTCTAAATTCGAAATTAATATTTAGAAATTATAAATTTAAATTTCGAATTTATTAAACTTAAAATCAATTATTTTAAAACACTCCCCACCCTTATCCCCTATAAACCCAACACCCGCTCCTAAAAATATTTTTCGAAATTTATATTTATAAATTATAAATTTAAATTTCGAATTTATTAAAATTAAAATCAAGGTGTCCATTACGATGTCGGACGGTAAAAATCCCCCATCTACCATAGCGGTAAAATTCCGCCCGCCTACACCGTCTGAATACCGACCGAGCAATCACGATGCCGCGAGCCGAAAACAGCAGGCGGCGGAAAATAAACAAAAAATAGCGCCCGCCCATGTCCGAGTCTAAGTCCATCCGCCCTCCACGGACGGAAAGACGCACGACAACCCAAAACCGCCCGCACTGACGACCGAGACACCGGCCGTGAAATTAGGATCGCACAGACATGAGCGCGGAAAATACACAAAAACACCGCCCGCCAGCGTAAACAACAGTGACGAAAATGTACACGGCGGAAGCTCTGGCGGCCACGGCCCTGCACAGAAATCATCCGCGGACAAAAACAAACACACACAACATGGCCAACAAGTCCACACAGCAACCCACGCACAAATACCCAAACACAGTACACATCTCGGAAACACCCCCCTGGACAAACAAATCAACTACAAATCCCAGAACACCAGCCACAACACACCTGAAAACAACAGACCACCATGACACACCCACATAGGTAAGTACAAAACCAGCCCCTTCACAGACCACAACCCCTTGCAACATTACAAACTGAGGACGAGAGCACACAACACAGCGAGACAGAAAGGACAGCAGCACACCACAGACACGCACCTATCACACCCATCACCACCACCACCACCAAACACCGGCCACACAAACCCCTGCACATCACACACCACACACCGCACCAGCACCACAAACACCAAAACACACACCATGGCACCACACAGAATGCCCAAGTTCACTTCCACCGAGCTGACGGTCATGGTCGACGAGATCGTCAAGGTGCACCCACAAATCTATGGCAACCAGGTCCAACAGACACCACCAGCCACCAGAAACAGAATGTGGAACAGGATCGTAGACCAGGTCAATGCAGTCGGGAACGTGCCACGCAACAGAGGCGAAATCAACAAAAGGTGGAACGACCTGAAAAGCGTGGTCAAGAAGAAGGAGACCAAGAATCGTGAGCTGGCTGCCAGGACTGGCGGAGGTAATCCCGCGCTATTCAAGACCTTCAAGGCGTGGGAGGAGAAGGTGCGAGTCATCATACATCCGGAGATCCTCACCGGATTACCAGGGGGAGTGGAGGCTGGTAAGTACAAACAAACGTATACCAGCAAACCGCTATGTACTCACATGCACTACCACAATGCCATAGCTCCTAGGGACAAACACCCCCATGTCCAGTACACAATACACAAGACAACACTCACACATGCAACAGACACAACCACACACTCAGCCCAAACCAACCAACTAACAAAACCATGGGGGCATGTGTACAGTTAGCCAGCACCGCAACTCCCACCAGGTCCCCTTGTACTCCAGAAGCGCCAGAAGGAGCACTCCCCACACCCATGTGTCAGCCATAGCTGCACTAACCGACAAGTAACAGGTAAGTAGCCGCAACACAAAGGCAGTGGGTCGGTGGGGGGACAGCTGAAGTACAACACCTACCAGGCCCCCAGTCCCACAGCGCAGCAAGGTGGAGCACCCCCACACCCATGTGACAGCCACTGCAGTGCACACCTGCAGCCGACAGGTAGACATCTCACCCCACATGCAGGGGTGTCTGTGGGTGTCAAGCCATCACCACAACTCACAACACCGCCCCCACTCCCACAGACCAGCAACATGGAGCACCCCTCCCGCCCATAACCATGTGGCATCCATTGCATTGCGCACTCAAAAACAACCTGTAGGTGGGAAACTGTATAGGGCGGGGTGTCTGTAGGCATGAGGACTGTACTACGACTGACACATGGGACATGTCACGTAGCAGAGGAACACGCAGCACTGCTCCCTGTCACAATCATGTGACCAATGTGCACACGGACATGTATTACAGAGTCATACCCCACATTACCCATCACAGATACAGCAACACCTAAGGAGCCACGTCTGCATGCACAAGTCCCACTGGAGTACAGACCCACACGGCAGGCACTGTGCCACCCATCACACACATCAGCAACACCATCTAAGTCTTGTCCATGTAGTCCTTACTGCCTGTCACTCACACATCGTACAACAACGCCCATGTAAGACAAACCTTACTAGAAGTAACAGCGTGGAACCACAATATTGCACACAAAAACAACTGGACCCATGAAACACACAGGTACACAATGCACATTCAACATATCATCCATCGCATCTGTCAGCCCCAGTGTCATGAGAGGTATGTCATCCGAACAGCTGTCCCTCATACAGTAGTCATGCAAAGATACCTGCCCATGACAAATCATGTGCCTGCAGTGACTGAAGCGCACGTCACACTGCGAGTAACAACACACATAATATAGTCAACACCCCAAGAGCACTGCATTGATGCACATGTACGAGTGCAGCACGCACACCAAGGAATTGGCCCATCTGCAATACGTCGTGTGGCACACAACAAGCACGAACTCACAACAATGCTACCAATGTAATGTCCATGAATGATAACAGGCAGCAGATATGCCGGGCATGTTAGACAGACACACACCTTAGTCTATGCACTGTCATGTTGCCAGAACACATGTCACGTTCTGCACCCATCACCCACAGTACGTACCCCAAAAGCATATTCCAAGCCAAAAGCGTCCAGGGGGCTGTACCCCCTTGTGCCATCTGCGTTTCTAAGCGTTCCATCTGTACCCCAAAACCATAGTTCAACCCAACATCGTCGATGGTTCTGGAGCCCGCATACACACGAGCCACAAAATGTAGGAGCATAGCAACACACACCCATCGGCATTGCTAATCCGTCCCATGCCACATGTCCACATCACACAGTTCCATTGCCTAGCCCACGCATACACACATCGTACATCCACACACACGCCTCTGGGAAACCTGTGCACGACAGTGCACGAACTGTGAATGTCAGACAACCAATACATACTTTGCTAGGTGCAACACAATGACCCATCTCATTCTCCCCACAGGTGGCGAACTGCTGGATGCCGGAGAGGGAGACAGCAGCCAGCACAGCCAGTCCGCAAGCCCCCGACCCGGACTCACGGATGTAGAGGAGCTGGACACCTCTCCAGACACGGACCACCCAGCAGGCCCATCTGGAGTGGCAGGGCATACCCGCTCCCCAGGGCCCCTCCTACCCACCAACCCATCATCCAGGGATGCTGACCAGTCACAGACCCCTGCTGCCACGGTCGTTGAGGCCACTGCCACGGCCGTTGCGGCCACTGCCACGGTCGTTGCGGCCACTGCCACGGTCGTTGCGGCCACGGTCGTTGCGGCCACCACCACCACCACCACGCCATCCCTGACCACTCAACCAGCGCAAGGGGTGGCCCGGCCGTCTGGGTCCACCCTGGGAGCCAGAGCGAGGACCGTGGTGAGCAATGTGGCTAGTGGGCAGGTCGGTGGCAGCAGTACTGGTAGGAGGAGCAGGGTCAGGCCAACGCCATCTGTGCTTGGGAGCCAGGCCCTGCCGCAAATCAACAGAGTCCTTGGGGCCTATGAAGAGGCCCAAGGAGAATGGGCCAGGTCGGCTACCGACACGCGGGAGGTCCTTGGGGTGTTGAGGTCCATGGACGCCCATATGGGCCAAATCGTGGCCCTCATGGGCCAGCTGGTGGTGGGGGGAGGGCACAAGCAAGGCCAGCAACACCACCTCCGCCACCACCTGCTGTGGCGCTGGGTCGTGCAGCATCGCGTTCCCCTGCGTCCACAGCGAGTGAGCACTCCTCAGCCACCACCAGCAGCCCACCAACACAACCCCCCTCCCAAACGTGGAAGGGGCCGTCCGAAGAGGAAACAGGTGTCCAGAGAGGACTTCGCACGCGACAAACGCCAGTGAGTCAGCCAGCCACCTTGACCACCTACTGCATTGACTTGGAATACGATCCTACCCCACACTGCCATGTGAATGGCATGTGTCTGTTGGACTGTGGACATAGAACTTCATGGGTACACCTTGACCATCACGCAGCCATGACCGTCTACTCGTTGTCACAGCATGCACCACATTTGACATCACCTTGCACACAATCACATGTCACCGCTGTAAATAAATACACCTTGATCACAATCTGCTTAATGTGTCCTGGGTTTATTCAACGATGTGCAATCGCCACCATGAGCAGAAATGCATCTGCTGTGTGGGATGTCGATGGGACAGGAGAGGCTGTAGGGACCTAGGGGTGAAAAACAGAACAAGAGTACATTCAATGAGTGTGTCACACACTCATCACACAGTACTTGTCACCAACTACAAGCAATGTACACACATCTCACAGAGCAACAGGGCACAATGCTACAGCCACTGTCAGTGGCATACCAACCTGGACATGGACCATTGACACACAGCACTCAGTGAACAAAAGGCCCCCATGACAGAGCACACATACCCCTGCACAACTACAGCTACATCAGCCGTCGTACATGGACACTCACCGTCAAGTGAAGTAGCGGGCGATGAGCTGCTGACGCACATTCACAGCTTCCTCCTCTCCACTGTCCTCTTCACTTGACCCGTCCTGGTCTGCAGGCTGGGGCCCTGGTTGATCTCCGTCATCCACAATTAGGGGGATCTGCTTGCGAATAGCCAGATTGTGCAGCATGCAGCAAGCCACTACTATCTGGCACACCTTCTGTGGGGAGTACGCCAGTGCGCCCCCGGTGCGGTCCAGGCATCTGAACCTGGACTTCAGGAGGCCAAAGGTCCGCTCAACCACACGTCTGGTCCTCCCATGTGCCTCATTGTAACGGACATCAGCTGGGCTCAGAGGATGTCGTAATGGGCTGAGCAGCCAGGGCCCATTCGGGTAAGCAGAGTCACCTGGGTGTGAGGGACACAGAGAATCATTGCTATTCCAACTGGACACAAGACAGCATCGCACAGCCAGCACGCTACACTACTCCACATACTCACCAACAATCCAGCCACGGTCATGTTGCAGATTGGTCATCAGTCGTGGTAGGATGCTGTTGCGCATGATGTGCGCGTCATGTGCCGATCCTGGAAACTTCGCACACACGTGTGATATTACCATGTCCGCAAGGCACACCACTTGCACATTCAGGGAGTGTGTGTGCTTCCGGTTGCGGTAGAGGTGCTCAGTGGCCTGTGGTGCAACAAGGCCAACATGGGTGCAATCTATTGCACCAACGACGTGGGGGATCCGTCCAAGGGCATAGAAATCACCCTTCACTGCCGCCAATTCACGAGCCCTGGGGAATCTGATGTACCTGTTCCTGTACAGCATCATAGCTGACAGTACATCCCTCAGCACCATGCTGAACATGGGCTGGGACATCCCACCTCCACTGCCCACTGTGTGTTGGAATGACCCAGTGGCGAAGAAATGCAGTGCAGCCATCACCTTAGCCGTGGGGGTGAATGCTGTTGGATACACCCTGCGAGGACGGAGGTGGGGTTCCAACAAGGCACATAGGCGATGCAGGGTGGGTCGGTCCAGACGATATTTACGGATGACCTCCACATCCTCCATGTCTGACAGCAAATGGTAGGGGCGATGTATGTTTGGTCTCCGCCTAGGAAAGATGGAAGTGGACACATGTCAAAGCAACACGCCACATGGCAGTTTCACATACACATGACAAAAATGACTGACCAAGCAATTGAATCACAGAACAGCTGACAAGTAGGGACAGCACAGCCACAATACACTTACACAGGTCCCCTACCAATAGCAATGGGCAGTGACACACACCATTGCTATGAGCATGCACATGGGGAGTTAGGCCTTAACAACTTGTAAGGCATGCTGATGGTAACAGACTGCATATTCGGTAAGCTGCAACACCACGGCAACATGACTAGCTGCTGTGCATCACACTGCTTCCGGGGCTGGGTGTGTAGGGCACACACCAACAACGCTATGGACACAGGCTGAGCGGCCAAAACAAGTGGGACCTGTGGCACGAGGGGATATGAGACAGTCATTGATGTCCCTACTGCACCCTATGTACAGCACTGTACGGATCACACCTCCAGAAACATTGACAGGTGTACACATTGACAGCTCCATGCCAACACGGCTGTGTGATTGCACATACACCTCACAAGTGACATGTAACGTTGCACGTGCCACGTGGCAGATGTACATAGTGAAAGATGGCATGTGTGTGCATATGCATATCCCATGCTCCCATGCCAATGTGTACATGATGATATGCCAACAGACATGTGGAGGCTGCCCACTGGCCATCCCTGCCTATGCACACAGCATGTTCTGGCCCCGTCCATTGTGGACCTGCACCCACACACAAATCATGGCCACACCTGCAGATGCATTGCGCACATTAAACTGTGTGGTGCACATGGCATCAGCGGACTGTACCCGCCATGGGCCAGGCCCTTACGGCCAACTCCAATGACCCTCGCGGTTGCACCCTGCGTGTTCCACTATGGAGGTAAGCATCCCGGGCCAGCTGGGAGCAGGCCATCATCTGCAATTGAAGCTGGCAGACATGGTACACAAATTGCAGCAGCTTGGACCCACTGAAACTGCCCCAGGGGGCTATGTGAGTGTGTGAGTGAGACCGGCATTACCACAGCTACCTGGGACTGCAGCCTGGCACCCCTCAACAACACCTGCTGCTGCCACCTCTCCACCTACACGTGGATGACTCTGAGGATATGTCCAGGTCCACTCACCAGCGAGGAGCTGGAGATCCTGGATTCCGAGCTCCACGCACACTGCACATGGCTATTCCTTGCGTAAGTTGTGTGTGAGAGACAACTGCAGTGTGTGTGGGAGTGCATGTGGGGGACACACATGTCGTTGATCCGCAGCACTATGAGTCAGAGCCTGTGGTGATCAGACATGCACTGCTCACCATGCTGACTGCAGGTGGCAGTGGTATGTGAGCTCTCGGGCGCTTAGACATGTCTGTCCCTCCCGAGTGGTGGTACATGGCAACTTCATGTCAGACATCCAGTGACACAGACAATTGGCAATGCAGGTCTCAGTGCACTTGTTGCTCGTGTGAATGTCAGGCTGGGGCCATGCTGCCCTTCTCAGTCCCAGCAGGCCTGGCCTGCACATTGACTGCACAATGCCAGTAGGTGACAACACAGAATGACTAGTGGGTTACATGTGTCACCTGTTCAGCACTCTCCGGATGAGCGCAAACTCAGCCCTGTACATTGGTCACACCATGCCTCGTGAAAGGGATGTGTGTGTGAGATAGTGCCACTGAATGTGACCACCGTTGCGGGGTTGGCCATGCGCAGGCCAAGTACGTTGGTTGTTGCGCAGTGTTGGTCACAGTGGGTACACCAACACAGATGTGTTGCCTTGTGATCTGTTGCTAGGTCCGCCTGACAATGGACAGTAGTTGTGGGCAGACTACACATTGGTCGATGTGCTGTCTATATGCATGTGCCTTCACACCAGGCACAGCTGCCCCTGCACATATGACCCCTGCTGCCGTCAGTGCTGGGTCTGTTGAGCTGATGCGCCATCTGTGCGTGGGGCAGACAGCTCTCCTCACTTCCGTCATTGCCCATGACATCACTTTGCCGCAGGTGACATGGATCATGGAGGGCCCACATGTACGCGTGGGTGGACTACACAAGACTGTCCAATGGTTATCACCCCCAGTCAGTGCTTCGAATGGGAAGGATGTGGTGCTGGTACTCATTTTAATGTGTAGAGTGGGCGGGGCTAGGTGCGGGGCTACATGCAAGACATGGAAAGTTCATCGGCTTATCTACTAGTTGCAATACACACGAGACACGTCTTTTCATGTCCACATCAGGGTCATTCCTTGAACTGACTGGAAGTCAGACAGTCATATTTTACCCTGTCCTAATGGCCTCCCCTCACTCACAGAAATATGCGTTTGCACCTGGGAAGCCAGCGCATGCACAAGCAGCTCAAAGCTCGCCCCAGAGAGGCCAAGGAGTGCATGTGTGGGTCCAGTTGAACAAGTGGTCTGTCTCGCGGCATAATAAGTGGCGGGACGCCGTCCACCTGCGTGGTGCCCCGACTCGACACCCGGGCAACATTGACAGTGCATGACAGGCTCCGCAGTCCGGATACACCACCTGCAACACACAGAGGCTGTAGCTGCCCTAGCGGCCCAGGCCGCGTCCAACTGGAGCTCATGGACCCACACATTCACTCTTTGGCCTCTCTGGGGCGAGCTTGGAGCTGCTTATGCACGCGCTGGCTTCTCTGTTGCAATGGCATGTAACGTGTGTGGGGATATAGGCAATGAGTGAGATGGTGCGAGCCACCTTCCGTGACGTCACTCCTGCTCGTGATGTGTGCGTCCCCCACTACTTCCATTAGACTTGTGCCATACTACTAATTGAGGATGTGTTGCCTGCGTGATGTGTCCAGGAGGAGCGCGCCATGACATCTCACCCACCATGCTCCACTGCCATCCCGGGCCCTGGATTGCCTGTGCAGGTGGACAATGTTGGGGATACACCTGGTAGACAGGGGATGTGAGTGCCTTGGCAAGGGCCTGGCGGACGCACAGCAGTATCCAGCATGTCCACGGAGGGTGGGCTGACGTCTACACCTGATGCAGCAATGATCGTGTGCCCGCCTGTTGTGCACACACGAGTACACATTCATCCCCAGACAGGTGGTCTTTACAAATTCCCAGGAGAGCAGCAATGTACTGTTCCAGAATCCTCCCAACACAGCGTGTTTCAACATTGCATGTGCGCACCTACCCGTCACACCCACCCACCTGAGCCAAGCGTAACTCCCGCTTCACATGACACATGTGTGTCTTCCACAGTTGTGCTACTCATTTGCGTTGACATCCAATGACAGTGGACTACATGGTCATCTCACGACTGCCGTGTACTTCACACACTCTCATCCTCTCTCATTCGTACTTGTGAAATGAATCAGCAGAGACACATTTTTGCTTCAAGCCATGTATTGGGACTTATGTCCTCTGTGATGCAGTATAGTGGACACTACTGGCAGCGAAATGCATGTGGAGGATATACTCAGCATGATTGCACATAGCACAGGGTGTAGGGGTACATGTCATTAGTTGTTGACTGTGGGATGTGTGCTTCAGAGTTACAACTGCTTAGCCGTTGCTGTGCTAATGTACATTTGCTAATTACTGTGGAGCTGCTAACTTTGACACAGACAGTATACATTTCGCCTACCAGACCGCTTGACATCATGGGCACAGTACATCTCAGTTCCATGTTACAGGTTTGCTGCTATGGTTACTCATACACACGTGCGTGGAGGTGACATCAGGGCATGGGCTTACGTGCATGCAACGGCGTCCCACTTGTTGTTGCAATGTGGTGGCTACTGGACATGACACAGTCACTGGGGTAATGTTATTGGGGGATGCACTTGTTGTCCATGCAAAGGTCCTGGCACGGAAGTTCAGAGGGAGGTGAGGTGACAGCTCTCACATACTACAGCCGAACAATTACTGTCCACTGACCGGTGCATATGTTGATGGGCGCAGGATACATATTATGGCATAGTTGTACGTGCAGTTATGTCCATGTGGTTGCCATACACATTTCCCATGCCTCTGCCTCCCCCTGTTCATGCAGAGTTACTGGATGTGATGAGGTAAAGAGTGCATGTCCCGAAAATATCCGATGTCATGGCAGTGTAGTTGATGGTGTGGTGTTAGTTGCAGGTTGTGTGGTATAGTCATTGTACTGGTAACTGCTCAGTCCGTGCGGATGCCAAGCATGGGTACAGTGTGGGACATCATTGTTCAATTGGGGGTGTTGCGTCGGGCCCGACGAATTGACAGGTTGTCAGGTATGCGATACCTTCCAGCAGGGCTTCCATGGCATTGGTGGTAAACATGGATGCCATCCAATTTAGCGGATGGTGGCTGTCAAGGTGTTGGTCGTAAGTTGTCCCTTGTAGGAGCATGATGGGACATGTTGGATGACATTCGATGAAACTGTGATCCAGAATCCGTCGTGTGGAGGCACAGTGGTCCCATTGCAGTGTGGGTCCGATTGCAGCCACATACGCCATGCCCCCATAGGCTGAACAGACCCTGTCGTGGACGTCCAGGGGTTGAACAGTTGTACCAGGTCCGCCATTGGACATGCAGGGTTGGAGAGACATAAATCCACAGGATAGTGGAAAGGACACCTCCGACAGTAGAAGACGGGGATGACGCAGCTGAACAATGCGATGCGGTAAGTTAGTCGGTAACTTACGTTCAGCAAGGCCAGATTTTCACATCCCAATATCTGTATCAGGTAATGTTTGTACAGCTTCATCTGTCCGGCGTAGTTGGGTAGGTGTGGTGCAAGTGCCATTTTGCTGAAGGGCGATGTGATGGCGTGCTCCGGCTGTCTGTGCAGTCTGCAGTGTGCAACCTCCGACGTTGCTGGGAATTCTGTTGTGGTCGTAGGGAGGCAGGGCTTGGGTTATAGTGGCTTGTGCGAAGGACACGGGCCCTCATCCCACATGCTTCTATGAATGGTCAAGGTCAGTGGTGTCTGACTCCTTCCCGATAACTTGCATGTGAACCACATGGGGGAGTGGTATCATTTCTTTTTTCCCTTCGGAATGTTCTTTCGTGTTATGCGCTATCTGCCCAGTGGACGGTTCCCTCTGCATGCCTGTGTTGGGCTTTTTTGGTATCATGAATGTGTTGTCCTGCTTGGATAGTTGAGCTGTGGTTTCGGTGTGGGTATGGAAGGCCATTCAGTGCTATCTCCTCTCCCGTGTGTGGGCGGCACGCTGCGTTTCCGCTATACGTTGGGCCTTGTGTGTGGGTGTTGTAATTGGAGCCACCTGTTGTCGGTCCCCGGGATCTTTGATGTTACGTATTGCATGTCTTGGTATTGGGTGCAGGGTGGTATCGGTGTTTCTGTGTGGTACTGGCGTACCTTTTCCGACGGGGTCCATATTCTGCTGGCTGATGTTGCCGCCGCTGTGTGCTTTGCCATGTTTTGCACACAGGGGTGTGTCCTAATTTGGCGTGACATCACTGACATGTTCGGGTCAGTTGTGTGACGTCAGGTTGGCAACAGTGAATTGACGATTGGCGACATGGCTGTGGCAGGACTGTCACGTGACATGTGCGTTCTGGGTGGGGCTGGTGTGTGTGGTGTTTGGTTGTGACCCTGTGTTGTTTGTGTGCGGCGCATACTTGGCGCTGCCGTTGGCCTATGCATTGTGCGCATGTGTGGCTGCGTCGTCGCCGCTGCGCGGCCGTGACGGGGACGTTAGTTCCTGGTCCAGGGTGGTGTGTCCCCGGTTGTTGCGAGTTGTAACAATTTGCCCGGTGTGACATTTGTGGGTGCAGTGGTGGATGTGTCGCGTCCACGCCGGGTGTCTGGGGGGGGCCATGTACAGTTTTACCGCACTTGCACTGCGTGAGGTGTTTGCGTGCCCTTGTTGTGTGTCTGCCTACCTGCGTCTCCGCGGTGCGTTGACTCCTAGGTTCTGCATCAGGTAGAGCATGGGGAGGGCCTGCAGTGCTGGATTCATGCTCGGGGGTCCGCCTCTTTGGTATCCGTACTGTGCGCTCGGGTTTCCGCCTTGCTTTCACGTGCGGTGTCTCTTAGCCGGGGGAGCTGTTTGGTTGTGGCATCGTAATTTGTACGCCGGGCGGTACATGATTTCATCGGGCGGTGTGTCTCCATTGGGCGGCGCCGCTACGTGAACGGGCGCACTTTGATGGCGGACGGCGTCGCTGGCTTACGGGCGGTGTTTGGCTGTCTTTTCACATCCTGATTGGGCGGGCGTGTGGGCTGCGGCGAGCGGACGGTAACTCTTGTTTTTTGCATCCGCCAGCACGGCGGTGGTGCTTCCGCCCGCCATCCTAATGGGCCCCCAAGTATTTTAAAACACTCCCCACCCTTATCCCCTATAAACTCAACATCCCGCTCCTAAAAATATTTTACAAATTTAAATTGTTATAACATTAACTAACTATAATTAAACTACAAACAAACTATAAATACATTAAAAAATAGTACAAAAACGATATTTTAACATAACGATATTTTAACAGTCAATATTACATACTTCGATATTTTAAACAACACTTAAAATCGATATTTTTAACATCGATATACACAACATCGATATTTAGTACTATCGATATACTAAAGTCGATATTTATGTATGTCGATATAAAAATTTCGATATTATGTCTACTTACCCACTAATAGATAGGAGCAGCTGTCAACATAACGATGTTTCGCCATTGTCTGGTGATCTGGTTTAGATTATCCCTTATAACTTTGGGGTGAAAACAAAGAATCATGCTGTGTGCGGGGGAAAATAAAAGATAGACAAAAAGAGGAAAGATGGCCATAACTGTTGGCTTATTAATGGTTTGCTTTTAACAAGTAAATCCCTTGAAACAGATAATATGGGAGAACCTACAAGAAAAGCTCTTAAGTTAATTACAGCACAAAAACCTGAAGTTTTGTTATCAAGAGATAGTATGAGTCTTTCTGATAATTTAAGATCTACCAGTGAAGTGAAAGAGGGGTAGTTAAAGGAACACATTACTATTAATCTCAAATCCAGAGGTCTATGCAAACTAAACACAATGGAAGATGTCCCACTATTTGTTTATATGGAAACCTCAGATTGTCATTTTTTTTTTTTTTAAACAAACTTTATTAGGTTTTATGAAGCAAGACATTGACATCTCCCAAATCACAAGCCTAGTCCCCCTCCCCTCGTCGTAATATACAATCGTGCGAGCAGAGGATCTCAGCACATCTTTAAGGCACGTTTCCGCAATGTCCTTGAAGAATAAGAAACAGGCAACGAGGGGAGCAACGTCTAATACTCAATGGGGCCCATAATAAGAAACCTCAATATTCCTAATAAATCTATCCTAACCCTAAATTCCCTTCCCCCCTCCCTCCAGGCATGTCACATCCCCCATTACTCTGTACTCATCAATAACCATTAGCAATGCGTAACCGGTGGTCTCCAAAAGGTAAACAATAAAACCTTGTACAGGCTGCCGCTTTGGATTCACTTATCCTGTATATCTCTAATGGGGTCACATGGCTACTTCTATTCGCTATAAAGGGACTACCCTGTTACCCACTCTCCCGGGTCAGTGTCATCATCACTTTCAGCGTCTGGCTCTTTCAATAGTCCCACCAAGTGTTCCCACGCTTTAGCTGCCTCGAATGCTCTGTCACTCCCCGTCCTCTTTGCCAATTGTAGCCGAATCATTCCATCACAGTCTGCCCATTTGATAAACTCTCTCTTCCATCGATCTAAACTCGGAGGCCCACTCGCCTTCCAGTGCGTCGTGATTTCCCTCTTGGCAACCACCAACCCCATATCTATAAACTTGCTGGTGATCTTAGTTTTGGCTGTGTGGGGAAACTAATGCAGTATACAAGTCTCCAACGCCAGATCTAGCTCCCTGTCCGTCACCGCCTTCAATAGTGCAAGTACGTCATTCCAGTAATTAGCCAGGAGCGGGCACTCCCAAAGGATGTGAGGGAAGTCTGCCCCCTCGCCCCGACATCGTGGGCATTCGTCTGAGTCAGTGTTTAAATATGTTTTGATTTTTGCCGGCGTGAGGTAGGCACGATGTAAAACATAGAAATGGAGCAATTGAAAGCGGGCATTTCTGGTGCTCTTCCACGCTCGCTCCACTATCTCAGCCCAAGCCCTTTCCGGAATCTCTCTCCCTACGTCAACCTCCCATTTGTGCTTAAGTATGCCCAAAGGGGGTAGCTTCTCAAGAGTCATGCGCTTGTACAGACACGTGATTGCTTTAAACCTCCCCGTTGCAGTCACTATGTATTGACACCCTAAAGAAACCTTAGGTTCCGCTTGACCCTCTCTCCAATGCGCACGAATAGCCGCAGTGAGCGCTGCATGAAGTAGGAAGTCCCCCCGTCTCAATTCAAACCGCTCCTGAAATGCACAAAAGGGCAACATAGTCCCGTCCTCATATAGATCCCCAAGAGTAGTCAGCCCCCTCTCAGCCCAATCATGCATCTCCTGCCAAGAACCCCCGTGGGGAAGCGCCTCACACATAGAGAGTGGTATATCAGGGGCATACCACACTTTCAAATCTGCCCTCTTGAGACTCCGCCTCCAACATTGTTTTGCTGTTTTGAAGTCCGCAGGTAGGGTACCCATTTGAACAGGAAGATCCAACACTATTCGAGAGAGCTGCTGCATCCCCGGGACTCCCCCTCTCTCCTCCCCCACGCCTCGCAGTGTCATCGCCACTTGCTGTGTCAACCACTGCAGCTGCGCAGCTAAATAATAGGTTTCAAAGTCCGGCACCGCCCAGCCACCCTCCGACCGTGGACGCATCAGTACTTTCAGGGAGACCCTCCGTCTCCCATTACCCCATAAAAACCCCGTGATCATGGACGTAAGTTGTTTAAATATCCGCGCTGGTATCCAAACCGGCAGGGTTCCGAAGAAATACAACAGTCGGGGAAGTGCCACCATTTTAAGCAAAGATACTCTCCCGGCTACTGACAATGGCAACGTTCCCCAAAAAGCAAAACTGCCCGCCAGGCCTCTCACCGCTCTAACGATGTTGCCCTCCAGTACATCTGAGCTGGAGTGATATATGTGGACCCCCAGATACGGGAGGCATCTACATTCCCATCAGACTCCCTCTGTGTCCTGCACCTCGCATCTATTACCATCAGTGGGGAATAAGCAGGATTTAGCCCAATTAACCCTGAGGCCAGACATCTCCCCTAGTTCGTGCAGTACCGCCTTTGCTCCCAACAATTCTCTCTCTGTGTCTCCTAGGAACATAAGCAGATCGTCTGCATACAGGGCTATATGATGTATTTGACCTCGTACCCGCAGCCCCTCAAAATATCTCCCAGTCCTAACTTTCGCCGCCAATGGCTCCATGGCCAATGCGAACAAAAGAGGGGAAAGCGGGCATCCCAGCCTCGTGCCCCTGGTCACAGCGCAAGCGTCCGATATCACCCCTCCAGTCCGGACCCGCGCTGTAGAGGATTTATAAAGTAAAGCCGTCCATGCTATAAAATCTGCCCCCAATCCAAATCGGGCCATGACATGAAAGAGATAGGGCCATTCCAAACTGTCGAAAGCCTTCTCTATATCAACTGCGAATATCGCGGCGCTGGCCTTGGGGTAAGAGTCCGCTTCGAGTATGCGCAACAATCTCCGAACGTTGGAGGCCGTATTCCGAGTAGGAATAAAGCCAGATTGGTCGCGATGGATTATGGTTGACATGTAGGGCAGCAGACGGGTAGCTAGAATACGGCTTAAAATCTTATAGTCCGTGTTAAGCATGGAGAGCGGACGGTATGCCGCTCGATCCCACGCCGGTTTACCAGGTTTCAGTAGCGGGATAATAACTGCCTCTCTTGTGGACACAGGGAGATAGCCCAGGTGCCGAGCCTTATTATATAAAGTCACCAACCGCGGCGCCAACTGCTCAGAGTAAGTAGCATAAAACTCGATCGGGAGCTAGTCCGTTCCCGGCGTTTTGTTCCGCGCCATGTGTTTAATAGCCACCCGCACCTCCCTGAGTTCGATGTCCCCGCCGAGCACCTCAGCTTGTTCACCCTCCAGTTCCGGGAGCTGGAGCTCGCTTGTAAAGCCCTCTAAGTCCTCCCCGGTCCTAGTAGTCTTGCTCCTGTACAACTCCTTATAGAAGGCGTAAAACAGCCTGTTTATTCCTTCTTGAGTGAAGCAGGCACCTCCCTGCGGATCTCGAATCTCCAAGATTGGCGACCCCCTGCGCGCTGGATTGGCCAGCCAGGCCAGCAAGGCTCCGGACTTATCCCCCTCGACATGAGTGCGTGTAAGATACGCCTTGTGGTCAAAGCATCTTAGGCGCTCCACCTGCCCCGCCAGTACCTCCCTTGCCTCTTCCAGGCCCCGCTGTCTATCAGGATTTTCAGGGCGCAGTTTCTCAACGTCCCGCAAGTGGGTATCGGCCTCCTCTACTGCCGCCAGCAGCACTCTGCGCACTCCCACCATTTCAGACATGCAGCGCCCCCAAAGCACCGCTTTAAAGGCGTCCCATTCCACTAATGTCGTGGAGGCAGTTCCCCCATTATCCTCAAAGTATTGGGTGATGGACATACTCACCACCTCCCGAAACACTGTGTCCTCCAACGTCTCTGGGCGGAGCCGCCAAGTAGGTATCCGTGCCCGGATTCGCGACCAGCACATCTGAAGATATACTGGATTGTGGTCCGATAACGTCCTGGCAAGATATTCACTGCTCTACACCCGGCCTGTACGTCCGGAGTACACAACAATGCATCCAGGCGCACATGAAGGTCGTGCAAAGCAGAGAAATAGGAATAATCCCGGTCAACCGGATGTTGTGTCCGCCAGGTATCCACCAGGCCCCATCGGGCCTGCCAAGACCTCCTGGCTTCTGCAACCTTATAAGTGGGAGCATTAGGGAGTGGGGGGTGGGAGCGGTCCAAAGCCACATCTGTTACACAATTAAAATCCCCTCCCAATAACACCGACCCGGTAAGGTAAGGCGCCAACTGCGTGGACAACTGTGCAAAAAAGGCGGGCTGCTCCACGTTGGGAGCATATATACTACCCAGAGCGATGTCACGCCCATCTAGCTTTCCAAGGACCATGACAAATCTGCCCTCTGGATCAATAAGCTTTTCCCAACATTGGAAAGGCACCCCCGCTCTCACCCAAACCAGTGCCCCTCTGGCGAAGGCAGAATAGGTTGTGTAGTACATCTGACCTCGCCATCGCCGCTGCAACGCTGCCCCTCCTGCGCCTGCAAGTGAGTCTCCTGTAACAGCGCAATATGCACTCCTCTCCGCACTAAATATGCATGAAGCTTTTGGCGATGCCACATAGAATGCATACCCCGCACATTCCAGGATATACACTTCAAATCATTTGGAGAACCCAGTCCAACTGTGTTAGGGTAGCAACCCTCTGAGTTAGGTTAGTGACATGCCTGGCCCTAACATCCCCTGAAACTAAAAAACAAACCCAACTCCCCCACCCCAGGACAGCTACTACAAAACTAGTACCCATCCAAACCACAAAAATAACACACTCAAAGGCCCTCTGACGAATTCAGAGGTGTTGGGGATTGCAACTGGCTCAAATAAGTCCCAAATAGTGCACATCAGCCTCGAAACAGCTTCACCAGTCAGGGCCGTCCACCATTCCATCGCTAGCAGCACCAGTTCACAAACTTCCAGCTTGGTACGGGACTGCAGCCATCTGCATCAGGCTATGTCATCCGCTGTCTGCGGTGTCACCACCGGCATCCGCTCCTCGCCAGTTAAGGATGAGTCCGAATCCTGCCCAACAGAGCCATCAGTGGAGTCACCCTTCTCTTCACCCGATGCAGGGGCTTGGACCTGCGCCAGTTCCACCACTGACTGCAGCGCCGCTGCACGCTCCCTAGCCGTCTGTGTCAACGTGGGCTTCTTCTGGGTCCTATTGCGGGTACGCCGACGTTGTGGCGCGGGTCTTGTGGGTCCCCGGTCTCGCATCTCTCCCACGGCCCCATCCCTCGGCGTTTCCTTTCTATAGTTCTCCAGCCAGTCCCAAGCTTCCTTAGGAGAGTCGACATAGTGAGTAGTTCCATCCAGAATAATACGCAACCGAGCCGGGAACATCAGGGAGTACTGGAGGCCCTCTTCCCACAATGCCTTCTTGACCGCTATGTAAGAGGCGCGCCTCCTTTGCACCTCCATCGTGTAATCCGGAAACAATGTGACTTTAGCATTGTCCACAGTAAAGGGGCCATCTGCTCTCGCATTTTGTAATAATAAGTCTCTGTCCCTGAAATGAAGCAGACGGGCCACCACCGGTCTCGGGGGCCGACCGGGTGCCAATGGTCGAGCAGGCACTCTGTGGGCTCTCTCAAGCGTGTAAAAGGCTGTGAGACATTCCGGAGCTACTACATTTCTGAACCACTGTTTCAGGAACGACACCATATCGCCCCCTTCTGAACCTTCCGGCAGTCCCACGACCCTTACGTTGTTCCTCCGGTTGCGTCCTTCTGCATCCTCGGCTCTGCGTTCTAGTGTCGCTACCCTGTCCGTTAAGGCCTGCACTTGCTGCGTCACATCTTTGTGCGCTGGCGCTAGTTCCGCGATCTCGAGTTCAGTTTTTTTAACCCTCTCAGAGAGTTTCTTGTGTTCATTGCGCAAAAGGCCAAGCCCCACTGCCACCGTGCTAATGTCCTGGTGAAGGGTCGCCTTTGTATCCGCTATGGCAGCCAGGATCTGCTGCAACTGCCTCTGCACTGGGTCGTCCGAGGCACCGCTCTCCGGCCCCCGCGGTTCATCCGCCTGGTCCTGGGGCACCCCTACCTGGCGGCCTTTAGGTTTGCCCATTGTTGCCAGGGCACCCCTGCAGGGTGCAGGTCGCGTCCCTCTCTGAGCCCTCCACAAGCACAGTTCACCAATCGAAAGGCCCGGTCACCTCCACACCTCCACCGCCTCTGGGACACGAGCAAGGCCCCGACTGTGCCGCCTAATAGATGGCCCAGCACCTCTCGAGCGCCCAATCTTACCCCCAGTAAGCTAGGCGGGGTCCTCGTAGGACAATTTATGCAGGCACACCAGGGGTCCACTCCGGTTTGCAGTACAGGCCATCAGCCGAGTTATAGGTCCTTTGGTGACCGCTGGTCTCCGCCAAGATATCACGCATCCTCTCCCAGGCCTCTCCCAGTCATCAGCGCCGTCTCTTCCTCCCAGGCTGTCCAACAACAGTCAGTTTTCGCCCCAGTACAGGATCCAAGCAGGGGCTTTGGTCAATGGAGGAGGGCTCCCCAGGACAGCATCCCACAGGCCACAACCGCTGAACAGAGCCGGGGCAGGAGGCTCCCCGCACAGTCCCTCAGCGCACCCTGCCCTGTGTACCTGCAGCGAGCCGTCCGCTCGCACTTCCCCGCTGGGCCGCTCGTGTAGGCCCCAAGTCCATGCAGAAGTCCGAGTACTGCCACCAGGGACCCAGGAAGCATCCACACTCGTTGGGGCCTCCAATTACCGCTCCGGCCACGGCCCTCTTGCCACCGTCGGCTTTCCGCACACAGCGCTCCCCAGGCAGCAGGCAATCCTCCACGTTGCAGCGGGAGGGGGGGATGGAATCCGGACTCGGCCGCCCTCCTCACTCCTGCGGCTTCCAGCCCCGTCAGGGCGACGACCGACACCCGCGTTTCGCCGTGTTAGCACAAGGACCCCCACAGTGCTCCTCGCGCCCACAGTCCAGCGCTCGACGCTCCACTGCTGTTTACTCGCTCGGCCGCTTCGTCTCCGCGGCCATTTTGTGATAACTCGGCATCTCAGAGCCGCTGCACGGTCCCTGCTGGAGCTCGGCCGGGCCGCGCTTTCCACTTCGTCCGAGCCTTGCCACTGACGCTCAGTCCTTTCCGAGGACTCGATGGGCCAAAATTCCGCCCCGGCTGTGCGTATAATCAGGATAATAGCGAGGCTGATGCGGAGCTCCTCGCTCACGCGTCCGCCAATACTGCTGGCCAAGCCACGCCCCCAACCTCACAATGTCATATGAGGCTTCCTTAACACACATCTTTATTAAAGATTCTGTTGGAAGGAGTTTGGGGGCAGCGGACATGAGGAATAAACATCAGAGATGAATCCTGATATTGACTTAGATTTAGTTCACTTTGGGTTGCAAGTCAAGATTCTTTCCCCATTTCTGTGCCCCAAAGTTTGCTGACTTCAGAGGTGAATCTCCCCAACAATGATAGCTTTCTCATAATCATCTTCGGAGGAATGTGGTCCGGGTTAGTTGTATCTCGCTGGAGGAGAGATCAGTTCCTGCTGCTCTTCAATGAAATCAAGAGCAGGTGGTGTCATCTTACATGGGAAGAGTTTCCTGACTTACAACCCGCCTTACCACCAATAGGGTAATCAGCGGCTTAGCAAAGGTGACATGGGTCATAATACGAGCAAGGCTTCCTGGTTGTATAGTAAAACAACTGCTGTATTTGGGGTGAAGTGGGCCCCTTGCGTCCTTCACCTGCTGCACTATTAATAGCAATGCTCGTGTGGGTAACAGCAGACTCTAAAGAAAGAAGGGATTGCACCCCACAAGCTATTTCAATCATAGAGGCATGGCCAGGCATGGATTGGGCTCCAAAGAATCCCCTAAACATGCAGCTGCATCCTGTCACTAGGGTGGCCAACTTTCCATTATCACTTTACAGGACACTTTGCACACTTGTAGCCACATTGCATACACTGACACACTTTTCATGAACAGACAATCCAAAGATGTTTGTTGGGAAACAGGGGTATTATGAGTTGCGGAGCTCCTTTTTGGGATTTAATTCCATAAACCCTTCTTTAAATCAGTCGCTTTATAAAAGGTATAGCTCAGATGGTAATTAAGTTTATGAAGTCTGATTACTATGCCATACTGTGTTCCAGCACCTTTACTTACCACCTCTTGGAGTAAGCCTTAACTGTTCGCTATTTGCACGTTTTAAATAACTCATCATCCAGATGGAATTAGTCTTAAGGCTGGAATCACCATTAATAAACAACAGTATCCATCATGAATACTGCCCAGTAACCACCTAGTACCACAGGATCTTAAGAAAAGTTCTCATAAGATACGTCTTTTTTCACTCATACAACAATATTGAGGATCGAGGGCTTAGAAATAGGCACAATACAGGTAGCAGGTGCTATTAAAAAAACAAAGTGAGCAATTCACAGGGGTGGGCAGACACCACCATTAAACCTAAGATCTAATTTACTTAAATATGCTGAAACAAACACCGAATTATAAATATAGACAGGTACAACAATACAGTGATGTTTCTCCGGGAAGGTTAGTCCTTTAGACTTTCCATTAGAACCACTGCCACCCAAAATGGGGTGTAGTAGGCTAGATGGAAAATGTAGAACAAGAAGACATTGTTTTTAATTTTTGCCTTCCCAAGTGGGGAAACTGTGCATTTGGGCATTCAGCTTTTGAACTTATTCGCCCACCAGCCACCATTGTCCAAGATTGGGAGTATTTAGGATCAGCCTAAATATTCTAATATATTATATTAGTGATAAAAACATTAATAAAAAGCTAGGCTTGGTATTACTTCCGGAGAGAGTGGGTAGAAAATGCCCACTCATTGTGTATTGATTAAAATGCAACATGATAATAAGGTAATAGCCTTTGGAACAAGCAGTACTGCATAGCAATCTTGGATCTCCAACTTAGCAAACTGTTTGATCTTGGGTAAATCATACTCTCCCTGTGCCTCAAGGAGACTTAATGGCAGAAATAAACACCAAGGTCACATTTTCAGCATAGGCCCCTAACATCATTTTTATTCACGCTGTCAGGTTTGTTTAATTGCAGGTGCCCACATTCCCTATTAGCATTTTAAAACAAATTAGGGGGTTATTAGGATGGCGGGCGGACTTTAGTCCGCCCGCCACCCTAGCGGTACCCGCCTGCCATGTGGCGGCCCCGCCACCCCAATTATGATGCGACCGCCACTGCGGCGGTCGCATCTGGCATTCTAACATTGCGGCGAGTGCTGCTGGCTGCAGCACCTGCCGCAATGGTAGAATGTCATGTTGTGCATTGCCATGCACAACGTGGCAGGCACTGCGCGGTGCCTGCCACCTTGTGCATGGCAATGTAGGGGGGTATGGTACCCCCCAAGTGCAGCCCCCCAAAGGGGGCCCGCAACGGGTACCCAAAGCGAATCCCGCCAGCCTTTCCATGGCGGCATCGCCGCCATGGAAAGGCCTGGAACACCACACATCTTATTATGGATAGCGGTGCCTGCTAGGCACCGCCACCATATATGTGCCCCAGCTACGCCCGGCCGGCAATCGTAACGACTGCCGACTGGCGGAAAAGCGGCGGACGGACTTTCCGTCCGCCGGTTTACCCACCCCCATTGTAATCTGGCGGTGGGTAATTCAGGTTACGATGGCGTGACGGTCGCCACCGCCGGCACGGCGGTGCCGATTGTTACGCCATCCTAATCACCCCCCAAGTCCCTGGTGCTGCATTGTGCAGGACCCCTCTTATGCTGCAGCTTCTACCTCCCAGCCACAGACAGGCACCTCTTTCACAGCCCACATATGGCTGAAAGATATATGAACACAATGCCAGGCCGCTCAAGGTGTCCTATCAGGCAGCTAGCAGTGAGCAGCAAAAAGCAGAACATTTGGTACCCTGCAACATCTCAGTGCAGGCAATGTGACAGACCACCCATATGCTGGACAAACCTGAAAAAAAAGGTTGGTTGGCCACCTTACCTGTCAGTCATGTAGAAGCTAACCAATTGAGGGGATGCATTGCTGACTGGCCAATCTGAGTACCAGGGAGGAGAGGCGCCAGGCACTCAGGTTACAGCAACATTTTGAATGACGGGGCCACATCACATAAAGTGAGCACTGTAAACACTACTTTCGACTCCCTGGCACAGTTTTGGGCTGACTGGTGTCTTAAGTAGTTGAAGAGCTAGGACAGTGTTATTTTACCATCCTAAACAGGGGTAAATGGTTGTCCGAGGAACTTTCAAGGCTACTGCTTTGGGCTGGAAATGTAGAATGACAGAACATAGCACAATAGCATACACAAAACCCCATGAAAACATAACTTGACATCACAACAAAACAGACAGAATCACATTGCAATAATGTAGCAAAAATACACAGCAGTACAAACAAACAACAGAACACTTTACCACCACAACAAAATGCCACACAACAAATATGAACAAATGTTCTTTTCTCACGTTACTACTGCCAGAAACCTGCTTCCATAATATGATGTTAAAAGGTGTTTGGAGCAAACATTGTGTAGGAAATTGGGCTACTGGTTGAGGGGGGTGAAACCCTACTCAAGCAGCAACAACAATTCATGTCAGGCTGAAGTCACAAGCAACCCCAAATTAACCAGTTCTTCACCCTCTGGCAGCTTGGCACAAAAGAAGTCAGGCTTAACTTAGAGGCAATCTGTAAAGTATTTATGCAGCAATTGAAACAGTAATAAATTAAAAACACCACATAAGAAAAATCCCATACCAATTAAGAAAAATAGAGTAAAATGTAATAAATTATTTGAGGCCAAAAACATGAAAATCCGATTAGTAGAACCGGAGATAAGCAATTTAAAAAGTTTAAATAGAAATAGTGGCTAAGAGCACAAAGCGCCATTTGTGGATATCTGGTCGCACCAGACTGGGACAAAGTCACAAGTTCAGGCTGACCCCGATGAAGCGTGGCCCGCATACAGTTGCCAAGTTGAGACCGCTGAACAAAATTCCTTGAATTCTGGTTGCAGAGCATTGCGAGATCCCGCGCTGAGAATGTGTTGTGCAGCCACGGTTCTGAGGAGCTGTGATATGAGGTCCTGCGTCAGAGATGCATTGCGCAGCTGTGGTTTCGCTGAAGTAATTGAAGGGGCTTGTGATGCAATGTCCTACATAGTTGAGGATGCCGTTGACGAAGGAAAGCGATGTGAAATCCTGCGTCAGGAATGCGTCACACAGCAGCGGTTCCCATGTGGGGATACGTCACACTGCGTCGGTTCTTCCCAAGAGACCACAGCTGGACTGGCAGAGCACCTTCTGGCCCACTTCCAAGGGTTGAGGACTTTGGTGGCATCACTTGGGGGGCAAGACTTACAGCAGACAGAGTCCAGGTGCTGGGTTCAAGGTGGTTGGAGCCTTTTCTGTTCCTGAGGCTCTGATCAGGGCAGCCAACTAGCCCTTGGAGTCACTCAGGTGGTCCTGGGTTCAGGATGCAGGACCAGTCCTTTTCACTCCAGCAGCAGATCAGCAGGACAGCAGAGCACCAGAGTAGGAATGCAGCAGAGTAGCAGTCCTACTTGCAGCACAGCAGTTCTTCTAAGTCTTCCACACAGAGGTGTACTGAAGAGTTGGGTCTTATAGTCTAATATTTATACTTAGTGCTAGCTTTGAAGTAAGAGAAGGTTCTGGAGGTTAGCATCCCTAGAGGTGTTTAGAATTTCCTGCATCCCTGCCCTGGTCCTAGCTTATCTAGGGGCACAAAAAACTGTTTGAAACCCTTTGTGAGTGGCTGACCAAAGGCTTTGTGATGTGCAAGTGTGGTAGGTGACATCTCCTCCCCCTTATCAAGTTAGAGATGGCTTATCCTGCCAACACATAGTCCCCTTTGTCTCACTGTCTGGGAGCAATACACAAAGGTCAACTGCCAGCTATACCTAGTCATGTGACTCATGATACAGGCTGCAGGCACAAAATGGTTGGGACAAGAAAGTTCCAACTTTCTAAAAGTGGCATTTTCAGAACTGTGACTTAAAATCCAACTTCACCTTAAAGAGGGTTTTAAATTGCAATTATTTAGACACCAAACTCTATATTCCTACCTGCTCCCAATTGAAAGTTATCACTTATTAAATTTAATACGGTAACCTAATATTATCCTATGGGAGATGTAGGCCATGAAGTAGTGAGAAATGAATGTAAGAGTTTTTCATTACCACGATGTATAAAAGTTAAGAGTACACGTCCAACTTTTTAAATACACTGCACTTTGCCCTTCGGGCTGTCTAGGGCCTACCTTAGGGGTGACTCATATGTATTAAAAGGGAAGGTTTAGACCTGGCAAAAGATTTATTTTCCCAGGTCGAAATGGCAGTTTGAAATTGCACATACATGCTGGAATGGCAGGCTTGAGACATGTTTGACAGGCTACATAAGTGGGTGGAACAGTTAGTGCTGCAGGCCCACTACTACAAGCCCTGCTTACAAGTAGTATCACTTTACTATGAACTTATAAGTAAATTCCATGTGCCAAATGGTTGTAAGCCAATGTTAACTACGTTTAGGGATTGAGCACAGGCACTTTAGCACTGGTTAGCAGTAGTAAAGTGCACAGAGTCCTAGGGCCAACAAAAACTAGATAAGCAACAAAATATAAGGAGGATGGCAAAAAGTATGGGGGAGGGCCACCATAAGGCTGACAGGACTAACATACTGCCTTAGCTCACCACCAAGAACATAATATGACACCAGTCCAAAATGTTTTGTGCACTGGCCCTTTTTATCATATTTCAACAAAACTAATTGAAAGAAAGACTGCGAACGGCCTAGCATTGGAGGACAATTACTTTAAATCCCAGTCATGAAGTAACATACTGAACGTGTTTCGTAAGGGATTATAATAAGCCTGGTTACAACAGCTACTTCATGTCTCTTTGTCCTTTCCCAAAGAGAAACCACAATTCCACACAAAGCAGTTCTCTTAAAGAAAGCATGTTGGAGATTTGTGAGAATATTGATGCAACAGGCTAGGTACTGAAGGTCTTTAAGCTGGGTCTGGTGGCTCAGTGGACTAATGCATCCACTGCAGGGGCCTGTGTTTGACCTCATAGTCACAGGTTCAAATCCTGGCGGGTCCACTCAGCCTTTCATCCATTGAGGTCAATAAAATGAGTACCTTTGAGTTGTGTAACAATAAACATCAGTTATTCAGCGCCACGATGCCTCTGGGTGAACGTGCGCTTTACAAATACTTATGTTATGTTTTAAAGAAGTTGTGCAAAATGTCATAGGAAAGGCCATGGCAAGAGAGCCTCTCCGTTCCGAAAAATGTAGGGTAAACATGAAGCCCTGACAGTGTTCCACAAAGGGACCAAAAGTACTTGAATTTCATTATGCATAAAAGAAAAACTGTGGAATGTAAAAATTGGGAGCAACAGGCTTTAGAAATAAATGAAAAAGATGTAATTTTATTATGGATAATAGCGACAAGAGGTACTGCCTCATTGGAAATTGCAGCAGCGAACCAATAAGCAAACTTTAAGGTTGCAGTTACTGAGTCCACATGTGTTCCCCAAAAGAAACCATACAATAAAGTATTTCCCCTTCCCTGGGCAAAACACATATTTGATCACTCTGAATAAAGAACATTCTCTACAAAATCTTTGCGCGAGCATGAAAGCTGCCCCCACCAAGATCATATCCACATAGAGATAGGTGAAAGATTCAGTCTCTACTGACCATTTAAAAATGGGCTTAATTTAAAAAAATAAAAGATTGCTTTATTAAAAAGCATTCACAAACATGGTGGTCTGCTAACCTCCGCAGGCCACCATCCCTGTAATGGCTGTGATTCCAAATTGTGACATACCTCATTGTGGTATGTATTACAATGTATTTCATGTTCACTGTTGCTTTAATGTTTTGTCAGAACCCTTATGTCTGAGGGTTCTGACTATTGGAATTTGGAACCCTGGTCGACGAGCTGAGAGTCAGTTACTCTCAGCTCGTCTGCCTGCCTGCTGTGTTGCCGTGGGTTCTTCCTATCAAGCTTTTCTTCTACAAATAAAAGCTTACGTCTTCAAGAAACGGTCTCGGACTTCATTTACAGCGTAACCCTGTACCACATATTGGTACCAGGAGTGGGGTAGGTTGTTTCTGTCCTTGACCGCACCTACATCGTTGCTGTTTTCCTGGGACCTCCTGCCAGAACCCACTGGCTGTGCCTGTTGTTCCGGAATCGCTCAGCCTCTCAAGGAGAACAAGGTGGGATCGTTCAATTTAGCCTTAGCATGACATTTCCCTTCTTCAACTGCCGCCTACCTTCACGCGACTGTCCCGCGCCAGCCCCGCGTCACCTACTTGACTTTGCCATTGTTGTGCCTCGAACTCGGCATTCTTCTCTCTCGAGCGGCCTCCTTGCGATCATGCGGCAGCCTTTCATCGTTCCAGCAGCTCCAGCCAGTGTCGTCACACTGCTGTGGGAGCTTGCGCGCTGCCCTTCTAACTTCCTATTGGTGGATTCTCCCTGTGCGCTGACATAGCACGTTGGCGGCCATCTTTGGTGAGGATTATTTTCCGCTTCTACGGTGATTCGCACACCTGTGTGACACCAGCTGTTTTTTTCATTCAAGTTGCGGCATCTGTGATCCGCACACCTATTTTGCCAATTTTCCATGTTTTGCTGTGTGGGAATTTCAACGCCCTTTACCATTTTTCAGTGATTTGCACACCTTACGTGCAGATATTCATCTCATTGCTTCTATCTGCAGTTCAACATTGTCGATTCACACATCGGCTCTGCGGGACCTCATTAAATCTTCACATTATTCTGAACTTTTCTTAGGTGATCTGCACACCTGCCTTGTTGGTCAATAAAAAAAAATAAAAAAAATATATATTTTTTTTATATAAATTTTTATTTTTACTCATTTGTATTTCGCTACTTTTCTTCGGTGATCTGCACACCTATCGTGTGGGTCATTATTTTACATCATATTTGCTCTTCCTCTTGCTCTTTATCGCTTTTTTGTGCCATTTTACACCTTTTCTACGTTCTTTGTGCACCATGGCTACTAATCAGGGTCTCATTCAACCACCACCTTTTCTACAAAAAGCGGGTAAACCTGACATTAAATGGTTAGAATGGCTTCGCATTTTTGAAAACTATTTAGCCACCATTGACGCTGAAGCTTATACTCCTTGCAGGAAAATGGCTATGCTCTTCAACCATTTAGGGATCGCTGGTCAAAGGATTTTCCACAATCTTCCTCGTTCCCCAGCTCCTACCCCTGAAGACTCATCTTGGAACGTTTATTTGGAAGCAAAGGAATGCATGAGGAAGCAATATCCTGATGTATCAAATGAATTATTAGAAAGATTCAACTTTGCTATGTGCAAGCAATCCTCCGATGAATCTGTGGAAGACTTTGTTGCCTCACTTAGAGTTTTAGCTGAAAAGTGCGAATTTGGTCCTAACATTGACACTCACATTAGAGATCAATTTGTTTTTTATTGTTCTTCTAAGAAAATTCAAGAACGTTTACTTGCTTGTTGTAATTCTACCCTTACTGAAGTTTTGGATATTGCATGAGCATTGAAAGATCCATTGTCTCCTCCAAAGTTTTATGCAGTCATTCTACTTCCTTTCCCTCTTCTGTCAATGTCTTGTCTGACGATGATGTTGTTCGTGCTGTTAGCAACAAACAAGTCTTTGACAGAACCAATCGTAGGGGCCAACTCCTTCGCAGACAGCTTGTCTGTTTTCGCTGTGGTTCTAAGAATCACATTGGAAACAATCCTACATGTTCTGCCATTGGCAAGAAGTGCAATCGTTGCAACAAGTTTGGCCACTTCCAAAGTGTTTGTAGAGGTGGGGCTAGTTCCTCTTTAAGCACAGTTAAAGTTTCAAATGTCTCCGTAGATGATACTGACTTCGAAGTTCAACAATGTGAAAACAAATGTACTAATGTATTACTTACTGTGGATACCAATAGTCACTCTGATGTTTCCTCTATTAAGGGACCCATTGTTGTTGCCATTGTTGATGGGAAATCCATCTCTATCATGGCTGATTCTGGTGCCCCTATTACTATTCTTGCTGACCGTACATTTCATGAGTTATGGTCACCTGGTGCTTCTCTGTTGTCCCCTGACATCAATCCTAAAGCTTTCAGTGAGCAAGATATTCAATCAATCAATCAATCAATCAAGCATTTGTATAGCGCGCTACTCACCCGGAGGGTCTCAAGGCGCTTGGGGGGGGGGTCCGCTACGGTTCGAACAGCCAGGTCTTGAGTTGCTTCCTGAAGGAGAGGTGGTCTTGGGTAAGGCGGAGGTGGATGGGTAGGGAGTTCCACGTCTTGGCAGCCAGGTAGGAGAAGGATCTTCCTCCCGTTGTGGCTCTTCGGATGCGGGGGACGGCGGCGAGGGCGTGGTTGGTCGATCGTAGCTGGCGGGTGGGAGTGTAGAAGGTCAGACGGTCGTTGAGGTATCTGGGGCCTTGGTTGTGGAGAGCTTTGTGTGCGTGGGTGAGGAGTCGGAACGTGATTCTCTTGCTGACGGGGAGCCAGTGCAGGTCTCTCAGGTGTCCGGCGATGTGGCTGTGTCGGGGGATGTCCAGGATGAGTCGAGCTGAGGCGTTCTGGATGCGTTGGAGTCTTTTTTGAAGTTTGGCTGTGGTTCCGGCGTAGAGGGAGTTGCCGTAGTCCAGTCGGCTGGTGACGAGGGCCTGGGTGACCGTCTTCCTGGTTTCGGTGGGGATCCATATTGACCTTTTAGGTTTCTTTTGGGGAGTGGTAGAATGTTTGGGCAGATCCATAAAAACCAAGATCTATGTAGCTGTCAATGGGATGGATATTGTTGGGTGGAAAGACCTTGCTCGTCTAGGTATTATTTTGTGTCCTGGGCAAGATCCTCCTATTACTTTAGGTCCTCTTCCTAAGGACGTCTTGCTCCTTGACTCAGAAGATGATGTCGTTTCCAACCTTGTTGACTCCTTCCCTGGTGTTTTCAAAGATGCTGTGGGTTCTGTAAAGGGCTTTGAACACTGCATCAAATTAAAGAAGGGTGCTGTCCCTGTTGTCCACAAAGTGAGACCTGTTCCCCTCAGCATTAGGGATGATCTCAAAACTTTATTGAATAAACTCAAATCGGAGGGTATCATTGCACCCATTGATGCTTCAGAATGGGTTTCTCCGGTTGTCTTGGCCAAAAAAAAGACTGGGGATCTCAGATTATGTGTTGATTTGAGATCTCTCAATCGCAACATTCTTGTGGATTGCCATCCTCTTCCTCACATTCAAGAGATGTTGGCCAATATTGGCAATGCCAAATTTTTCTCCACCATTGACCTGCATTCGGCATATCACCAGATTCAACTCTCTGAAGATTCTCAGTCTCTTACCGCGTTTGTAACTCCATTTGGAGCTTTTAAATATCTCAGACTTCCTTTTGGACTTCATTCGCGGCAAGTGTTTTTCAAAAACTCATGGACGGGTTATTTGGTGATATGCCGCATGTACAGGCGTTCCAGGATGACATTCTTATCTTTACTGAAACCAAGGATGAACATATTCTAATATTACGCAATGTGCTTAATGTTCTTAATTCCACTGGCATGACTGTTAAACCAGTAATCCAACAAGGAGCAATAGAGGGACATAAGTGCCAGGCCACCCTCCACTCAATCTATAATCCAACAACAAGGACCTGGCAATATTCGGCACTTTCGTAAATTTGTGTATGTAGATACGTAGGATTAATTAAGGGGTGATATATTTATCTATTCTCCCTAGATCAATAGTTCTTTTCATGAACTCTGACCTAATCCCCTGTGCCTTAAAAATTAGTAATTTGTAATTCCCACAGTGGGGAGACAAACCAGTCAACAGTCAGTTCACTCAAACAGCACCAATCAGCATTAGAAAGTGTATGTATCACAAAAAAATAGTGTGGTGCAGGAAAAAGTGTAGAGAAATGAGAAAATATCTCACGTGCGCGCCACCGGAGGGGGTACTGGCAGGTTCTCACCAGCTTGCCCACGTATTTATCATCATCGATAACTTTCTCATAAAATAAAGTATGTGTCCAGTGCAAGAGAGGTGTAAAAATAGAAAAAGATAAGCAAAACCCCACAAAAAAAGAGAGACAAAGGAAGTCTCAAGTAAAATTGGATCCAACTCACATACGTACTTCCGGCTTTTTATTCCACTCAGTGAGTTAGCCCAATGTTAAAAACACAGCATGTTCTTAACCACATTGAGGATGGCCAACATGTTTCATTGCCTTTTCAAAGGTAACGGCAAATTCATCAGGGCAACCGAGGTCAGCGTTCACCTCCCTGGACCTTTTTACATCAAAAAAAGAGTAAACAATTAAATTCAACAGTGGAACCCTTCCATCCACAGCACCTGAACTGCTATCCCTCTATTATTTTAGCCCTTCTATACTCGTTGGGGTTGTGTGCACACTGAAACGCACCCACTGTCACAGTGCAAGTCCCCTCGGGAACATAACAATTTAAAACACAAGGAAAGGTGCACCACAAATTAGAATTAAGAGCGAAAAAACAGTTTTGAAGTCTGTATACAACACAAATATATTCTTCAAAATTTTCCTTTTAATTTAAATTCAGATTCTTTGTTTAAAAGATCATAAACATCAATATTCACAACGATACAGCCGACGCGTTTCGTCCTTATACAGGACTTCTTCAGGGCACTAATAGTTGGGATAGGTCAATCTCAGCAATAAGCCGGAGAGTGGCCGAATCAACAGCCTATGTTGTTTTCCACGTCTATATCACGACTTAGGTATCAATTGTTTTGCGGGTTCCTCAAGGTCATAAAAATAGGATAAGGGTGCAGGATGAGTCCAATGTTGAGGCACTGGTGGCTACGTGAAATATCATAAAAGAGGAAGGATCACTCCTGAGCTGGTCTTAACAGCTGTTAAGTAAGAATTCAATTTGCAGAGTCCTTATGTTAAAGAGAATATGCCAGGGATACTGATAGAGCCCCAAGGGTAGATGCACATATTAGCGTAAATCTCGCGAAAAGGGTTACTCCCGACCAATTAGTTACGTAGATCACCATATAATTAACCTCAACACAGTAAAAAGCAGACCCAAACTGAATTAGTTCGGGTGCATCCTGTAGGCACAAGGTTATTGCCGGCAGCCTCAGGCTGTCCTCACATCTCCTATAGCCGGTCGTCTCGCGAAACGGACGGACCAGTAATCCAACAAAGAGCAATAGAGGGACATAAGTGCCAGGCCACCCTCCACTCAATCTATAATCCAACAACAAGGACCTGGCAATATTCGGCACTTTCGTAAATTTGTGTATGTAGATACGTAGGATTACTTAAGGGGTGATATATTTATCTATTCCCCCTAGATCAATAGTTCTTTTCATGAACTCTGACCTAATCCCCTGTGCCTTAAAAATTAGTAATTTGTAATTCCCACAGTGGGGAGACAAACCAGTCAACAGTCAGTTCACTCAACCAGCACCAATCAGCATTAGAAAGAGTATGTATCACAAAAAAATAGTGAGGTGCAGGAAAAAGTGTAGAGAAATGAGAAAGTATCTCACGTGCGCGCCACCGGAGGGGCTAATGGCAGGTTCTCACCAGCTTGCCCACGTATTTATCATCATCGATAACTTTCTCATAAAATAAAGTATGTGTCCAGTGCAAGAGAGGTGTAAAAATATAAAAAGATAAGCAAAACCCCACAAACAAAGAGAGACAAAGGAAGTCTCAAGTAAAATTGGATCCAACTCACATACGTACTTCCGGCTTTTTATTCCACTCAGTGAGTTAGCCCAATGTTAAAAACACAGCATGTTGTTAACCACATTGAGGATGGCCAACATGTTTCATTGCCTTTTCAAAGGTAACGGCAAATTCATCAGGGCAACCGAGGTCAGCGTTCACCTCCCTGGACCTTTATACATCAAAAAAAGAGTAACTGACAAACAGACAAGAGAAACACGACTGGTAAGTCATACGAGACAACACCCATTCCTATCCAGTAGTTCAAGACAGGTTGTCATATCCACATGACATGTATTAAAATAATAACCACACGTCCTGTGGTTTCGAAAAATATTTACCTAGTGAGAACCACGGGCCCACATACCAGTTCTCACTTAGTTGCAGGGGTGTATATTATTTACACTTTTCTCCCCTTCTGCAAGCACCTCTGTTGCTCACACCTTCATCTGTGGAAACAAACACACAAACTAAAACAATGACTGCACAAAATTATGATTCTGTGCAATCACAACTGGGTCATACACTTCTCCCCAGTCCTTATTCAATGCTTTATGTGACAACACAGCCTAAAATCAAACTTAATTGAAACAGTCGATCATCAAAGATGGTTGCCCTTCCCTGGGGCGTTACAAGCCCCATCGGGCCTGCTCGTCCCAGCGCTACAAGCAAGGTTTCACCTTTCCCTTTTCTATTCCAGAGTCCTGATTCACTCGACTCCGTTTTTTATGCACTTACAAGTGCCATCAGCCTTACTCACAGCTCGTATTCACTCAAAATCCAATTGTGAGAACCAAATCACACAGCATACTCTCACCGTTTCCGCTGTGAATGCGCGCGGTCAATCGTCCCGGCATAGCACCAAGCCTAAGCGTGTGCTCGATTTAAAGCACAACGCAAACCTTCTCCTTCCGTCTCCCGTCAATGCGTCGGTCACATGACCACCGTTCGAGATTCGGAGCGTCGGATCACCTAATGCTCACGATGCGGCCATCTTAGACTGGTCAAATTAGTTACAATATCGGGGCTGGAATGACTAAAACAAGACCCACTTTTAAATATGCAGCATACCATTAGGGATTTAGACACAACGTGAGTGTAGCAAATATTATTATGCCGGGGACCAAACAAGTGTAAGCTTCTGGTTAACAAGGTTGAGTACTTAGGTCACTTCATCTCTGCAGAAGGGATCAAGCCTAAATTCTGCAACATTGAGGCCATTAGAAATGCTCCTGCACCAGTTGATAAGGACACATTGCGTTCTTTTCTTGGCCTTTGTGAATACTACGCCAGGTTTGTTCCTGGTTACTCTCTTGCTGTTCAACCTTTGAGAGATCTTCTTAAAAAAGGTGTGAAATTTGTCTGGAGTGACTCCTTGTCCACAGTTTTTGAGAGACTCAAATCTTTTGTGATCAATGCCCCTGCTTTACACTCTTTTGACCCCTCTGGTGACTCTTTTATCACTGTTGATGCTAGTCTGAAAGGTTTAGGAGCTGTTTTTGGTCAGTGGGTAGATGGACAGGAGAATACCGTAGCCTTTGCCTTTAGATCTCTTTCCGAAGCTGAGTGCCACTATAGCACCATTGAGAGGGAGGCTCTGGGTATTGTTTGGGCTGTGCAAAAGTTCAAGACTTGCATTTGGGGGAAGAAATGTGACATTTTCACAGATCACAAACCTTTGGTCTTTCTATTGGCTGGCAATGGTCTGGGTAAAGCCTCTGCTCGCCTTGTCAGACTTCTTTCCAAATTACAAGAGTATGATCTGGATATCAAATATATCCAAGGTGGAAGGAATGTCCGTGCTGATTGTTTATCTTGCATTCCTTTACCTTGTAATTCCACTGCTTTAGATGACTTTGATGATGACTGTGTAGTTGGTGTCATTGATGTTGTTTCTGCAAGCAGCGGTAAGTTTTCACATGAAGATTGGATCCTAGCTATGGAGAAAGATGAAAATTTGAAGAAAGTCGAATTTTCTGTTAGAAATAAGTGGTCTACTAGTAAAACTTTATCTAGTGAATTAAGGTCTTTTGCTCAAATCAGTGAGGAACTGTCTTTTGAAAATGGTGTTTGCATCCGTAATGGTTTGTTTGTGCCTCCTCAGTTGCTAAGGGACACAATTGTTGCCATTGCTCATGAGGGGCATATGGGTATATCTGCTACTACAAAAAAAATCAAACAGGTTTACTGGTGGCCAGGTTTGGATTCCATGGTGGTCAATTTTGTTTCTAAGTGTCCCAAATGTGTTGTCTCGGAAAACACTGGAAGCTCAACAAAAACCTTTGTTTCCAGTTCCCTTTCCTGAGATGCCTTGGGGAAAAAATAGCCCTTGATTTTTCTGGACCATTCAATCTCCTTCCATCTCGGATGAGGTATTTGCTAGTTGGTATAGACTACTTTTCCTAGTGGTTGTATTACTCTTTTGTTGAAGTAGCTAACTCTGCTTCTGTCATTTTGTTTTTGGAGAACATTTTTAAGATTGAAGGTGCTCCTTGTTCCATTGTTACGGAGAATGGTGTTTCGTTTGTCTCTAAGCAAATGACTGATTTTTTGGAAAAGTTTGATATTAAACACTACCAAGTTGCCTTGTACAGTCCCTCTGCTAATGGTTTAGTTGAGAGGGCTAATCGTATTCTCAAGGAAGGTATTCAAACTGCTGTAGCTGCTAATGTTGATGTCGCTGATTTCTTGCAAGAGAAGGTTTGGGCTTATCTCACTTCACCCCATTCCACCACTGGAGTCACTCCTTTCAAAGCCCTCAGAGGTAGGGAGGCGAGATCAAAGTTGATTCCTGAATGGTTTTCTAATCTTAGTGCTGGTTCCTCTTTGATTAGCAAGAGGTTTGTGAGTGATGATCGTGATGTTGTTAGGACTAGAGTTTTATCTAAACAAATCAAACAAAAAGAGTCATATGACACCCACTCTAAAGTCAAACCTGAAAATGTTTCTGTAAATGATTGGGTTCTCATTAAGAAACCTTTCAAGGTGTCCAAGGGTCAAACTACCTTTTCTCTTCCCGTACGTGTTATGAGGGTTAGTAAACCTTCTCTACTGTTGGATGGGAGGGGATGGTGGAATAAGGATAGAGTTGTTAAACTCACTAATGAGCAAGCTGAAATTTTTAAACAAATTTATAATGATAGAGATGAGTACAATGAATGTTCTTCGGCTTTTGATAATCATCCTAGCTTCCCATTTGTACCTGTTGTTTCTGGAGATGTTTCAATTGTTCCTCCAGCTTCTGACTCTGTTCGTACCCCTGGTGCATGTGTTCTTGGAAGTTCTTCTTCTGCACCCAATCATACTGTTGGTTTTGAAGGACGACTTTCTCGCAGCCATCGTGCCGTCAAGCTGCCATCCAAATTGATGGATTATGTTTTGGTTTGATTGGTTTTTTTTTGGTTGTAGGGGAAGGGGGGTGTTGTGGTATGTATTACAATGTATTTCATGTTCACTGTGTCTTTAATGTTTTGTCAGAACCCTTATGTCTCAGGGTTCTGACTATTGGAATTTGGAACCCTGGTTGACGAGTCAGTTACTCTCAGCTCGTCTGCCTGCCTGCTGTGTTGCCGTGGGTTCTTCCTCTCAAGCTTTTCTTCTACAAATAAAAGCTTACGTCTTCAAGAAACGGTCTTGGACTTCATTTACAGCGTAACCCCGTACCACACTCATTAATATGCATGAGTTGCAACCCACTATCACGATCAATAAAATACAGATTTCCTAATTGTGATTCGGAGAGAAGCGCAATTAGTAAATCGGTATTGCTAATGTTTGTACATCTGGCCCATATTTATTACACAAACACAGAGACAGTTGTAAATGCAGTCCCATTCCCACCACTCCAATCAGAGTTACAACCAGCCTGTGAAAAGGTTTTAATAACAATTCCACAACGAGCTGACAAAATGCAGTGAATTAGCCCAATTTGCTTTAGAATTGTTTTTAAACAAAATTTAGTTAAACGATTCATTTTGCAAAATTATTTTACAATCCGTTGGCTAAACAACACAGACATTATAACGGTTGTTCTAAAACGAAAGTCAGAAAATATTTCAACTTTCAAATATTATTACATTTATAAATTTCAGAGGGGGATAAGCCTACCAAATACATTTCTCAATCTGGTTATGTCAGGACACAGTTTAATTTAAACCTTTCTTCCATCTGTGGTTGCTATGACAGAACAGGCAGACAAATCGCTAGAGAAATTTAAGCTAAATTCATGCAGTACCAAACAGCATTAACATTACGATCACAATGCAATTGCTTTTAAACCAATTTATAAATAAAAGAATAAAAATGCATGAAAGGAAAAATGCATATATGGTAAAGAAATGAAGCAGGGAAACCAGAAATATGGATTTTTCAAATTTTACGGCAAAAAGTACGAGGAAACGGTAAAACATCATTCAAAGTCAATGGAACCGTGCCATTTGTGGGCAGCTTCAATGAGTGGGGTTCAGGAAAGCCTGGAAGACACTCCAGTTAGAGTTTTAACCTTGGAACTTTGTCACATTTTTGGTAAAAAATCCCTCAGTTGGGTAAGAAAGGATGCTGTTCCGGCGAGAATCCCTAAAGTCATATTTACTATCATTTAGCTTACACTGAAGCTCAATTTCAGTTTTGGAGCCAAAATCTCAGAGCTAGAAAAAACTTTCTAGCCTGTGAGGGTACTTCGCAACTGGGATTACATTGCCAATTCACTCTGTCCCCAAACCTTTTAGTCGGACGTAGTCACTGTTTTTAATCTCAAAATCCTCCAGTAGAGCAAGGCTTAATACTGTAGCTTCACAGCCAAAAGTGGGGCAAACCTGGAAATGCTGCCTGCCGAGGATCTAGCTTTTTCACAGAAAGATACTAATTGAACCTCTTGCAGCCTCCGAAGTCATTAAGCAAGCTGATAAGCAGCAGGTCTCTCTCCAGAATGGACTCCTCAAGGGCCACTGCAGTCCACTTACAACTGGCTACCTGGATCTTCTCACAGGATTGAGCCCCTCTGTCTTTTGTGTCCCTCTAACTGTGAACAGGAGACCAACCACATGACCCTTGGAAAACAGTTCCAGTCCCAGGGTGTTGATGTAGCTCAGGAGTCCTGGCAAAATCTTATTTCTTTCTTCAGGTATTCTTCCAGATCCAGGAATGTTCCATGCAGGTGTGGTGAGGTGCAATTTGTATCCTGTGCACCAGGCAGTTATTAAAGAATTACCCAATACCCAAACCTGACAATTTTCCTACAAAAATCAAACTTCTTTTTTGGGGCTTAATCTTTCACCATATCGTAAACGTCCCAGAGTCGCTCATTCAAAAGGCAAATACCTTCTTCCGCTTACAGGAGCATGGTGCCCCTCTCAGGCCCACCTCTATGGAAATGAGGGAATACTTCCTCTCCCTGTCCAAAGAACAGCTATCCGCCTGCGGAGAGCAGAGACACATGTCTGAAAGACCTCCTGATAAAAAGGCTTCTATCACTTGAGCTTTTCTGTGACATCTTCTTGTGAACGAGAACACTGTTGCTTTGGTTATTTGGAATACTATATGTGTCCTTTGCACGCCCCCCCCCAAATGGCTCATCCCAGCTAAGTGGTTAGAGTTTACTTCCTGTCAGGTTCCTGGCTCAGAACTATGTGCATTGTCCTACAGAAGGACAGCAGTTCACACAGCTACTGTAAGGGAGACAGCCAGCAGAACTACTTTAAGTCCACTTCTTAAACGTTTCTTTTCTACTACACTTATCAAACATTACTTTCACTATTGAATCTGATTTTTGACAAAAAGTAAACAATAACTTTTAAACAGTGACGGCCGGTGCAGGTAAGAGTGGTGTGGCGGGGTGGAGGAGAGTCGACAGACGACGACAAGGGAAAAAAAATTTTTTAAATAGAAAACTACTTACCTTGCGCTCACGGCATTGCCGAGTCTGTGATGCGGTGAGCGCAAGGTAAGTGGTTTTCTTTCATTTCCCCACCCCACCGCTCTTACCTGCACCGGCCATACCTGCTTTTAAACCCATTTAAATGATTTTCTCACAAAACATTTATGACAAATGTGCTTTGATTTATAAATAGTCCTGCACGTGGAAAATGTAATCTGGCCTGCATAGTGACAAACTGCTTTTGGCAACTTTTCATTGCCCATTTTCTCACTTTCATACATTAAGCATCCAGCCCTGTGCGTACAGGGCAATCCTAGGGGCGACTCTTCTAATAGCTAAAAGTAGGTTTTCTACATTATAAAGCATGATCCTTTGGCATGTGCCACTGCCATGTTTTTAAAAGTGCAGCCTAGACACGACACAATGGTGTTCTCTTTAGCCATTTACTTTAGAGGTAGTGTAAATATTCTATGCATCCCACATATGACATTTAACTTCCACGCCACTGGCTCATTTCGTGCTCCAGCTTACCATAACCTTACTGGAAAGTTAAAGTTTAATCAAGTTCACAGTACATGTTTTGGGGGAAACGCGCGGACACTGAATGGAAGTCTATTAGCATCCCAGATTCTCACACAGACATAATACAATAAATCATACCTAGAGTTAGGCTATCCATTCTAGTGCCACATTTAGGTGCCCTATGCAGACACACCAATGAGGAAAGTCATCACACCTCTTACCTGTTTATCAGATAGAAATATGCTTAAGAAATGGCAAGGGAACTATTTGATATGGAAGATTTACGGTCAATGGGATGGTGGTGGATACAGAATAGAGCGTGATGTTCTATATAGCACTTCCGAGTAGTGAGGGTATTTCCTTTGGATCATGTTTAGACACAGCATTATAAGAAATGAGGGTAGCCGATCACAGTGTGCCTGGAAAGTTGGCGTCCTGCTTCAGCTCTTCACTACTGTTGGAGATCACACCCTCATGTTTGTTGTTTTGTGCTTGCACTACAACTGGGCTTTGTTAAATTAGTCAGGTCCTGTTAACCCTTTTCATTTCAGCTCCTGATTATGGGTCTTCCTGCAAAGATTGGTGGGTATCCATTGTGGCCTCTTTGGATTCTCAATCCTCTTGATTCTCCTGGACTGCCCTGGCCTAGGCTAACTTCATATATCTTCTCTCCTTTGGTAAGCCACTATTACCAAATGCTTGTAGATAATGGTTACCTTGGTTGTGCTTGGCCAATATTCATGCATTTTTCCCTGACCTCTCCTCTGGAAAAGTGAAGTGCCGTTGGCCAATCCATCTCCTTACAGGAGGTTCAGAAGTTGAGAGATCTCTGAGTGGCGGAACAAGTTTTATGTTCTCTCTTGTCTTCTCCTCTATTTCTTCGGGTAGCTCACCTTTGTGTTCAAATGTTTGCCGGGTGCCTTCCAAGATTCACAACTCATATTGAGCCAGCAAACCCAACAACAAAAATGAAGGAACAACTACAAGATAATGTTATTCCCTAAACCGATACTTCAAAATCTAGTACAGCACCATTGAAAATTATTTCTCTGTGCTAACACATTGTGTACAGATAAGCTTCTTGCAAAATTATGTGTATCTACCTTAGTGCAATTTTTTAACTAGATTTCCTAAGTATTAGTCTGCCCAGACAACCCTGAATTCTGCCCATTGAATTCCTTCTTTCTCTTTCCAAACACAAGTTTCCAATTTCTACACTCCCCTTGGGCTAAGCAAAGTTATATTCCCCTTTCAGCAAACATAACAATAAAATTGACCCAAAAATAGATGGAGTTAACCAAGAGTTTGAGTTCAGTTTGAAATCAGCAGAATGAACACGCTTATGTGTCTGTTAAAGTGGTGCTGAGTTCAAAGCAAGATAGGTCAAAGACTTACAGGAGCAGCAATGGAGCTATGGCTTCCAAAGAAGTCAAATGGATGAACTAGGAACTTCAGGTGATGCTGTGAGAAAGTCTCAGACCAGATGCAGGTAGCTCTTGTGGCTGTGTAGTGATGCAAATTCGTAGGATGGGCTTGGCTCAACCACCAGCTACATATTTTCAATGATAGGTTGTGAAATCCACTGTAGAAGTTGCAGGTTTCCTCAGGGCTAGTTCCACTAATGCAAGAATCCTATAGTAGTCTCTTTAAGAAGCTCCATCACAATGCAGCCTTTTCCCAGCTTCTTCGGCAATCAGCCTTTTCAGAGCACATTCTCCTCAGGCAGGTCAACCTCTTCCAGCAGACATGTTCTTCTCAAACCACAATATAAAAGTTTCTTGGCGCACGTTTTTCCAGCAAGCAGGCAAATTCCCAGAAGAGACACTAACAGTTCTAGAGAAGAGTTCTGGAGGCAGGTGTTCAAGATGGAGTTTGAGACAATTATCCCCATAGGGTTTGGAGCATTCAGGTCAGTAATCTTTCAGTGTAGCGTGTAGGAAATACGTTTGCTGCTTTTTAGCTCTTGGTAGGTCTTCTCCTTGCAGTGGCTAAAGCAAGGTATTTTATTGGGTGTGACCGGTCCACCTTCCTCCCTGACTCATAGATGGTGGCTCCTGAGTGGAGCTTGGACAAGCGCAGGCGAAGAGATGGAGTGGTCCACAAAACCAGTGCAGATCTGGATTGCCAGCAGAGGATGGAGATGGTATAAGGCCTGAATCCACCCCAGGAGCCTCAGCAGAGAACAGGGGATGCTCATGAACTGGGTTAATGGCCAGAGAACCAGCAGAGCTGTGGGGTGAGGCTTTCTTGTGGCATCCTGAGCATTACCTAGTGATGGGTTTCCTCCTCTCCTGAGAAGCCACAGTTAACAGGGAGTTGGGGCTTTGATTCTACAGATGCAGATTTGGGAGACCTCACTAATGAAAGAAGGAGGGAGAGGGGTCCATGGGCCCAGAAAACTAACAGCATGAGGGAAATGAACAGCAGGAGGAGCCAGTTAGTGAATAAAATAGGACCAGTAAGGATTGCCTTAAATAAACAAATACAAGAGGAAATTGAGACAGTGTGACCGACTTTTCAAGTGGACAGGACAAGGAAGAGATTTGAGGAGTAAGGGTCCATTACAAAAAAATAACACCACCCTTATATTGCACACGTTTTTTCATTCTCTCAGGGATTTGCTCCCAGGATTAAGGGCTGAATGCCATATGTAGGGATGTTGGCCCAGACAATGTGATGGAAGAACCAGAGGCAGGAGGGAAGCTTTGAAACTCTATTGTGTCATTTCAAGCAAGTCTTCCATGGAACCTACAGATGTTGGAGTTGTAGGAGCTGACGAGAGAGAATAGAAACTTTTCATCTTTGACATAAGTGTATATGTGCATCTAGCTATGGGTTTGGTGGACAGAAGAGGTCTGCAGACAAATATCAGCCCCACATTATGTGAAGGTGGAAAGAAGAGATCATATCTCCATTACCTGTATACATGGGTACACCAAATAATTCCATAAGACATCACTTTCTAGGGTGGTGGGAAGTCATTCCTTTTCCTGACAATTGGAATTTTATCACATCTACCACAACGTGTGATTTTAGACACCAATATTCCCACCTTTTGAGACGTCTTCTATGGGGTGGACTAACTAGGACAGTGGTGGAAAGTGGCCATGTTTCAAAAGGGTCCCTGTCCTCAAGTATTAGAAAGCCAAGAAAATGACATAGGAGGTACCACTAGAAAGAAATAAAATGAAACATAAGACTTTGCAAGTGTACAGTAATGTAGGAATAAAAAGTAAAGTAGTAGTTGTAACTGCACAGTAAAAGAAATATATATATATATATATATATATATATATATATATATATATATATATATATATATATATATATATATATATATATATATATATATGCCACTGATTTCGCGAGTCTCCTGCCTCTTAATAGCGGCGGGCTCCCAGCGAGGTCGCGTACCTCCTTGTATTCATCCGTGGTCTATAAGTAAATAAACCGAAGCTGAGCCCAATTCCTTTTCGGAGTGAATGCTTATTTAATTGAAAACTGCGAAAAACGCCCGACGCGTTTTGGAGCAGCCGCTCCTTGATCACGGAGCGGCTCCGAAAAGGAATTGGGCTCAGCTTCGGTTTATTTACTTATAGACCACGGATGAATATATATATATATATATATATATATATATTCACTGAAACAACCATAGGTTTCAGGGACGTTATAGTTAGAAATTAGCATTTAAAAAAAACTTTGAAATTCACTGAAAAAACCATAGGTTTCAGGGACATTATAGTTAGAAATTAGCATTTAAAAAACCTTTGAAATTCACTGAAAAAAACATAGGTTTCAGTGACGTTGTAGTTAGAAATTACCATTTAAAAAACCTTTGAAATTCATTGAAAAAACCATAGGTTTCAGGGACGTTATAGTTAGTTGGACATTTCACTCGTACAAAACCAGAGAAATTCGGCCGTTATAGTTAGTTAAGCTAACTATTACTCACGCCCCGCAATGCACTGCTGATGACGTCACATATTACATCATTCATGACATGGTCAGTGACATCACTGATGACATCACTGATGACATCTCAAATGACATCACTGATGACATCATCCAGTGACTGTGTGTTTCTGTAAAGTTTAAATATGTTATATATTTATATATTTATATACTTACTAGCCCCATCCCTACTAAACAATTTAGGGCCTGGAGTGGCATTAATCAAATCCATCTTAGACAAAACTTAGAAGACTCCCAACCAGAGACTGTGTCGGACCCTGAACTAGCCGCTACTAACTACACTGAATGGCTCCAAAATGCATTTAGTAAATTAGTACCATACAAGACAGTCTCCAAAAATAGGAGAACACCTTCAGCGGCATGGTTTACCGAGGCACTCAGACTGGAGAAACAATATTGTAGAAATCAAGAAAGACGCTGGCGTAAAGAATATAATGACTTGGAGAAAACACGCTATAAAGCGGCCCTGACAAAGTATAAACATCTTATAATCACAGAAAAAAATAACTACTACACCAGAATGATAGAAACAGCACAAAATTCCACTAAGCAATTGTTTCATGTAGTTTCTAATCTGGCAGGGCCAGTGGCTAATACCACCAAAGAGACATCTCAGTCACTTTGTGACTCCTTAGCTAGTTTTTTCAAGACAAGGTAAGCCAAATTTATTCTAATTTTATTACGCCAACGGGTGACTTGAACCAACTAGATGACAATAACAGGAATAGTGATTCCCCCAGCTTCATGGAATTCAGGCCAGTGTCGGTGGAACAAGTCATTGACCTGGTTAAGACAGTCAAATCAGGATCCCCGTCTGACCCATGCCCTCCATCAGTCTTAAAAATGATTCCTGACCTGATAGGTACTAATTTAACGAGCATTTGTAATGCTATGTTTTGCTCTGGCTCCTACCCTTCTATATGGAAAAAGGCTATTATTCAGCCATTGTTAAAGAAAAACAATCTTGACCCACGAGATACCAAAAACTATAGACCTATCGCGCGTCTACCTTTTCCAGCAAAGATCTTTGAAAAGGTCATGAACATTCAGCTAGCGCAGTTTATAGAACAGAATAAGCTGTTAGATGACACCCAATTTGGCTTTAGGAAATGACAAGGCACGGAGACCGCATTGATCAAAGCATCAGATGAAATAAGAATGGTGCTGGACAGAGGAGGTGCCGCAGTCCTGGTGCTTTTAGATCTATCAGCAGCCTTTGACACGGTTGATCACGTCACATTGATCAACCGTGTCTCAGCGATAGCTGTCGGACGAAAGGCCAAGGCCCTGCTGTCCTCTTTTCTTTTCAAACTGACTCAGTCAGTCAGTATGGGTGATTATAACTCATCTGTTTTCTCTCTCCCCTGTGGTGTTCCACAGGGATCGTCGCTAAGCCCAACGTTGTTTAATATATATGTGGCGGACTTAGCACGAGTAATTAAAAGCTTTGGTATGGGCCTCACGTCTTATGCCGCCTTCACACAACTGGTGCTAGCGGTGCATAAAGACGGAGAGGCAGTGGCGGCTAGCTTTCATGACGGCATGCTGGCTATTAGTTCATGGATGGCTAACAATTGCCTTAAATTAAATTCAGACAAGACCGAGGTAATGGTCTTCGGTAACCTTACCCCTGGTTGGTCTCCAACATGGTGGCCAGTTGAACTGGGATTACTCCCACCCCTGTCAAGAAGGCCAGAAACTTAGGCGTCATATTTGATGAGAGCCTCACTTTCAAACAGCATGTTAACGCAGTGGCCTCTTCTTCCTTCTATGTTTTAAGGATAATAAAAAAATTGCTACCTCTCCTTCCGATGAGCACTGGAAAAACACTCATCAGTGCCCTAGTTATGTCAAGAGTTGACTACTGCAACGGCCTTTTAATTAACGCTCAAGAAAATGTTTTGAACAAGCTGCAACGGATACAGAATACAGCTGCCAGGATATTGTCTGGGACTCCGAAGTTTAAGTCAATTTCCAATGTAAGGCGCCAGTTACATTGGCTGCCCATAAAAAGTAGAACTAAATTTAAAGCGCTATGCATTGCTTATAAGGCAGTTCATGGTTTAGGACCCGAATACCTGAAAAAAGCTTTTCAGGCATATGCACCCAGCAGAGCCCTACGCTCCGCAGAAGCTAACCTTCTGATCGTTCCCAGAACAAATAAAGTTAACTGGGGCGACAGAAGATTTGTAGTGGCAACGGCTAAACTTTGGAATCTGCTCCCCCTACAAATTAAGTCCAGCCCAACGTTACTGTCCTTTAGGAAACAAGGTAAAACCTGGCTATTTGAACAATAAAGGGCCTCCGCTTTTCTTTACAGTCCATAGCGCCGAGACGCCCATGGGTATTTGTGCGCTCTAGAAATTGTTAACATAACATAACATAACATATATATATATGCCAAGGTGTATTGAAGAATGAGTGGGAGTATAAGTGTCTGAATGGATGATTTAGTAGGTGCGTGACTGACTGTATAAGTGAGTGATTAAACGTGTCTTACTGAATGCATGGGTTAGTGACTACACTGTGTGAATGTCTCTATAAGTCTATCAGTTGGTGTGTAAGTGGCTGCATGGGTTGGTGAGTAGCTACATGACTGTCTATATGGGTTATTGATTGGCTGTCTGAGTATCTGTATGGGTGCCTGAGTGTCTGTGTGGGTGGGTGGGGGTGTGTGACTTTGTACATAGATATGTGACTGGGTGATTCACTGGGTGTATGGGTTCAAGAGTGCATCTGTGATGGGCTATATGGGTGGGTGAGTGTGTTTATGGGTGTGTTGGTGAGTGATTGGATGTCTCAGTGGTACATGTGTGAGTAACTACATATGTGAAAGGCAGTATATGTAAGTGGTAGAGTATATAAATGACTATACGTGAGAGTGAGTGATTGTGAGAGTGGCTGTATGGATGAGTGTGTGCTTGTCTCAGTGATTGTATAAGAGACTAAGTATGTGTTAGTATCTGTATGAATGAGTGAGGTGGTGTGTGTATAACTGTGTAGGTGAGTAAATGAGAGTGTGATTGATTCTTTGCATGACTGACTAGGTGTGTGAGTAACTCCATGGATAAGTGGTGGTGTGTGAGTGTCTGTATAGGTGTATGAGTGCATATGATAGTGCTGTATTGATGAGTGACTGCATGTATGATTGACAGTATGGGTGAATGAGTGGATGTGTGTGTAGACCTAGGAATCAGGGAGTGGGTGTGTAGTAACTGGTATTGGTGTGTCTATGGTTTCAAAAATGGTAGTGTGTATTTTACAGTGGGTGTATGAAAGGTTATATTAGGGTGTGAGGAGGTGCATCAGATTATCACGTGGATGATGTCATCAGTGATGTCATCAGTGATGTCATTTGAGATGTCATCAGTGATGTCATCAGTGATGTCACTGACCATGCCATGAATGATGTAATATGTGACGTCATCAGCAGTGCATTGCGGGGGCGCGAGTTATAGATAGCTTAACTAACTATAACGGCCGAATTTCTCTGGTTTTGTACGAGTGAAATGTCCAACTAATTATAACGTCCCTGAAACCTATGGTTTTTTCAGTGAATTTCTAAGGTTTTTTAAAATGCTAATTTCTAACTATAACGCCCCTGAAACCTATGGTTTTTTCAGTGAATTGCAAAGGTTTTTTAAATGGTAATTTCTAACTATAACGTCCCTAAAACCTATGGTTTTTTCAGTGAATTTCAAAGGTTTTTTAAATGCTAATTTCTAACTGTAAGATCGTTGGGCCAATAATACATGAAGATCAAAAGGGCTTCCTCCCGGGCAGGCAGATGTTGGATCTGGTTTATACCCTGATCGGCTCAATCGACCTAGCAATGGCACAGGGCGCCCCCCTTTCAATTATCACTGTCAGTGCTGCAAAAGCCTTCGACCGAGTCAACTGGCATTTCCTGAATAGGGCTCTGAAGGCTTTTGGCTTTTGTGACATCTTTAGGGAGGTCCTGCAGAAAATATACAAAGCCCCACGGGCTCAGATTTTGATCAATGGCAGCCTTACTGCGGCGGTCACAATAGAGTGCGGTACAAGGCAGGGATGCCCGTTGTCCCCTATTCTTTTTGATCTGTATATTGAGCCGCTGGACCAGAGTTTGAGACAGAATGATAAGATCATCCCTTTTTTAGAAAATGGGTTCACAAGGAAGTTGGCATTATATACTGATGATTTTATTTTATTATCATCAAACCTAAATTCCACCTTGCCCCGAGCTACTCATGGAAGCTCAGGTTTTTGGGAAACTGTCTGGCTATGAGGTCAATGCTGATAAAACGGAAATGATGGTCTGGAACATCGCAGCTCAAGGGGTTAGGCTTTCCAAGGAATTAAGATATCTTGGAGTAATAATAACCCAGGACCTTAAAGATATCCCCAGAATAAACTTGGAGAGAGTTTCTAAGGAGGTGGATGCCCTCCTGAAAAGGTGGCAGAACATCCCGCTTTCTCTATGGGCGAGTCAATCTAAATAAAAAGTGTGTTCTCCCAAAATATGCTTACCTTTTCAATAACATCCCCCTGGAATTTGATAAAGGTGAACTACTTAAAATACAGGGTAAGATCTCCTCTTTTATATGGGCAGGCAAAGGGATTAGGCTATCCTGGAAGAAATTAAGACGCAAATCTTCACACGGAGGCATGAGCTTGCCGGATCTTCAGCTGTATTGCTGAGCGTATCAATTGAAAAACTGCAGGATGCTACTCCTTAGGCCAGATAGTTCCTTGATCGGTGGCATGTTTAAAGCTATGCTATTGGACTTAGGAGGAAGCTGGTTTTATGTATCAATTTGGGGCACCTAAATTCTTTTTAAAAGTTCGGCTGAAGACTCTGCACATGGCAGCCAAGTTGTGGTCGGACTGCCGGGTCTGTCTGGGATTGTCCTATTACAGTGAATGGGCTCCAGTGTGGGCCTCCCCAGGAACGCCAGAGTGTCTTTTAGACGCTCTGGTTAAACCACTAAGAGATGCGGGTGTCACACATTGGAAGGACATTGTGGATGGCAATAAATGTTTTTCCTGGGACTACTGGTGGAATCTTACTAATGGAGCTCTCTCCAGATTTAAGTTTTACCAAATTTCATCATGGTGTAAGAGTCAACATTGGCTGTCCCCGGAGGATAATTCCATGGAAGATGAGTTACAGGATATGACCCCGAAAAAGAAGGAAGTAGCACAGTGGTACAATCATCTCCTTACTGCAGCGGATAGGAAGTTGCAACATCCTTATTTGGTCTGGGAGAATTACTTGCCGGGCGAGGAGCTGAAAAATCTCTGGCAAGTATCTATAGACACATTTTACCCACTGATTAAATCTGCTGCATTAAGAAGAAACCACTTTTTTACGCTCCACAGGATATACTGGTCCCCACTTAAACTCTTCAAAATAAAGGGTAACGAAGAAGCAAGATGTATGAGATGTGGTTCCCAGAAGGCGGATGATATTCATGTGCTTGCATCCTACCCCGTGATTCAAGAGTTCTGGGGTAACGTGGGTAAGACGATATCTGATGTCCTGGGTATCGAGGTTGAGTTAAGCCCTTCCCTTATTATGTTTGGTACTGTTTTGATGTCCGACGGGATGTTGAGCCTCACGGGGATACAGAATAAATTGGTGTTCTATTTGATCCTATTGGCGAGGAGGGAGATTTGTAAGCTATGGCGTCAGGCGACACCCCCAACATGAAGAGCCTGGTGGAATGCAGTGAGATATTATAGGGACTTGGACCAGAAGGTTAATATATACAGAGAAATAATAGATCTTGGGTTATTCTGGAACTTGTTGTATAATGTAGATCCTGATTATACTCCCTTATAATGTCCCATGATTATACCTCTTGGTCATCTCATGATGTGTGGTGCGGGTGGTTCTCGTAAGTACATCAGCTGAGATTGGACCCCCTAAGTCACGCGCAACAGGGGAGGATCAGATCGAGAGGTTGCTTTAGACACGGAGGTCATATGAGGACAAAAAAAAAGTAACTCCATGGATAAGTGGTGGTGTGTGAGTGTCTGTATAGGTGTATGAGTGCATATGATAGTGCAGTATTGATGAGTGACTGCATGTATGAGTGACTGTAAGGGTGAATGAGTGGATGTGTGTGTAGACCTAGGAATCAGGGAGTGGGTATGTAGTAACTGGTATTGGTGTGTCTATGGTTTCAAAAATGGTAGTGTGTATTTTAGAGTGGGTGTATGAAAGGTTATATTAGGGTGTGAGATTATCAATTGGATGATGTCATCAGTGATGTCATTTGAGATGTCATCAGTGATGTCACTGACCATGTCATGAATGATGTAATATGTGACGTCATCAGCAGTGCATTGCGGGGGCGTGAGTTATAGATAGCTTAACTAACTATAACGGCCGAATTTCTCTGGTTTTGTATGAGTGAAATTTCCAACTAACTATAACGTCCCTGAAACCTATGGTTTTTTCAGTGAATTTCTAAGGTTTTTTAAATGCTAATTGCTAACTATAACGTCCCTGAAACCTATGGTTTTTTCAGTGAATTTCAAAGGTTTTTTAAATGCTAATTTCTAACTATATCGTCCCAGAAACCTATGTTTTTTTTAGTGAATTTCAAAGGTTTTTTAAATGCTAATTTCTTAGTATAATGTTCCAAAAATATTTTTTCTTATTTTTCAATTCTTTTAAAAATAATATATTATTTTCTAATTTCTAAAATATAAATATACATTTTTTTTATTTTTTTTTTTATAAAAAAGTGAATTTGCGTACCGATCGTGTACCTTTCTCGGTGGGTGCGCGAATCCATGCTGCCATATTGGTAAAGTCATGTAGGATGCGCGCTTCATAAGCAACGGGTGCGCAAATTACGACCCCGCGTAACGTTATGTACGTAGTTCCGGAGATCGCGCCGGGTGCACGAATCCGCCGCAAAATTTTAAGTTTTAAAACTCTATATATATATAAGTTTAATATGTATATTAAAGCAAGAGATTATTTAATTTTTTATAAAAATGATATATTAGTAACTAGAATAAAGATAAATTATTGTTAAATATATTTTTACGGATTCGCGATGGGTGCACGCTGGGTGCGTGCGTGGTGCGCGAATCCATGTGACTTTTAAAAAAAAGAATTTCATTGGTTGAGAACCTTTTCATTCTAGAAGGTACAAGACCCCACCCAATTTTCTTCTTCCTTCCAGAAGATCTACAGAGACACAGCTCTTGTGATTTGTCTATCCTTTTCTGGATTTTTTGGGTGTTTTTTGAACAGCAATTTGAAATGGCTTCTTCCAACATTGTCCTAGCACATCATCTGGTTCTTCCACCAATATGACAACCAACATCAAAGCAGAATTTGCAAGAATTAAACAATCTTGCATTAAATGCAACAAAGTTCTGTGCCATGGAGAACAATCAGTGGACGCCATTGTGGTTGCTGTAAGAAACCACTTTTGTTAATTTTTTTATTTTTTTTGCAATGTGTTCTTAATTGCAAAATGTTTTGAAAGTTTTCACAGTTCATTCTGTTAATTTTTTCTTTTTTTTTTTAAAAACACTTTTTTTTTAAAAAGTTAGAAAATCACAAAAAAAATATAAAATACAAAAAGAAGAAAAAAACGGTTCTTGTTAGAACCACCTATTCTGTTAAAAAAAGAGAAATTTGTATGTGTTGTATCAAGTGTATGGATAGTATCTGCATGATTTTATGGGTGCATGAGTACTGCCTGAATGACTGGAGAAGTGCTTCGGTAGTGGTGGAGTGATTGGATGAGTGCTTGGATACTGACTGGGTGATTGGAGGATTGCATGGGTAGTGCATGGGTGATTGCATGAGTGTATGGGTAATGCCTGGGTGATCGCATGAGTACATGGGTAGTGCTTGGGTGATTGCATGAGTGCATGGGTAGTGCCTGGGTGATTGCATGAGTGTAAGGGTAATGGCTGGGTGATCGCATTAGTGCATGTGTAGTGCCTGGGTGATTGGAGCACTGCATGGCTACTGCCTGGATAATGGAAGGAGTGAATGAGTAGTGTCTGGGTGATTTTGTAAGTTCTTGGTTAATGCCTGGGTGATTGCATGAGTGCAGAGGTAATGTATGGGTGATTGCAAGAATTCATAGGTAATGCTTGAGTGTTTGCATGAGTGTATGGCTAATGCTTGGGTGATTGCATGAGTGCATGTGTAATGCCTGGGTGATTGGAGAAGTGCATGGCTACTGGCTGGGAAATTGAAGGAGTGGATGAGTAGTGTCTGGGTGATTAGAGGAGTACATGGGTAGTGCATGGGTGATTGGAGCAGTGCATGGGTAGTGCCTGGGTTATTGCATGAGTGGATGAGTAGTGCCTGAGTGATTGGAGTAGTGCATGGATAGTGTTTGGGTGATTGTAGGAGTGCATGGGTAATGCCTGGGTGATTGCATGAGTGCATTGGTAGTGACTGCGTGATTGCATGAGTGCATGGGTAGTGCCTGGATGATTGGAGGAGTAGAAGCATAGTGCATGGTGATTTTATAAGTGCATGAGTAGTGTCTGGGTGATAGCAGGAGTACACGTGTAGTGCCTGCATGATTTTCTAAGTGCATGGGTATTGCTTGGTTGATTTTACAAGTGCATGCTCAATGCCTGGGTAATTACATGAGTTTATAGGTAATGTCTGGATGATTGCTTCAATACATGGTTAGTGCCTGGGTCATTACATGAGTACATGGGTACTGTCTGGATGATTAGAGGACTGCAAGGATAGTGCAAGGTGATTTTATAAGTGGATGGGTATTGGCAGAGTGATTGGATAAGTGCATGGGTACTGGCTGGGTGATAGGAGGAGTGCATGGGTAGTGCCTGGGTTATTGCATGAGTGGATAAGTAGTGCCTGGGTGATTGCAGGAGTGCAGGGATAACGCATGGTGATTTCATAAGTGCTTGGGTATTGGCGGAGTGATTGGGTAAGTACATGCTACTGGCTGGGTGATTGGAGGAGTGCATGGGTAGTGACTGGGTAGTTAGAGGACTGCAAGGATAGTCTATGGTGATTTTATAAGTGGATGAGTATTGGCAGAGTGATTGGATAAGTGAATGGGTACTGGCTGGGTGATAGGAGGAGTGCATGGGTAGTGCCTGGGTTATTGCATGAGTGGATGAGTAGTGTCTGGGTGGTTTCAGGAGTGCAGGGATACTGCATGGTGATTTCATAAGTGCTTAAGTATTGGTGGAGTGATTGGGTAAGTACATGGTACTGGCTGGGTGATTGCAGGAGTGCATGGGTAGTGACTGGGTGATTAGAGGACTGCAAGGATAGTACATGGTGATTTCATAAGTGGATGGGTATTTGCAGAGTGATTGGATAAGTGCACGGGTACTAGCTGGGTGATAGGAGGAGTGCATGGGTAGTGCCTGGGTTATTGCATGAGTGGATGAGTAGTGCCTGGGTGATTGAAGGAGTGCAGGAATGCCGCATGGTGATTTCATAAGTGCTTGGGTATTGGTGGAGTGATTGGGTAAGTACATGGTACTGGCTGGGTGATTGGAGGAGTGCATGGGTAGTGAGTGGGTGATTAGAGGACTGCAAGGATAGTGCATGGTGATTTCATAAGTGGATGGGAATTTGCAGAGTGTTTGGATAAGTGCATGGGTACTAGCTGGGTGATAGGAGGAGTGCATGGGTAGTTCCTGGGTTATTGCATGACTGGATGAGTAGTAGCTGGGTGATTGGAGGAGTACAGATATAATGCATGGTGATTTCATAAGTGCTTGGGTATTGGCGGAGTGATTGGGTAAGTACATGGTACTGACTGGGTGATTGTAGGAGTGCATGGGTAGTGCACGGGTGATTGGAACAGTACATGGGTAGTGCATGAGTTATTGCATAAGTGGATGAGTAATGCCTGGGTGATTAGAGGAGTACATGGGTAGTGCTATGGTGATTTTTTAAGTGCATAAGTATTGCTTGGATGATTGCATGAATACATTGTTACTGCTCAGGTGATTGTATAAGCGGAGGAGAAATGTCTGGATGATTGAAGGACTGCATAGGTCTGCAACATTCTAGAAGTAATGTGTGGGTGATTACAGAGCTGTATGGGTACTGCCACAGTGAATAAAGCTGTATATTGGTAATGCATAGGTGATTTTGGAAGTACAGAGGTTATATTTCAGAGATTGAAGAAGAGCATGGGTTCTGGTAAAGTGATTTGATGAGTGAGATAATTCAGTTTTAAAAAATGAATGACTGCAATAAAAGTGACTGTAAATATTAATTCATAACATTATGCTTATTACACAACTTTATCTTACCTTCTTTATTGAAGTAGATATGAAACTCATTGAAACAATTTTGCAGTTGTTTTATTATAATCTAAATTTAAAATATTTTCAAACTTTAGAATTACTTTCTGTAAGAGAGAAGAAAAAATACTGCTATTGCATATAATATTATAGTTTTAAGAACACAACATAATTTTACAATTACATAACATATTCAGTTTGCCTTTTTTGCTGTTTTCAGATTCTATTGAATTTCACCATACACAGTGATTTCAATCTTGATCATCATGTAACAGCGGGCAAAAAAATACAATCAATAAGATTGTTAAAAAAAACCAAACCTGTGTTCAAAATATTTACAACAAAATCAACTATCTGTTTATATTTTCAAAAAAAACCACTCTCATTAACATTCTATACAATACAAAGATCAAATATATGAACTGCTTCTTTCAAAAACAATTTTCTAAATACAATATCAAAAAACAGAAATGATAATTCAAACAGAAATTGTTGACATCTTCCCAATAGGCCGAATAATGTTTCCGAAATCATTTGCATTAAAAATATCCAAAATAAAATCGTTAATTGGTGTTTACATCTTCCCAATAGGCCGAATGATGTTTTCAAAACTTTGGCACCAAAAATATCAGATATGAATTCGGTAATTCATTAGGCAACCGACATTTGAATTCCAAGTGGGCATCATTACAATGTGCCCATCCTTTATTGCACTTTAAATACACAGTATAGTGTCCAGATGTTGTAGAAGGTCCATCATGGAAAATAATAGCCACTGCTTTAAAAGTTCTTCCTGAAATTGACAGTTGACTTGCCACAAAATTTTTAATTTTAGTTTCCAATTTTCTTCCATCTGCTCTACAACGTTGTAGCATTAAAATGACATATTGTCCAAATCTTTCTATAAATAATGTTGACAACATTTCAGATTTGCACTGAGTACATTCCATATTTTGATTAGCTGATTTTACTAATTTTTTAAAAGACACTGTTTTGCAATCTGGTATTGTCAAATATATGAATCGTTCAGTGTCTATTTCAGTGGTAGAAGAAAATGAACAGTCTTCACATTTATGATCCCATCTGTAACGTACTCCAAACAGTTTTTCAATTTGTATTCCTTCACCTTCCAATACTGCAAGCATAAACATAAGAAATTCTGGAGCATCTTGCTGTACATTAAGTGTAAATTGTGAAGAACCAGAACATATATCCAAAAGATGCCGAATGCCAGAAGCAGTTTGGATTTTAGTTTTATCAGTTGTCAATTTTTCAAAAATATAATGCAACAAAGAACAAAATCTTTTTCTCGATTCTCCATAATTTGATGATGAAGATTTTCTAGAAAAAACACGACGTTCACAATTACATTAGCATAGCAGTTGATACCTGAACTATTTTCTAACTGGTATCCTACAATATCATCAACAGTGTCCATTTTCATTTTCTTTGGAGCCTCAAAATTCTCTTGATTTTTTTTCTTCTTTCCAACCTCACTAAACTGTTTCTCATATGTTCATTTTGGACATACTACACGCTTTTCATATACAGGATATTCACCTAAGTTGGGAGCATACAGTCTTCTTAACAGATTATACTCTCTTACACAATTTGCATCTGCACTAATCTTTCTCTCATCAAAATCAATCAAATACAATCCAGATAGTGTTCTTACTCGAGACAATGCAACATATGCCATGCCCTCTTTAAACACTGTACTTCCAATGTTTACCAAAGCACTGTCTACACTTAAACCTTGAGATTTATGAATGGTCACCGCATATGCTAAAGAAAGAGGAAACTGTTTTCTACGAACATACAAGTCTTTAACAAGCAAAAAACGAACAGCACAACGTCCAATCTGTTTTACCTCTTCAATATGATCAAATTTAATCTTCAAAAATTCAATTCCATCTCTATTTGGATAATTAACAAAATCAACAACTTTCCCCATTGCTCCATTTACTAAACCTTTTTCTACATCCAAATGATGCCGTAAAATTACCGACAGTTTTCACATACATATAAATTCTTTTCTAAACCAGCAGTCTTAGATATAGATTTTTCCAAAGAATCCAATTTTGATTTTAATTTTTCTGACAAAATAATAGTAATTCCTTTGTGTTCTATTTTATCAATGGCTTCCATTTTCATTATTTGTTGTTTTTCCAGCTTCAAAAGTTCTTGATTGAATGTAGAACACTCTTGCAGTGTTGGCATTAGGCAAATTATAGATTTCTTTTCTCCAATTTTTTTGTATATTATTTCCGGAGCAACATTTTCATTTGGAAACAAGTTTGTAAGTAGCCGACTTTGCAAAGCTTCTTTACCATGTTTTGTCAATACACCAATTCTTATATCTTGAAGAATGCTTCCATAATGTTCATCACTTGCTTTCGCATATTCTTAATAAATTCTTTATATTCAAAATGAGACAAAATGTTGACATTTCCAAAACTTCCCAAAGATTTCCTGGTGTCTTTATGCACAAATGTTTTAAAAACTGGTTGCCCTTTTACAGGAGTAAGTTGCAGTAGGTCGCCGAATACAATCACGTTTTTCTCCAAATAAGACATCATAATCCGTTTTTAAAATCTGCTGCATTCTTAAATGTACAAAGGCAAGCATTAAGTTTGAGACCATGCTCACCTCATCAATTATCAGAAGTTTAATTTTCTTTAGTACTCTTGAAACTTCATAACAAGCTTCTCCAGATAGCTTGTGATATTCCAACTTGTTTTCATGTTCAACTGGTAGCATCAGTAAACGATCTAATGTAATCCCTTTAATGTTGTGTGCTGCTAACCCAGTTGGAGCGGTTACAACACAAGATAAATGTGATTTAGTGGTTTTCTGTAGATAACTGGTCAAAACTTTAATTAAGAAACTTTTTCCTGTACCAACTTGACCACTGATATACATTCGAATAGGTTTAAATGATGAGCAGTTGCATTCTTTTTTTCATGAAGTAAACCATGGTCTATCTGTTGTGTAACTTGCTGATATATTTCTTTCTGTTCAATATTTAGTTGTTCTTCCAAGTTTCCCAACTCCATAATATCCTGTTGAGCTTGTTGCATTGCTGTTTCTACTTCACTCATGGCTATTGCTGCTTCATTTTCAAGAATTGGTTCTCCTAGTGGATCTTGACTAAGTGGAGCAGAACTTTGACTATATTTGGAACTGTCTCTAGCAATTTCAGCTGCAATAGTAGTTTCTTGTTCAATCTCTTCATTCAACATTTGTAGCTAATTTGGAAAAACTGTGCATTCAATGCTATCTTTACATGCATTAAAAGAATCTTCCTAGCACTGAAAATTTCCAAGTAATTCCATTTCAGAACGCCAAGGCTTGAAGAGTTGCAGAAGTGCTAATTAGAAAAATTACCTTTTATCTGGAGTATCACAACTGAGTTTCCTGTGATTAATGAGATTTCCTTTGGTATGTTTCACCAAACATCCATCACATCCAATGACTGCATATTTGTCTTCATTTATATTTTCTGTAATATTTCTCTTAAAGCTGTAATATTGCAGTACTTCATAGAGACATATGTTTTCAAGATGTGGACTTCTTTTAGGATAGTACGTATCCAACATGTTTGTTTTAACAATATCTGTACTTTCCGGTTCATTTAATGCTAAGTATTCAATTTCTTGTACAGATTTCAATACTCGATTTCGTGTTGCAGCAAGACCTAGACTTACCCAAATGATTCTTCTTGACTTTGAATATAAATAGGGCTCCCAATTTTATGGTATTTATTTTTTTAACATTTCCGTCTGTATTTATCCATATTTATTTTTTTGCCATCTTATTGGTATTTATCCATATTTATTTTAAGTTTCAAGAATAAATGTAGCTGTAAAATGGTATATTTCTGCGTTTATGTAACTCTTCGACGTGCACTCAAACATGGATGCCTGTCACGTTTTAGCAAACTAGGCAGCCACGTATAACAAAAGACTACACTCGCAGGTACATATTAGCATCATACTATAAATATATGTTAACATATACCTGTATTTAAGGAAATCTCATCCCGTTTTTTAACCCTCCATGCTGTCTGCCTGCTCAGCTGTTGCCTTGAATTCATGAAAGACAGCATGGAGAGTTTCTCACAAGAAGCACAATTTTCGGTATTTTCCCGCTTTTAAAAGTAAATACAAACAGTAAACACATTGCTTTCTGTCTGTATTTATCTGTAAAAATCAGTAAAAACGGAAAACCGGATGCCTTAAATATAAACTTGCAGATGTCAACCCATCCGAACATTCGTAGGATCCAATCTCTCGATGGGAAAGCATCTTCAAACTAAAGCTGTACAATTTGTTACTAAGAGTCTTCTCTTGTGAAATTACTTCCCACATTTCTTTCAACTCCAGCTTTTCAGATTTTGTTATGTATGACATAACATAGCGAGCAACAGCAATCGAATTATCTGCAACATACTGGATATCCATATTTGCATTCCACATCATCAAAATCACTGGATTGTAATCATTAATATACTTTGAATCTTCACTTCTTTTTATATTGTAAGTATTCTTTGGAGATTTTCGAGTTATAGTATGCCTCACTGCTGACATGAAACTGTTGACTCTTCCTTTGGAAATTACTGGACTTGGGAATCCAAAACGACATTTTGTATAAAAAATTTCCTTTGACTTGTATTTCCGTCGACAATATTTCCCACATCGATGAGTTTGAAACCGTAAAACTTGTTGTCTTAAGGTATTTTCTTCTCCTGTTTTTGGAATACCACATGTAACATAGTCTTCTATGAAAGATAAAACAGTCTATCAGAATCAGTTCCAAATTTAGGTACATCCTTGATCCATAAAAGCATATGTATATGAGGAGCACCTCTAGCTTGGTACTCCTTTCTCCAAAAGAAATCAATAACTTCTCCAAGAGGTGGGTTGTTTTTATTGCAGATAAAAGACATCATAGCTTGAAACCTATGATTAAAATATCTGCACACATTTACAGGATCCAAGGAACACAGTTCTCCAGCTGTCTTGAATTCAATGTTTTTAATATTTGAATTTGCTTCTCGAAGAAATTCAAGAAAATCGTCCCATGCGTATTCAGCACAGCTTAGCGTAACAAACCATGTAGGGGTTCCTAAGTTCCTTAACATACATTTAAGTTCTCCATGACGACAATACCAATACTCATTAGTACTACGTTGACACGCCATCAAATTAATCAATTGAGATTCTAAATGATCGTCTCTCTGTTGTACTTTGTCCATGAATTCCTTTGCAGAAACATGTTGAAGATGAACTCCTGTTTTTAATATGTGGTTCACTGCATATGAAAGTCCAGACAAGTCACTTTCAAACAAAAGATGAAATATATATGGAATACATTGTCGAAATCTTGGATCTTCTGAGTACAATCTTGTTGTACGATATTCTGAAGCTGGAATCTGCACAGGTCGTTCATCATATCGTCCACCTTTTCCAGTGGGGAAGAGCTGTGGAAAACAACGGGCTTCTAAACTTCTTTCCCAAACACTCATAGGAGTTCCCTTCGCTTTCTTCATTTGGAATAATTCAATAGTTTTTCCAATCACTTCCTTTGAATGTAAAGGATGTACACTATAATGTTCATAAATTTCTTCACTCCTGGAGATGTCCACTTTTTCAATTTGGCCACTTGAAATTTAGCTATAATCTCCTAAAACTATTTCTTCTTCTTCCAGATATACATTTTTGTAATAAAGATTGTTTTTTATGAGATATAACGTAGCCTTTTGAACTTTGGTGACATCTACTAACTCTTGCCATATTTTCCGACTCTTTGTTGGAACACCATTAACTAGAATAACTACAGGTTCAGTTTCCTCTTTGTCTACACCAATAGTTTCAATATTTTTCTTTAAATCTAAAGGTAAATACACAACTCTCCCTTTTAAGCCTGTATGTAAATCTGATGGAGGCAGCTTACCTGTTTTAGGCTCCATACGAACATTAGCCTGAAATGGGTGCACAAATTGAATCAGAATGGACTCATACGTATTTAAATCTACCAGTTCTGCAGGAATAGCTACCAACTCTAGGTTATTGTGTACAGCTCTAGCTGGCATTTTGTTCTCTTCTAATTTGCTGTAACAATATTTACAAATACGTTGATCAATACCCAACTCAAAAACACCTTCAACAAACAAATAAGTACCAAATTCCTCCCACTTATCATTATTTTCCTTTTCACTTTTTAAATACAGATCAACATTCCTAGTTTGATTTCTATAGTGAGTACGTCGACAACAAATACAAATATAGGGGCCCATTACGATGGCGGGCGGAGGCACGACCGCGGTGGCGGCGGTGCGGAAAAATGACTTTTTCCGGCCGCCAGCAGCGGTCTTCACGCCCGCCATATTAGGATGGGAAAACATAGGCATTTACCGTCGGCCGCGGCGTGACGCCGACCGCCAACGAACAGCGCCCGCCACCGCGGCGGAGTGGGCCAATCACCACACACCGCCGTGCGGAATGACGTTCCGTACGCCGAAGACATCACGATGCCGGAAACAGGGCAGCGCACCGCAACGGAGAAACCGCACAGCGAAATACGGCGGAGACATCACAGCGGAGACATAAAAAATAACACCTGGGACACACCGCGATGGATCCTGCCCTACACGCTCTCCCGGTGCTGTACATGATCCACTACCTGCAAGTCATCCACCGCCACGGACGCCTCCGCAGGTACGTACAGACACAACAGTGCAAGTAACACAATACACAGCTCCAGGGGGGAAAAACATCGCATGGGAACACCACACACCCCTGTGGGGACAGGCACACAGCCAGCACTGCACACACACATGTCCCACCTGTCACAAAAACATCGCGCCACATACTGCCCACCCATGTACCGCATTCATGAACAAATGTCCCGGTCACGTCACCGCCGCGGTCAGTGTGCATGAAACCATGCACACAATGCAGAGCACAGGGCCAGCGCATGCCAAGGGCACCGTACAAATTGCACAGAGCCACAACTACATCCACAACACACCAGCAACCGCCCTGAAGGGACACAACATGTGTCTCACAAGTGCCACTCCTGCACAACAACAACACAACTACAGCCACACCATGCCCCACGTCCCAACAACTGCATATACAGCCACAGCAGGACCCTTTGCAAAGGAACACATAGCACAGAAGCCCAGGCCCCAGCCAACACACACACCACAACAACATCACACACAAGCCAAGAACACTGAGGCCAGGCACAAAATGTACACACACACAGATGAGGACCAAACACTTCACTGCACACACTACCTGACAAGTCACACACACACACACACACCACGAAGACTCACAGCTACATACACATACCACATGCCAGCAGTAATGGAGGACAACATATAGGAAAGCCAAAGTGAGGTGCCCACAAATGGAAGGGCAGTGACTAAACCATCAAGCATGTGTGATGCACATGCAAGACAAGACACATGTGAGAACACACACAGCCCATCACAGCACACATGGCTGACACAGTCAGTCAACACAAACCACGGTCACCCCAATGCTACAATACCTGGAGACAGCAAGGACACCCATGTATAGGCACAGGGATGTAAGGAAGGCCCTGAACACAAACACTGACCAGCCACACATAGGCATCCAAATACTGGACAAGACAACGTCTGCTGCACAACACACAGGGCCCAGTGACACACTACATGACAACCAAGCACAAGTAGGATATGTCACACATACCTCCTCCCACAACAGCAACACACAATACTGCCATGTGCACAAAACACAACCACAGGGCTAAACAAGTACACATACAGGCACACCACTCCAGGGTCACACATGGCAATAGTTGACAATGCATGTGCACACACATCCACAGTCACAACAAAGTCACCCCCTTCACACCATACACTTCTCCACCACCCAAGTGCACACATTGGAAGTAAGCCATGGGACCTGGATAACTCATCACCACAAGATGTCCATACACCGACACTGATTGGCACACAGAAAGGAAGCTCACACAGACCCCATGACCCTGGCCTGCCTGCCTGTAAGCCTGTGCCCAAACTCCCACCCTGTGCTGCCATTGCCAACAAACCTGACATGTGTCCACCATAGATAACATGAGCCAAGAAGGAAGATGACTACAAGACTTCATTGCCAACCACCTGCACTGCACCCATAAGTATCACAGTCATGTAGAAATGAAGTGCCTCCCACCCCTGCCAAAAAATGAAATGTTACACAACCCATTGGCAATGTCGAAGTGGCATACTGAGCCTGTGCCACAGTAAACCATGCACACACAGAAACAACTTCATACAGGAAGGACACTGACACAACTCACTGCAGGACCAACTGTGTTTATTCACTATTTGCATACAGAGCCAACAACTTTGGGCAACAGCAAAGCCAGTGGGCATTTCAATATGCACAGTATTTACATGAAAAGCTGCACAGGCAGGGGGCAAACAGCAGTGAACAACAAGGCCAGTGGGCAGGACAAAGTGCAGAGTGAGTCCATGAGAAGCTGCACAGGCAAGTGGCAAACAGCAGTGAACAGCAAGGCCAGTGGCCAGTCCAAAGTGCAGGTGAGGTACATGAGATCCTGCAGAGGCAAGGGGCAAACAGCAGTGAACAACAAGGCCAGTGGCCAGGACACAGTGCAGGTGAGGTACATGAGATCCTGCACAGGCAAGGGGCAAACAGCAGTGAACAACAAGGCCAGTGGCCAGGACACAGTGCAGGTGAGGTACATGAGATCCTGCAGAGGCAAGGGGCAAACAGCAGTGAACAACAAGGCCAGTGGCCAGGACACAGTGCAGATTAAGTCCATGAGAAGCTGCACAGGCAGGGGGTACACAGCAGTGAACAGCAAGGCCAGTGGCCAGTCCAAAGTGCAGGTGAGGTACATGAGATCCTGCACAGGCAGGGGGCACACAGCAGTGAACAACAAGGCCAGTGGGCAGGACAAAGTGCAGAGTGAGTCCATGAGAAGCTGTACAGGCAAGTGGCAAACAGCAGTGAACAACAAGGCCAGTGGTCAGGACACAGTGCAGGTGAGGTACATGAGATCCTTCACAGGCAAGTGGCAAACATCAGTGAACAACAAGGCCAGTGGGCAGGACAAAGTGCAGAGTGAGTCCATGAGAAGCTGCACAGGCAAGCGGCAAACAGCAGTGAACAACAAGGCCAGTGGCCAGGACACAGTGCAGGTGAGGTACATGAGAAGCTGCACAGGCAAGTGGCAAACAGCAGTGAACAACAAGGCTAGTGGCCAGGACACAGTGCAGATTAAGTCCATGAGAATCTGCACAGGCAGGGGGCACACAGCAGTGAACAGCAAGGCCAGTGGCCAGTCCAAAGTGCAGGTGAGGTACATGAGATCCTGCACAGGCAGGGGGCACACAGCAGTGAACAACAAGGCCAGTGGGCAGGACAAAGTGCAGAGTGAGTCCATGAGAAGCTGCACAGGCAAGTGGCAAACAGCAGTGAACAACAAGGCCAGTGGCCAGGACACAGTGCAGGTGAGGTACATGAGAAGCTGCACAGGCAAGTGGCAAACAGCAGTGAACAACAAGGCTAGTGGCCAGGACACAGTGCAGATTAAGTCCATGAGAAGCTGCACATGCAGGGGGCACACAGCAGTGAACAGCAAGGCCAGTGGCCAGTCCAAAGTGCAGGTGAGGTACATGAGATCCTGCACAGGCAGGGGGCACACAGCAGTGAACAACAAGGCCAGTGGGCAGGACAAAGTGCAGAGTGAGTCCATGAGATCCTGCACAGGCAAGTGGCAAACAGCAGTGAACAACAAGGCCAGTGGCCAGGACACAGTGCAGGTGAGGTACATGAGAAGCTGTACAGGCAAGTGGCAAACAGCAGTGAACAACAAGGCTAGTGGCCAGGACACAGTGCAGATTAAGTCCATGAGAAGCTGCACAGGCAGGGGGCACACAGCAGTGAACAGCAAGGCCAGTGGCCAGTCCAAATTGCAGGTGAGGTACATGAGATCCTGCACAGGCAGGGGGCACACAGCAGTGAACAACAAGGCCAGTGGGCAGGACAAAGTGCAGAGTGAGTCCATGAGAAGCTGCAAAGGCAAGTGGCAAACAGCAGTGAACAACAAGGCCAGTGGCCAGGACACAGTGCAGGTGAGGTACATGAGAAGCTGCACAGGCAAGTGGCAAACAGCAGTGAACAACAAGGCTAGTGGCCAGGACACAGTGCAGATTAAGTCCATGAGAAGCTGCACAGGCAGGGGGCACACAGCAGTGAACAGCAAGGCCAGTGGCCAGTCCAAAGTGCAGGTGAGGTACATGAGATCCTGCACAGGCAGGGGGCACACAGCAGTGAACAACAAGGCCAGTGGGCAGGACAAAGTGCAGAGTGAGTCCATGAGAAGCTGCACAGGCAAGTGGCAAACAGCAGTGAACAACAAGGCCAGTGGCCAGGACACAGTGCAGGTGAGGTACATGAGAAGCTGCACAGGCAAGTGGCAAACAGCAGTGAACAACAAGGCTAGTGGCCAGGACACAGTGCAGATTAAGTCCATGAGAAGCTGCACAGGCAGGGGGCACACAGCAGTGAACAGCAAGGCCAGTGGCCAGTCCAAAGGGCAGGTGAGGTACATGAGATCCTGCACAGGCAGGGGGCACACAGCAGTGAACAACAAGGCCAGTGGCCAGGACACAGTGCAGGTGAGGTACATGAGAAGCTGCACAGGCAAGTGGCAAACAGCAGTGAACTGCAAGGCCAGTGGCCAGTCCAAAGTGCAGGTGAGGTACATGAGATCCTGCAGAGGCAAGGGGCAAACAGCAGTGAACAACAAGGCCAGTGGCCAGGACAAAGTGCAGAGTGAGTCCATGAGAAGCTGCACAGGCAAGTGGCAAACAGCAGTGAACAACAAGGCCAGTGGCCAGGACACAGTGCAGGTGAGGTACATGAGAAGCTGCACAGGCAAGTGGCAAACAGCAGTGAACAACAAGGCCAGTGGCCAGGACACAGTGCAGGTGAGGTACATGAGATCCTGCAGAGGCAAGGGGCAAACTTGTGAACAACAAGGCCAGTGGCCAGGACAAAGTGCAGAGTGAGTCCATGAGAAGCTGCACAGGCAAGTGGCAAACAGCAGTGAACAACAAGGCCAGTGGCCAGGACACAGTGCAGGTGAGGTACATGAGAAGCTGCACAGGCAAGTGGCAAACAGCAGTGAACAACAAGGCCAGTGGCCAGGACACAGTGCAGGTGAGGTACATGAGAAGCTGCACAGGCAGGGGGCACACAGCAGTGAAACACAAGGAAAGTACAATGTGCAGAGTAGTTACATCAGAAGACACACAGGGAATGTATGCAACTCTACCATGCCATGCCCAGCAACAGAGTAATGGGTCTGACAATGGGCATCACACGCACCCCTGTGGACAGACAGGTGTGTGAGGGTGACCACCACTCAGATGGGGCTGTCTGTCGGACTTGGAGCTGACTGTGTGTTGGGGTCTGTTGGCGGACTACCCTGGGCAGTGGGAGTAACAACTGTGGAAGAGCCAACTGTGCATGTGGTAGCTGGGGGCTGCTTGGACCAGGTGGGGTGGTGGCCCGGGGAGGTGGACTCATGCCCTGGTGAGACACAGTGTGTGCCGGAGATTGTGGAGGGGTGCCTCTCCACTTCTTGGGGATCCTGAAAGGCTTCCCTGTCAGGGGATTGAGGGGAACTGGGGCAGACACAACAGGTGACCCCAACACCAAAGCTGATTCTGGTGTGGATGGTGACCCCCCTCTGGGGACATGCTGGAACCCGCTGTGCGCTTGCCTGGTATTTGCCGCCGCCCTGCCTCCCTCTGTCCACCAGCTTTGCCCCCTACAGTGTCCTCCCGTGCTGGCTTCACAGGGCTTGGGATGGGAGTGGAGGTCAAGGATGGATTATCCATGGGGCCCTCATCCTGTGTAATGTTTGCAGGCAACACCTTCTCAGTGGGTGTGGAAACTGTCTTTTTGCCTCTGCGAGACGTCTTTGGGACAGGGGAGTCTTTGGCAGGGGAGAAAGGTGAGGCCTGTGACCCTGATGCTTTTTCTTTGCTTTGTGGCCCTTGCTGTCGCCTGATGGGCTTTTCTCTCTGCGCTCTGGGGTGGCCTTACTCTTATGTGGGGATGGTGTCTGTGCCCTAGTACGCTTGGGTTGCTGCTGCTCCTGTGTGCTGCGGGTTCTGTATCGGGACTTTGGGGTCCGTTGGGCATTGTCACTGTCGTCAGAGGTGCACAGTGACACGGGGCCGGACCGAGTGCTGGGAGCCGCTCCCTGACTATGTGCTTGTTGCAGGGCTGCTGTCACAGTTGATGAAAAGGACTGCACAGTGCGGTGTAGCCCACCTACGTCGGAATGTAAGCCCTCCATGAAAGCTTTAACCTGCCCCAACTTTTTGTCGTGCTCTTGGAAGGCATTGAGAAGTGCTGTCTGCCCCACACACAGCTGGCGCAATAGCTCGACTGCTTCTGCACTGAGGGCAGCAGGGCTGACATGGGCTGGGGCAGCTGTGCCTGGGGTGAAGGTGACTCTTCCCTTCCTACTTGTGCGGACACGGGCAGCACCAGTGGAGGTTGAAGGGAGGCTGGGCACTGGACGCTGTGTGGCGGAAGAGGAGGCAGAGTCCCCGTTCCCTGTACCCCCCAACATGGATGTGTCACCGCTGGCGTCAGATGAGGTAGAGCTTTGTGTCTCCAGCTGTGAGTCCTCCAGCAGACTCCTGTCCACCTCCTCGGCGCTGGTCACATCTGTGTCAGTCAGCTCCGGTGTGGCTGTTGCAGTGGAAGCCTCACCACTGGTGTCCGTCCCCTCTCCCTCTGCACATACGGGAGCTGCTGCATAGGATAGAGAAGTACTGTGAGATGAGTGACATCAACAGAACTAACACGTGCCAATACATCTGCATCCTAGAAAGAGGAGTGCAGCACATTGCATGCCACCCTGTGCACACATATATCTTGACACCCAAAATTTCGACACAACGGTGCATGTCCGCCACACGTCCTGCCATAAGTGACCCAGGTGATTCACACAGCACACCATCCTGCAGTTGGCTCACATCAGACACAGCCCCAGAATGGCCTGTGCACACACACTGTCCCGATGTTGGCAAGGATGAACACCATGACATGGTGCACATCACCTACATGTGTGGAGCAGTAGGGGACCACACAGACTACAACATACCAGCCCACAATGACCCTGCACACATGCCATCCACCATATCGAGTCCATGGGCACATCTACTGTTGCACATTGGCCTCAGATGTCTGACTGGCAGACATCTGAGGTCTGGAATTGAACGCATTCATTGAAACGCATTCACAGTTGGCACACTGGCATTACCATCCATCAGAATTCACACACCACCCCACAGCAGAAGGTACCTGAAGGCCACAACTCCAAATGTAAGAGAGATGCACAGTGCCAAAACTCACTTCATGAAGCGCCGTTTGGGCAAAAGCATGGCACATACACCCAGCACAGAGGCCACTCACAAAACATTGCACCACACAACCAACGTCACACAGCTGACAATTTGCACACTCTGTAGACACATGCACCCACTCCCAGCCAAAGGCAGCCTGCAACACATACTCACCCCTGGCTCGCTGCTGATGCTCCCTCAGTCGTCTGTCCAGCTCAGGTTGTGTGACAGCCAGGATGCGGGCCATTAGTGGTGTCATGCTGCGCCTAGCCAACCTGCCAGTCCGAGGGAGCAGCCCCAGCGTCATCTCGGCCACGTTCTTGCTCAGCCGGCAGATGTCGTCCCACCTTTATGACAGTGGGTGCGCCTTTGGTTTGACACACCCAGATCTCGGACTCTGGAGGCAATGGCCCTCCACACGGCTTTACGCTGGTGGACCTTCAGCTGCAGGCATGGGAGACAAGAGGGGTGATGTGCCAGTGACACAGTGCACAATAACAACACAACGAAAATGCAGTAGCACGACAGTGACTCATCCAAAACTCCAGCTACAACTGTCACATAGCCAACAATTGCTCTGAACATGATGCAATGTCATTGGTCAATCAGACGTACAGGCATGCATGTTCGATGGTGGACACAGTACCTCCACATCCCATTCACATGCAGGATACCAACACAGCAAGCAACGTGTAGTCTGCCTGCAGCTACTGTCTGCAGTTACCTACAACTACACATAGAGAAGATAGCAAAACATGTGTCATGTTGTTGGACTCACTGTGTCCAACACTGCGCAGACCCAAGTGTCCTAGCCCTGTGTAAGCCTCACTGTGTCTTGGAACTCACATAGAGTGACAACAACTGTCATACACACACCTTTCTCCCACGCCTGTTCCTGTGCAATCTACATGGCAGAGATGGGACTTAGATGAAGAGGCGTGAGCCAAACACACATGGTACACACTGTACATGCATTGATGTGGACATGTGGCATTCGGTGGGGACTGTGCAGGGCAGGTCGACTGACACTGAGTGGGTCAATTGGGAGCAACACAGCCATTCACACAAACGCCAACTGGCCAGACTCCTGCATCACCAAAATGCAGCTGCACTGTATGGCTGACACTATAGGACATGTCCCCCTACTCAGGATAGGCATGCAGGGTAACGTGTGAAAGAGCCCACCAAGCCCTTCCCGCTGTAGTAAACATGATAGGCAGTGCATGTCAGAGCCCCACAACCACTGACACATACTGAAGCACCTCCACCCCACGTGTGCACACCCTGCACTCTCACTCACAGACTGGGAGACTTACCACAACATTAGGGCCGCCATAAAGCCTTGGGTACTGTGCAAGCACCCCGTCTACCAGGACCCCAAGCTCCTCACTGGTGAAGGGACTGGCACGGATCTTCTGAGTCCTCGACATCACAATGGACATGTGGCAGCAGCAGCACATTGAGGGTGGCAGTCAGCAGTCCCTTGAGGCAGCAGGTGCAGGGTGGCAGCCCGCAGTCCCTTGAGGCAGCAGGTGCAGGGTGGCAGCCAGCAGTCCCTTGAGGCAGCAGGTGCAGGGTGGCAGCCAGCAGTCCCTTGAGGCAGCAGCAGCAGGTGCAGGGTGGCAGCCAGCAGTCCCTTGAGGCAGCAGCAGCAGGTGGAGGGTTATCAGTCAGCAGTCCCTGGTAGCTGTGGGAATGTGGTGCGCCCTCCCACACATATATAGGCCCCTGGGGCTGTGTCAGTGGTCCCAGTGTGCTGCAATTGGTGTACGAGGTCTGCCTCATTCAAATACATCCAATGTCCGCCTCCGCGGTGGCGGTGCACGCCTATGGCGATTTTCAAACTCGCATTAGGCTACTGCGAGTCTGCTTCCCATTGGCTGCAGGGGCATGGTCCATGCCGGTGACACACCGTAGGATGCATGTGCGCGCTACCGCGGTGGTGCATCATTTGAATGCCTCCAGTCACCGCCTCCGCGGGGGTGGTGCACGCCCATCGCGATTTTGAAACTCGCATCAGGCTACCGCGAGGCTGCTTCCCATTGGCTGCAGGGGCATGGTCCATGCCGGTGACACACCACAGGGGCCAGGCGGTAGGCACCGCCATATGTCTGGCAGACAGTGCCTGGAGTGACCGTGATTTGGGTAGCGGAGCATTGTGACCGCAATTGTCACATACATAACTGGCGGTGTCTCCCGCGAACGTGCATGGGTTATGGGCGCTGCCACACCTCAGTGGCCAGGCGGTAGGCACCGCCATATGTCTGGCAGACAGTGCCTGGAGTGACCGTGATTTGGGTAGCGGAGCATGGTGACCGCAATTGTCACATACATAACTGGCGGTGTCTCCCACGAACGTGGCCAGGCGGTAGGCACCGCCATATGTCTGGCAGACAGTGCCTGGAGTGACCGTGATTTGGTAGCGGTGGGTAGCGGTGCATTGTGACCGCAATTGTCACATACATAACTGGCGGTGTCTCCCGCGAACGTGCATGGGTTATGGGCGGTGCCACACCTCAGTGGCCAGGCGGGAGGCACCGCCATATGTCTGCCAGAGAGTGCCTGGAGTGAGCATTAATGGAGTTGTGGAGTAGCTGTGCTGCACCTAACGTGTCCTCCAGCTCTCTGCATAGGCCAACACATATAGTGCCCAGTATCTCAACAATTGAAGGGTCCTCATGAGGGCAAATGCACAAAAGGGACATGTCACTCCACGTCACCAACACATACCATATATGGGTCGCCAATACATTGCATGGGCACATACACTCGCACATGTCACATGTGCTGTGTAATGAAATGTAGACTGTCCAGTTACTGTGTTGCATAGCATATGGAGATAATGGTCAATGTCTGTGTGTGCAATGTAACGCACAATGTCGTCTCATTGACTGGACTAGGGGCATGCGCAACTGGCACATTGTCCAATGCACATGCTCACACGTGTCCCCCACGCTCAGCCGGTGGTCAGTGTGTAGTTGATGTGTGCCATGTGCAACCTGTGTTGGGAGGTGTATCAGGGCCAGCAACATGGTGTGTTCGGGTAGTATTGCAATTATTAACATATGCTGGGGGTCATACTCACAGGTATGCACACATATCTGTTAGTATATCACACTGTGTATGCGAATGAGCCGGAGGGGTGCACAGATAATTGCTGCTGGTAAGGGGACAGGTGTACGAGTAGTGTGCCTGATGTGAACCTACTTGTGAAGTGCCCTGTTGGTTAATGGTGCATGTTGTAAGACTTGGGAATGTGTCTGGAGAAGAAATTGATGTGCTGCACATTTCATGGGCTTCTGCATTGACATCTGTGCACTGTGATCTGTCCTAGGAGGAGGCACAATATCCATCGTCCGTTCACAGTCCTGGCAGACATGGAGAATGAGGAAATAATCCGCAAATTCAGGCTGGACCGACAAACCCTGCAGAACCTATGTGCCATGTTGGAGCCCCACCTGCAGCCACGTCGGACATATCCAACAGCTTTCACCGCAACAGCTAAGGTGATGGCATGCCTGTATTTCTTTGCAACGGGCTCATTCCAGCACACGGTCGCAAGTGCAGGCGGGATGTCACAGCCGATGTTCAGCATGGTGCTGAGGGATGTCCTGTCGGCCATGATGCTGTTCAAAGACAGATATATCCATTTTCCCAGGGGGCCTGAGTTGGTGGCTGTGAAGGGCGATTTCTATGCCCTTGGACATATCCCACATGTCATTGGTGCAATTGATTGCACACATGTTGGGCTTGTGCCACCACAGGCACGTGAACAGGTTTATCGCAATAGGAAGCATTCACACTCGGTAAATGTTCAAGTGGTGTGCCTGGCGGACATGATCATCTCACACGTGTGTGCCAAGTTTCGCGGCTCAGCCCATGATGCCCACATCTTGCGCAGCAGCATCGATCCTCAGTTGATGGCCAATATGCTTCCTGAGCATGCATGGCTTGTGGGTGAGTATGTATGGTGGATTAGAGTGGTGTGTGTGTGTGACATGCTGTTGTGTTGCATTTTGGGACTGCAAGGTTAATCTGTGTCTCTCACACACAGGTGACTCGGCATATCCAAACCGCCTGTGGTTGCTGAGCCCATTGCGGAACCCCGTCACGCCAGCTGATGTGCGATACAATGATGCCCATGGGAGGACACGGCGTGTGATAGAACGGACATTTGGTCTCCTAAAATCAAGATTTCGGTGCCTGGACCGTACTGGGGGCCCTTATGTACTCGCCAGGGAAGGTGTGTCAGATAGTGGTGGCATGCTGCATGCTCCACAACCTGGCCATTCGCAAGGCAATACCCCTGATCCTGGATGACGATGATGAGCAGCCAAGGCCGCCGCCTGCAAATCAAGCCGGATCCAGTGACGAGGGCAGTGGAGAGGAGGAAGGGGTCGACATGCGTCGACAGCTCATCACCCGCTACTTCACTTGAAGGTGAGTGACGATGTAGATGGGACAAAATGGTCTGATGGTGTCGCTGTTGCTGTGTGGGTGTATGTGAGCTTGCTGACTGCAGCTTGGTGTTGACTCATTGCTGCCTGTCAATGTATGTGTGATTGGTTAGTGTGAAACAGATTGTCTCTATGGTGACTGTTGCTCTGTGTAAAGTTTGTAGATCTGAGTACCTTGTTGACAAGTGTTGTGTGATGTGTGCAATGCCACACCCATGCAAGTGACTCTTGTTCTGCGGTTTTCCGTAGGTCCCTTCAGCATCTCACTTGTTACCTACATTCCATTCCCCTGGACCATGTCCTACGCGGTGAAGGTTGCACATCCTGTATTAAAGACGGAGCAGACACAACAACATGTGTGTAAGGTGTATTTATTAACAACTGTGACATGCAAGGGTGGAGAAAATGTGAAGGGGTAATTGAAGAAGTGAGTTGACAGTCAAGGTAAATGAGATACTTGAGTAGTCCCCACAATGATGTGGAGACCCAGTCCAACAGATGGATGCCATTCACATGGCAGTGTGGTGAAGGATAGTCCAAAAGGTCAATGCAGTGGTGCAGTGGTCTGCCATCATGGCTGGTTTGGGGACTAGCGTTTGGCAGGTGCTTGGGCACGTGAGTCCCCCTGGCCTTTCCTTGGACGGCCCCTCTTGCGCTTCACTGGAGGGGCCACTGCTGCAGGGGCAGTGGTGTCTGAGGACTCACCCCCTCTGTGGACGCAGGGGAGGATGATGAAGTGTCATCCTGCTGCCCAACGGGGGAGGCAGAGGGGTAGAATGTTGTGCTTGCCTGTCCCTCAGAACCGCCACTAGCTGCCCCAAGAGGTCCACAATCTGTCCCATGCGTGTGTCCATGGACCTCCGCAGCAGGAGGTGCTCCCGAGATTCTTCCTCTAACCGGCCCATTCGTCCCTGGGCCTGTTGGTATGCCCCAAGGACTCTGTCGATGTGGCCCAGGGCTTCCGTCCCAGGATCAGTCCCCCTCTGCATGAGCCTGTCCCGACCAGCTGCACTGCTGCCACGGTCCTGTCCGGTCCTCACATTGGCCCGCTGCATCCTCTCCCTGGCCTCCGCAGTCGATGTGGTGGGCTGTTCAACCCCTGGGGCAGGGTGGGTGTTGCGGACAGCTGTGGTGGTGGTGGTGGTAGTAGTGGGTGACATACAGGCCGTGACAGCAGCTGTCAGAGGATGGTCAGGGGCTGCAGCTGATGTGGTTGGGGGGACAATGGGTGCCTGGGACTAGTTGCGGCCTGCCACACCAGATGGGCCAGCGTGGAGCTCCTCATCCAAGGAATCCAGGGAGTCCTCATCCAGTTGTCTCTGTTCCGGGGGGGGGGGACTGGCTATGCAGGGTGGTGTCATACTCTGCAGTGAGTTCTTGGTCACCTGTGGGTCAGATGAGAAATGGTCATTGTGTTGCACCCATCAAAGTTTGTGTTAGCAGTGTTACATCAACTGTTTGTACATCCAGCAGTTGTTCACTGTACAAATTAGCATTGACCGACATCCAGTGATGCATTACAAGCTGTTGTGGTACATACATTACTTGTCCATTTTGGGAGTTGTCAAGACATGACATGCACAATATAATATTTTGACATTGACAGTCTCATGTTGGCATCCTGTTATTGATCAATCATATGTCATCCATTTACGCGTATGTGTCACTTGTAGAGCCCTTGTAGCGGTTCTCTCTGCACAGTGAGTGAGCATTGTAGTTTCATGCATACCTTTTCAATGTGGTGTAGATATCTGTATTTGCAATTCCAGACATGCTTAAGTTTGCTTTAAGTCGATCCTAGGTGGTCTGGTCCACTGCTACTGTCAGATGGCATGTAGTGGTGTGCATGGTTGTGCTCGGAGTTCCATCGACATGTGTTTCAGTCATTCACACTTTGGTTGCTGTCACAGTTTCATTTTCTTAGGTGTGTGCACACTATAGTTGCCAATGCTATCTGGGTGTGCAGTTGTGCATTGAGAGGCCTGGTGTCCTATGCCAACATGTTTTTTTCAATGCATATCTGGCTTTGTGTTGTGGCTGTGGATATGTTGTGTTTGCTGTGTTTTCCTTGTATTTGTGAGACCTCTCCGTGTGTGTAGGATGAGGGCTTCCATCTTGGTCCAGTGTGGGACAAGTCAGCATGATATGTCCACATGCCAGTTCTTTTGCAGTGTACATTGCAATGACTGACACATGCATGTTGGTGCCAGGAAGTAATGGGTCTTGTGTGCTGGCGGTCAGGTGGGCCCGTGTGAGTTGTTGTGCAAGCTTCCCAGCCCCACACACCACGACCTGTGAGATGCGGTTACCTACCTGTGAGTTGTGTGGGTAGCATACATTGCCTGCCACATGCTTCTTATTGGGGGTGTAGTGTCCCATCCTCCATAGTGGTGGGACAGCATGCATGTTGCATTTTGTGGGACGGATAGCCAAACACACTGCACCGTCTCACTGTGAAGATGGCTACCTACCTGTTAGGTGAGGGTGCGGCACACAATGGCTGAGGCATGCTTCTGGGTGGGGGCAGTGCTCCATCCTGCTCAGCTGTGGGACACGGGGGCCTGGTGGGAGTTGTAGTGCAGGCCTCCCAAACACCCACCCACCTCCCGGTAAAGATGGCTACCTACCTGTTAGGTGAGGGTGTAGCACACAATGGCTGAGGCATGCTTCTGGGTGGGGGCAGTGCTCCATCCTGCTCAGCTGTGGGACAAGGGGGCCTGGTGGGAGTTGTAGTGCAGGCCTCCAAAACACACACCCACCTCCCGGTAAAGATGGCTACCTACCTGTTAGGTGAGGGTGTAGCACACAATGGCTGATGCATGCTTCTGGGTGGGGGCAGTGCTCCATCCTGCTCAGCTGTGGGACAAGGGGCCTGGTGGGAGTTGTAGTGCAGGCCTCCCAAACACCCACCCACCTCCCTGTGAAGATGGCTACCTACCTGTTAGGTGAGGGTGTAGCACACAATGGCTGAGGCATGCTTCTGGGTGGGGGCAGTGCTCCATCCTGCTCAGCTGTGGGCCAAGGGGGCCTGGTGGGAGTTGTAGTGCAGGCCTCCCAAACACCCACCCACCTCCCTGTGAAGATGGCTACCTACCTGTTAGGTGAGGGTGTAGCACACAATGGCTGAGGCATGCTTCTGGGTGGGGGCAGTGCTCCATCCTGCTCAGCTGTGGGCCAAGGGGGCCTGGTGGGAGTTGTAGTTCAGGCCTCCCAAACACCCACCCACCTCCCTGTGAAGATGGCTACCTACCTGTTAGGTGAGGGTGTAGCACACAATGGCTGAGGCATGCTTCTGGGTGGAGGCAGTGCTCCATCCTGCTCAGCTGTGCGCCAAGGGGGCCTGGTGGGAGTTGTAGTGCAGGCCTCCCAAACACCCACCCACCTCCCTGTGAAGATGGCTACCTACCTGTTAGGTGAGGGTGTAGCACACAATGGCTGAGGCATGCTTCTGGGTGGGGGCAGTGCTCCATCCTGCTCAGCTGTGGGCCAAAGGGGCCTGGTGGGAGTTGTAGTGCAGGCCTCCCAAACACCCACCCACCTCCCTGTGAAGATGGCTACCTACCTGTTAGGTGAGGGTGTAGCACACAATGGCTGAGGCTTGCTTCTGGGTGGGGGGAGGGCTACATCCTGCTCAGCTATGGGACAAGGGGGCCTGGTGGGAGTTATAGTGCTGGCAGCATGTACACATGTGCCCATGGTGAGGTTGCTGACTACCTTTGGGGGGCTTCAGGGGGAGTGTCTGTTGTATCTGTGAGAGATGTGTTGGGAGGAGTGTTGTGCACATGAATGAATTTGTACCTAGGAGGTATTATTTTGTGATAGGGCAAGACAGTACATTTGTGTGATGTTAGGCATTTGTTTGTACTTACCAGCCTCCACTCCCCGGGTATTCCTGAGAGACTCTCTGGATATAGAATGCCAAGCACCTTCTCCTCCCATTCAGTGAATGTTTTGAGTGGAACGGGAGGGCCACTGCCTGTCCTCTGCGCCAGCTCATGGTTCTTGGCTCTCCTCTTTTTGACCACTGCCTTCAGATCGTGCCACCTCTTCATGATTTAATCTCTATTGCGTGGCACGGTCCCTACTGCATGGACCTTCTCTACTATCCTTCTCCACATTTGCGTCCTTGTTGCTAGTGGTGTCTGTTGGACCTGGTTACCAAACAATTGTGGTTCTACCCTGATTATCTCATCGACCATGACCCTCAACTCGCTCTCAGTGAATTTGGGCATTCTCTGTGGTGACATGGTGTGTGATGTGTCAAGGTGTTTAGGGTGCAGGTTTGGGAGTGGTAGTGGTGGTGTGTGCTGTGCAAAGGTGTTAGAGGTGCAGGTGTGGGAGTGGTGGTGGTGGTGGTGATGTGTGTGTGTTGTGCAGATTTGCCTCTCCTGTCATCTGTGGTGGATGTCCCCTCAGTTGTGGAGTTTTGCAAAGGATTGTGGTCTGTTGCGGGCTGGATTTATACTGGTGTCTGTGGGTGTGTCAGGATGGGGTATTGGTTGCAGGTGTGGTGTGGTGTGTGTGTGTACCTGGGATTTGTAGTTTTGGAGTTTCCCATGGGGGTGTGGCTTTGGGCTGTGTTAGCTATTTTTGGGTGCATGCCTTGTATGGTTGGTGCACTTTGTGGCCATGTTGTGTGTTTTTCTGGCGACCGCCATTTTTTTGGCGGAGCGTCCGCAGTGGTGGCTCGGCTATGGCGCTTCCGTCGTCTCACTGATTCTTCACTGTTGTCGACCGCGGCGGTCGGAAACAGCGCACTGCACCGCGGGGATGTCGGGAATATCATAATTTTGATGGCGGTGTCTCCGCTGTGGTTGCGGGCGTTTGGCCTGTTTCCGCTGCGAATCCGACCGCCGCTGACGGGTTTGGGCCCTTTCCGCAGGCGTACAGCAGATTCTCGGGTCTCCTTTCTGCCGCGGTTGTGGTTTTACCGCTGGGGATCCTAATCTAGCCGTCGGTTTTCCCGCGGTAGAGGCGGGCGGTGTTTTCCCACCACCATGGCGGTCGGTTTTTTTTCCGTCCGCCATCGTAATGACCTCCATAGTTTGGTTTTTCAGAACAAATTACCTTAAACTTTGTAATTTCTTCTACAAACTTCTCAGTAGTACTATCTTCCACCTCCTCTTCAACACCTACACTTATCAAACTCTCACTTTGTGTACACTCTTCTCCAGTACTGAAGAAACAAAACTCAATATCATCACAAACTTTTATTACATCCGATACGGTGCCATGCAAAAGAGCAGTGTTTATTTCACTTAAAAATAATGCAGGACTTTTTACATTGTACAATCTTCTTACTAACTTCCGCATTGCAGAGTGATGTACTGCTAACATTCTCAAATGATGAAAAACACTTTGACACACTTTTCTAGAAAGACAAGCGAGAGAATGACCTTGCAAGCCAGTATTTTTTCTCACTTTACAAGGATCTAGTCCTTGCAACATCTTAATCTTTTGTTTAATACTTTTTTTTACTATACTCTCGTAAGAAATTTCGTAAAATATAAATAGACTCCTGTCGTATACTACAAATACTACTACAATCCCATGTATACACTGGGGCTTGAGAACGTCTCCCATGAACTTCTTCAGCTATCAGTTCTTCCACATTTCTAGGAACCATATTTTCTTTTTCAATTGCACAACCGTTCTTCACTTCATAAGCATGACCACTGGTATCAACTGCGTGAACTAATGTATTCTTTTGAAAATAGCTCTCTTCATTAAAAAAAGGTTCTGAACTAGAAGTGTGCTTCCATTCACCCAAATTTTTTTACAAAAGTTAGTTCTGTTAACTAGTCTTTTCCTTTTACTTTTGTCCTTCATAGAATGCATTGGTTTATCTAATGTTCGCATTCTCTTTAAAACTAAAATGAACAATCTTCTTTTCAATTCAAAAGTCTTTTCGACTATACTTTCAATTTGTTGTTTCTTCTTGTAAAATGCACATCTTCTTTTATATTTCTTGCAATCTTTCAATACATTTTGTAGTACTCTACTTTTATACATACGTTTCCTAATATCATGATATTGATTCATACTTCTTTCAACATAGTTTGTTTTATCTGAACGTGATTTTCCATTAATTTGTCCTTTTTTCATTTCATTCTTCTTCGTTCTAGAACTTTTCTTTCTATTTTCTGCATTTTCAAAATTCTTTCCAGTTCTAAAAAGTCTTTTAAGAAATTCTTTTGTTCTCTTACCACAAGACTTTTTCTTTTTTGCCACATGTTGTAGTTCATCTAATTCCTGCTTTTGTCTCTCCTTTAAATAGTACTCTTTTCGTTGTTCTTTTTTCTTTTGCGATTTTTTTGTTATGGTGAATCTTTCTTAATAATAATGAAGAATATCTGAAAAAAAGAATTTTTAAAATAATTTAATATTATTAAAATAATTATATATAAAAGAGGTACAGAAAGAAGGAACAGGTGGTCAGAGTAACGCAAAAGAGGTGCATTAAGAGGGAAGAAGGGTACAGAAAAAGGAAATAGGGATGCAGAAATTTGGAACAGAGGTACAGTAAGAAGCCAAAGCAGTACAGAAAGAACCAACAGAGCTGCAGAAAGAGGCAAGAGGGGTACAGAAAAAGGCAAGTGAAGTGCAAAACGAAGCAAAAGACGTGCAGAAAGAACCAACAGAGCTGGAAAAAGAGGTAAGAGGAGTGCAGAAAGGAGTAGGAGAAATGCACAATGATGCAAGAGGGGTAGAGAAAGAGGCAGGAGGGGTGCAGAAAGAGGAACAAAACTGCAGAAACAGGAAAAGGGGTGCATAAAGAAGCAAGTGAAGTGCAGAAAGAGGCAGGAGAGGTGCACAAAGAGGAAAGAGAGTTACAGAAAGATGCAAGTTAAGTGCACAAGAAGACAACAGAACTGCAGAAAGAGGCAATATGGATGCAGAAAGAAGCAAGACAGGTGCACAAAGAAACAAAAGAAGTGCAGAATGAAGGAATAAAGGTGCAGAAAGATGCAAAAACAGTGCAGAGAGATGTAAGAGGGGTACAGAAAAAAACAAATGAGGTGCATAAAGAAACAACAGACGCCTAGATACTGCCTAAATGATTGCATCAGTGTAGCAGTAATGCCTGAGTGATTACAGCACTGCATATGTAACGCCTGCATCATTCTAAGACTGCATGGCGAGTACTTGGGTGTTTTTATAAGTGCATGAGAGTTCGGCCTCGCCAAAAATAAAGCAGCACACTATTACATAACTCAACTATAAGTGTCTCCATATTGTTAAAAGCACGCATACATATCTCTCTACGTTATCAAATCATCATGATATGTAAAAGAAATATGTATACAATATTTCTGAAATATGTTGAAACCTAGAAACTGAGACACGTAATAGATCTCACTAAGTAATTCCAACACTCAATGGGTGCTCCTTGGGTAATTGTATGAGTGCAAGGGTAGTCACTGGGTAAGTACAGGACAAGATGAAAAGTGACTGACTAATTTCATGAGTGCAAACATACACATTGAGTGCATGGATAAGTGTATAAATAGCACCTGAAGGCATAGATGAGTCATTGAGTACTGCCTAGGTGAATACATGAATGCAACAGAAATGCATGGGTGATTCAACGACTGCAAGGGTAGTGTGTAGGTAATTACATGACTGCACAGCAACAGCCTGCATGATTGCATAACTGTAGGCGTAGTACATAACTAGACCCTGAGTGATTCCTTGCCTGCAAGGGTAATATCTGGGGGATTACTGAAGTAGATAGCAAGTGAGTGGGTGATTTTATAAGTTCATGAGTACCGCCTGGGTGATTACTGAAGTACTAAGATACAGCCTGAGTGATTACAGGTGTGGAAAGGTAGTGACTGGGTGATTTTAAAAGTACATGACTACAGGCTGAGTGATTACATAAGTACAAGAAAAGTGCGTATGTGATTGAAAGAGTACAAGGGGATTAAAGGACTACATAGATAACATCTCACTGATTGCATGACTACAGGGAGAATGTCTAGGGATTGACATGACTACATACCAAGTGACTGGGTGATTTTATAAGTGCATGGGTACTTCTTGGGTGATTGCAGGACTACTGAGGTAGAGACTGAGTAAATAAAAGTGTGCAAAAGTAGTGCCTGGGTGATTTCATAACAGCATGACTACTGGCTGAGTGATTACATGAATACAAATGTAGTGCCTCCATAATTCAAGGAGTGCAGCAGTAGTGCTTGGGTGATTACATAAGTACATGAGTAATACCTTACTGATTGAATAACTACATAGATGCTCTCTAAATGATTGTATCTTTCAAACCACACTTTTGTGCTGCATCTTCAGCATTCTATCTAAAATTATGCGGCATCATTCAACTATACCTTTCTACAGACTACAAAATAGAAGCCTAATTAGTATCAGCTTATGTGAATATCTTTCAAACCACACTTTTGTGCTGCATCGTCGCCATTCTATCTAAAATTATGCAGCATCAGTCAACTATACCTTCCTACAGACTAAAAAAAGAAGCCTAATTAATAACACCTGATATGAGCATCTTTCAAACCACACTTTTATACAGCATCATCGCCATTCTATCTAAAATTATGTGGCATCATTCAACTATACCTTTCTAAACACTAGTAAAAAGACGCCTAATTAATAGCACCTTATGTGAATATCTTTCAAAACCACACTTTTGTACTGCATCTTCACCATTCTATCTAAAATTATGCGGCATCATTCAACTATACCTTTCCAAACACTAGTAAAAAGATGCCTAATTAATAACACCTTATGTGAACATCTTTCAAACCACACTTTTGTGCTGCATCATCACTATTCTACTAGTACTCACAGTCTTGAACCTACCACTTAAAAAGCAACAACAGCTCTTTGTTATACATCATGCACCTTAAAATGTATAAAATATATGAAAATACATATACAAGTAGAAACATACTTAGGACAGAAATCCATGCAAACCTTAAAACTTCACAGACTCCATCTCCTAATTTAAACCAACAGCTAAAATTATGCGGTATACTACAAATGAACATATCCACACACTAAAACAAACTATCATAATCACTAATCCATATTCCAATATACACATAATACTATACAGAATCTTTTTTAAACAACATTTAACTACAATAAAACAAACTACAATAAACATCTCTACATTTCCTAATATATTTCAAACATCAAGGTTTTTGATTAACTATTTAACTAAAAAATTAAAAAACACATAATACACCTCACAAATTTATTACTCGCCTTCCAAATTGTTTTGTAAAATTTAAAATATCAGAAAGTCATAAAAGATTTTCTTATACACACAATCAATGTAATGCACTCCTCTCAGCAAAGCAAAACCAGTAATGGCAAAGTTTCCCTCTCTTTCTCTACACAAATAAATGTAAGTAACAAATCACATTGCTTCCCACATTTTTTCAAATTCAAAAACACATTTCTATTGGTTAGACATATTAACCCTTACCAACTGACTTCTAAAAGTGCCCAAACTGGTTCTGGAATTTTTTGGAATCTTGACTCCACCGTGTAGCAAAGCGATGGAGCAGCGAATCCATACGGGAGTTCAAAAATATATTACAAATAAAAACATGACTACTTTTTAACAACACAACACTTCTAAACATACTACTGACTTGGAAAATCTTACTTTAATAAGATTTCACTGATATATAAATTACAATTTCACATTTTAAGTACACAGTAAACTTTCAACCCCTCCCCCATTCTGCTTAGTGCCAGTTTCCATAGTAACAGTTCATGGAACAATCAACTTAACTAACAGGTCACAAGTTCACCACACAATGTTGCAAATGCAAACAGCAGGTTTGGTTGACTTTGCAAAATATAATTTTATCCTTTCTATTGTACCTTTCAAACATTTTTTACTAACCAATAAGAAATATGCTTTTAAAAAAAAATAAAATGCACCCTATTTTTGAATGTACAATGTTCTTAAACAGCCAATCAATTCTCTACTTTTTTTAAAACGGCATCTTGTCCACCATTTTACATACCTCTCATTCTACCAACTGACTACCTCAGCTACAGACATCTTTTCATTACTTCCAGACATCCCTTCAAGATGCTTACAGTGTGGATTGTTGGGCACAGTTATGTTTTCTGGTGCAAAAGGTATGCTGAACGCAGAGGTATTGACAAAGACCTAGCTTTGCAAAATGTGGACATTAAATGGATTGGACAAAGAGGATTAAAGTGGCACCAATTGATGCCTTTGGTTAAAACCTTTTTGCATCTCCAACCCCCTGACCTCATGATTGTGCACTGTGGTGGCAATGACCTAGGCACATTGACTGGGGTAGGTCTGGAAATGAGGGCTATTTTACAGATACTAAAGAACCCCTGTTGGCCTTTTTGATCAGGGAGACAACACAAACATTTATGAGTTCTCTCTTTTGTGATATTCGAGCATGGTGATGATTGGAAGTGGAATGAACCTGCATACTTCCCACTCTCTCCTATTATTTAAAGGCATGCTGTATTTAGACATTTTGGAAATGTTAAGAGTATGCATTTGTTAAGTGTCCTCTTCCTTATGTCTAGACTAACCAAGTTACAGATTTTACACCTCCCAGCTTGGCAGCATAGGTTAGCAATGAGATGTTTGTAGCATCCCTTCAGACTTCAGAAACCTTGGAGCCTGGGTAAAGGGAGTGATTTTTAAATTCCTGGCAGAGGAAATTGACTTGACTTTTGTTGAATTATAGCAATTCTATTATGTCAATTTAATTTAAAAAATATCAGCTTTGTGAACAAATGATGCAGCAGGTGTACCTATTGGGCCCTGGTTGGGCCAACACAAAGACCAAGGGTTGGCAGCAGGAAGTGGACAGAGTAACGAAGAGCAAACTCTGAACTTATAGATTTATTTTTTAAAACCCTGCTCTAGACTATGTGTGCTAGGACTCTTGTGGTGATGGGAAGACTAAACAGAGGAATTGCGCAACTTGCTGGGAGGTATTATGGTGTGGCTATTAAAGGTTATGACGTAAGGAGAGTGCAGTGTGTGATTGTATGCTGAAGAATAAAGATGTCTGTTACAGAGCTCCGTGTGTGACGTATTCATTTGCATGCTCCCGGGCTGGGGAGGACGCTACATCTGGCGACGAGTAGGGGATACATGCCCCAAAGAAATGAGACTGCCCTCTCTGAGAGTTTGCAATAGTACAGCAAACGGCTTGTGCATGCCACATGCGCCCCAAGTCGATGCAAAGCAGTCTGAAGTTGGCATATGTGGAGTTGAAGCCCTGCTCCAGCCCAGACACAGCCATTGAAGAAGTTGAAGGCTCTACAGAGGAGCACACTCGAAAAGCCCACCAGAATCTGCTAGTAAGGCTGAAAGAAGAGATATTGTGCTGCAACATAACACAGAGCCATCATTGATACAAAGCAAAACACTAAAGGCAGCCACAACCAGGTATGATGCAAAAAGCTAAAGGCAGCGATGACCAAGTGCGAGAGACGAAACCGTTACTTACCGTCAAGATAGAAGATGGCGCCTTACGACCTCCGATGGGGCTTGATGACCCAAGTGCAAGCACACGGCTAGTGCATGCAGAAGTGACAGGTACAGGTGAACAGTGACTGTCGTCTTAACAGCATATGCTCTCAATGTCAAGCCACGTAGTCCATTGAGGCGATGTCATCAATCGACGTCGAAGGCCAAGGCGTCAGTTCCGATCACCACAAAGTCGTCACTGCGTTGACTTTGATGGTTCTGGACAGCAGAAATCATGACTTGATTGGCACCATTTGACAGGGCAGGACTCACAGATGGCAGAGTCCAGGTGCTGTTGTAAAGTTGAAGGAAGTCTTTGATGGCCCTGATACTTCAGAACATGGGTCAAGCCAGCAAGCCCTTAGAGTCACTCTGGGTTCAAGTGAGATGGGTCCAGTCCTTGTCCTCAGCAGGGAAAAGATCAGCAGGCAGCAGGGCAGCACAGCAAAGCAGAAACACAGTTCTTCCAGAGCAGCAGTTGAGCAGAGTGGCAATCCTTGTAGCACAGCAGGCTTTACTCCTGGCAGAGTTCTTCACAGCTCCAGTAGTGTACTGTCTTGGTAGGGTAAGATGCCCAGTACTTATACCCAGTTGTGCCTTTGAAGTGGGAGTGACTTCAAAGCAGGCCCTTGATGTGCACAGGTCCCCCTGTCATCCTAGCCCTGGCTCCAAACTATCAGTAGGTTTTGGCACCAGCAGTGTCTGGTTGGCTGAAGGGATGCCCCCAGCCAGGTAGAACCTACTGCTCCAGTCAAGGGCAGGTGAATACACTCACTGTACAACACGTGCTCAACCTTGGCACTGAGCAGTCAGGCTTATATCAGAGACAATGTGTAAAGCAAAGGCACAGCAGTCACTCGCAATGAAATACACCGAGTGTCACAAAAGAGACGTCACACAGGATGTATGTAAAAATGTTTATATTCAACATACATATTCAGTCATTATAACGTGAACAACGTATACTTTTTGGGCATAAAACACATTCAGAAATATTACTAGCAGCACAAGGCCCACTCGTGGCCAGGCAATCCGGGCACAGCATCTGGTGCGCGCTGGTATGAATCGCACCAGGTACTTCAGATTTCAAACACAATGAATTTCCGCACCACCCTGGAAATGAGGTACAAGGACCGGATCACATTGAGATGGGTTGCACCAGGCAATTCCGGTCACACACACAGAGAAGAATTGCAATTCCATACCTTGCTGGAAATGAGGCACAGCGTCCGGTGCGCAATGATACAGGTTTCCCTGGAAATTAGGTACAAGGACCGCTGCATATTGAGGTGGGTTGCACCAGACAATTGCGGTCACACACAGCCAAGAGTTGCAATGCCGTACCTCCCTGGAAATGAGGCACAACATCCGGTGCACAATGATACAGGTTGCACCAGACCAGTCCGGTAGCACACACACAGGCGCAAGTTCAGCAGAGCCACATACGGTAGAATGAGGCACTACTATGGGTACACCCTCACCTCCCAGGGTCACACACTGTGAATCGGACACCGCACGCAATGAGCATGCAGTCGGCATGTCACATGAGACAGATGTGGCACGATTGACGAAACGGGCCACACGGGGTAAAGCAGCCGGTGAATCTGCTCACCCACCAACTAGACGCTTATGAGTGTCAGGGTCCCCGCAGTACAGGAACCACACGCCTTAAATGTGGACAAGGTTTCTGGGGCTCCGCATTAGACAATCTGGTCTCCAGACACAAGTCTTATTTCCACCCTCACACCACGCTACCAGTTGGGTTTCAGTAGCTGATGTGGGCACTTGAGAGGGCACCACTCTCCAGATGTCACAGGTAGATGGTGTTGGCCCCTCACGGGAGATCTTTTATGTCCCTGAGATCTCTGTGAGAACAGGAAGCCCACGGTCGTACCCTTGGAGAGGACACTTCAGGGCGCCACACTTCAGCAGGTCCTCGGCCCAGCCAGCCACTATTCGGACAGTTATTCTCCATGTACGCAACAGAGTCCTCTGGCAGTGTGCACCACGCAGTCCGGGTTCTCCAGTCACACGTCCCCCAAGCGTATCTCACCCTTTGCTGAAGGATGGCACTCATAGGTATACTATTGTGTGTATTTGAAGTTAGTGGTGGTTTAAGGCGTTTCCCTTTGAACCACAGATGTCTCCCCTAAATTGTAGGCCTGTCTTCCATAGGCCATGGAATGCAGATCTTAATCTTTAGTAGGGCCATGATCCGGCCCTTAGAGGCTAAGTGTCAAAACCTCTCTCTCCAGTATATCCCTTTCTGCCCTCAAATGGCAGAGGTCTGCCGGTCTCGTGGGATGCCCATAGTTTATGGCTGCCACTTGGGGAACGCACAGATGTGCTCCCTCTGGTGTCCACTGGAGCCAGGCACCTCGGCACACGAGACTCTTAGAGTGACATTTCTAAGCGAGTTATGCCAAAAACCCCTTTACCTATGGAAAGGGTTTGGTATGGCAAATCCATTAATAGGAAACATCATGAGGCTACTCCACTGCAATCCACTATTGCAGCCTGAAGTAATGTCAACCATGCCCCTACGTTAACCTATGGGAAGAGCAGGCCTCATAGGTAGTGAAAACACGCATAGGTATTCCTCACTACCTGGGCGCACGTGCGCTATTGCGCACACAGGCCCGCCTTGGCAGGTTGGACACATAGTCCCCAGCACCAGGAGATCAAGTGTGCCTGCCCAAGTCTGCACAGCAGACTGGACACGGGTTAAACTAAATATGTGTGTCTGTGCTAACACACAAACCTGCCCTGGCAGGCAGCACACGCAATCACTGCCACCATAGGTGCGGGTGCGCACATACAGCGACCTACAAGGCAAGCTGCTTATGAGTTTACTCATGATAGCTGCCAGTGTGCATCCACCGATCTGCAAGGACAGATCAGCCCATGTTTCAGAACACTAAATCCGCGCCACCTCCCCATATGGGTAGGAGGGGCGCACGCGCTTTCATTTGGCAAGGACAGGCCGGGCACCTGGAGTACCCAGGCCCTAGCACCTTTGGTGCAAGTGCACGCTAACCATCCTGCCCAGACCAGCCGGACATGGGTCGACCGCCTTACGGGTGCAATTGTGCATTCAGGGCCAGCGACGGTGGACTGGGCACCTTGCCACTAGCACCATGCATGAAAGCGTGAAGACACAGGCCTGCACTGGGGATGCAGGTATGCACTCACCGGCCCGTGTTGGCAGACCGGGCACTTATCCCCAATGCTATAGGTGCCAGGGTGCATCCTCTAGCCTGCCAGGGCAGGCTGGACATATATTTGAAACAGCATAAGGGCCCAGGTGTGCCCAGGCGCATAGTTAACATCTCTCCGGTACAAGGGCGCACTCCCTGGTCTGCGTTGGCAGACCAGCCCATGTTTCGGAACATCGTGTCAGCACCTCTTCCTAATCTATGTAGGAAGGCACCTGCACTTTCCCACCGCCTTGACAGTGAGGACACACTCAAGGCCCTGAGGCCCCATGAAAGAATCAGCAACACCCCAGGTGTACCTGATGGGCAGAGCCGAACTCCAAGGCAGGGGAATCCCCATTTGGGGGGTTCCTCACTGCCTCGACAGGGAACATCGATATGTACCCACCATGCCCCGCACCCATCAGGGCTTGCCTGGGGGTGCCCTCATGGTATGGGACGGCCCACTCAGGGTTGGCTGAGGCGTAAGTGCTGCCAACATAGGCAGGGGCGTAATGACGCCGCACAGGCCTGCAATGACAGGCCCGCAATGACAGGCCCATTACCATGTTCACAGGATATCCGGTGAGTGGCACACTCAGTGCTAGGTCCCACTACTAGCCGGGGCCGTACCCACCCCGGGTATGTGGTCTTCCCTTTTTACAGGGCGCACGAGGTACAGCTACTAAATGCATCACATATGCACCCCCCTGCCCAATGTGGGCGAGGCAGATGCATGCACCTTCCCTCTGTAGTACAGTGGGAAGGTGCCAAGATTCCTTAGGTCGTGCAGAGAGGGTCTGCAAGACTAGGAGGAAAAAGCAAAAGGTTTTGGGGTAAATTCCCTTAAGAAGGCCATGTCCAACAGTAGGGGGTAATCAGCCCTTTCTGTGAGAAACAGTGCCTATTTAGGTGTAAGTGTCACCTCCCTCTCGCTCTTCCTGCCCATGAAGAGCTATCAGAATGCAGATGAGTTCTCTGTCACACCCACCAATCCTGTGTTTGTGGCTATCTAGAGGGAATGCACAAAGAATAGCTGGCACCCACCCCAGACATCTGGTGGAGACAGGCTGCAAGGCACTCACAGCAGTAGGATCAGAGGCCAAAAAGCAACATCTGTTACAAGTAGAACCCAGACAAAGTCGATCGTCATCAAGTTCATCATGCAAAGGCTCTTCAACGTCATTATCAAGCACCACTGAAAAAAATGGATGTGCGATGATAATATCAACTAAAGAACGACATGCACATGTAGGTTTGGCTGCTTGCAGAAAAGAACAAAGGACAAATAAACAAATGAAACAACAGAATTTATTTGGACACTGCCCCAAGATTACAATAAAGGTCAACAGTTGCCTCATAACCTTTATTATAGACAGTGGTGTGTCAATTAACATCATGCCAGTCGAAGAGTTTAACAGCCTGTCTCCTGTGCCATACTTCAACCCGTCAAACACAAAGATATACATGTGGGCTGCCTCCAAACCGTTGCAGAATAAAGAGTAGTTCATATCAACCATGCAACATAACACAACGTCACTGCAAGTGACAATTCACGTTCTTCAAGGAACTTCAGCCAGTGCATGCTTACTCAGTTTTGCCACTGCTGCTGACATGGGACTGATATCCCTCAACTATAACCTCTCAATCCGAAATTGTGAGTTAGTTTTCGTCGTTGTTTCATGGCCTGTGGAGGCTTAAGAAAATGAAAATGCAACTTCATATTAATAAGGACATTTGTCTGTTGCCCAGCGGCATCATAGAGTCGTTTTTTCACTAGCAAGAAGCCATTGAGAAAGAATTGGAAACGCTGTTGAAGCAAAGTGTGAGCTTCACAATCAAACTTAAGTTCTTTGGGCACATATTCTCTGATGGGGGAATGACTCATGAACCAGAAAAGTGCAAGCACTGTCAGCTCCTTGCCCCCCATGCTGCGATCCTTCTGTGGCATGGCCAGTTATTGCTCAAGGTACATTCGTGACTTTGCTACAAGAGACTTGAGAAAACAAAATGTCCCTTTCCAGTGGTCTCCTAAATGTGATCAAAGTTTCAAAAGAATAAAACATGCGATTGAGAATGCAACTGAAATGTCCTATTTTGACACAAAGTTACATACTGAGATTAGTCAATGCAAGCCCGGTGGGGCTGGGGGCAATCCTTGCTCAACATAATAATCATCCAAATGCTCAGAGACACATTTTGGCCTATGTTAGTTGAAGCCTGTCACAGAACGTGCCTTTTCTGAGTCTGGCTGTAGTGTGGGCCTTGAGAACATTTTCATGTGTTTCTATACAGAAAACATTTCACTAACATTACAGACCACCAAGCGTTGCTCACTATTTTTGGAAACCCGAAAGTCAAGATGCTCCCTCACATTGAGAGGTGGAGCTTGGGACTGCAAGAGTATGCCTATGCAACTGTACATAAACCAGGTAAAGATCAGAACCCTGCTGATTACTTTTCACGAGTATCATCGTCACGGTTCGACATCCACAACGGTGGAGGAGAACATCAACTTCATTGTGAGGTCCAGTACGCCAGCAGCCCTAACCGTTGAACAGATTATTGCTGCTACTAATGCTGACAACAACATTCTTATCCTCAAAAACAGTATTTCAACTCAGTCGTGAAAGAAGAGTACTCGACCTTTTGCTGACGATGTTGTATTTCAAAAATTTACAGAATAAACTGACCAGTACCAGGGAAGGTGTTGTACTGAGAGGCTCGAGAATCATCATATCTGAGAGCCTAAGACAGCAAGTCATTGAACTAGTCCATGAAGGACATTGTAGCGTTGTAGCCACCAAAAGAGCCCTAACAGACCGAGTGTGGTTCCCGCGCCTAGACGAGCGAGTTGTAATGTCTGCAAGCGTTCTGCACTGCCTTCTGGGTGCGGCGGGGGCGGAGCATGTTTGACATGACTACGGCGTTGACGGGCAGGAAGCTGCTTGTCGTTCTAGCTGTTTACACTCAGCTGCTTCCTGCTGTCACGCTCCTTACCTTGCTTCCGGGTCTTCTGTCGTTGCTGGCAGCATCCCCTGGAGGCTCCTCGCATCGGGCTCCTTCCGTTGCATTTCGTCGGTAGCCGCTTTGTGTGGACTCTTCAAACCATGTCTCTGGATTCTTCGTCATGATGCTCCTGCAAAAGAAAACATGCAGATAAAGAATGAAGATGATAAGAACATTGTCTGGTAATGCGCCAGTGCGCTGGCATCGGAAACGTTAGTCTGCCTTGAAAATGTTTATACTTATCTGATATTGAAGTCCTCTGCTTTACTATGGTTATGAAGGAAACATCTGATGTTCTTCTCTGATTTGAAAAACCAGAAATACGAACTGTTATTTGAATATACTGAACAGTACCACTCTGTGATCTCAGCACAACTGTTTTCGTTTAGGCTTATTTTTGTTTTATATTTTTTGACTTAGTGAATTGGCTGAACATTAGGTGCATCAATTAATGCACTGAATATATGTATAGATATAAATTGTTCTCTTTTTAAGTTGTTTTCCAGCCATGCCATATGAGCCTAACTTAAGAGGAATTGATTAGCTCTTAAGGTATGCTGTGATTATTGTACACACCATAGCTGAGGAAAAAGTAGGAATATGTTTGCTTACTTTTTCAGTTCAGTAAAACTTTATTTCAATCACTGTAGATCAAAAAAGTACAACACAAAAGAAAGCACTTACAAACACAAATAACAACATAGAACATTTAAAATACTCATTTGTCGGTCCATTTCAATAACAGGCACAATAAAATGCTTTTCTTTTTCAAAAACAAAGAATAAAATACAATGAATTTCTTCTATAAATATTAAAAGACATGAATCTGCAGGAGCTCATCCAAGTGGCACAATACAGTATAGAGAGATCCTTCAATAAGTGACAGCCTATAGACTACCAGGAGAACACTTGGCACGCATAATCCACATTGCCATTAGAAACTTGGCCATACAGAATACAACAATACGAGATGTATCTGACTGCAGTATTCTGTATGCCTCCTGGTACTTTTTTACTCCCAGGTTTCTGCAAAGTGGAACTATCCATTTAGCTCGAGACTGTCTATACAGCGGACAAAAAAAAAGAACATGCTCAGGTGACTCTGGTTCACCTTGGCAACAGGTACAATTTTCATCCACCATGAACACTTCTTTACACCATTTCTTTTTAAAAGGTTTTACAGGTAGGCACCAGTACCTGAACTGTAAGTATAGCTTCCTTGCTAGTGAAGGGAAAATTTCATCTATAGTGGTCTCAAATAACGGGGTTGGTTTAAAATCAATAAAAACAGCAGAAAGCGTTCCTTTACAATTTTGTATGTTATCAGTCTCAGCACTCCTGCAGTTATCAGCTTTAAGACTAGTTTTGTGGATCTGACACAGGGTTTCTGGTTGGTCCCAGTATATGTCCAGGCTTAACCTCTGTAACAGTTTCTTAAGAGTACAGAGCCACAAGATCTTACTTACACATGTTGATGTCATTAAATCACGAAGGCCCACCCTATAAGACTCAAGTGCTGTGGTAGACCATAGTCGATGTCAAAACATAAGCACTTTAAGCTCAATTTTATGAGTAATTTTTTTCTGGGCGAAATCTAAGTAGAGTGGAGTCAGCAGTGTACTAACCGGAAGATTTAACAAAGATCTAAAAGGTTTGTGTTCAATTACTGACAAGTTAATGAGTTTTGAGCAACCCCATAGCTCTGCACTGTACAAAACTGCTCCTAGAGCCTTGACATTGTAGATCTCTAATGTGGGAGCCACCCTTCTGGATATGGTTTTCCTGTGGAATTTTACTATGTTTACCATTTGTTGTACCAGGGATAGCTGTGCCCTTTCTACCTGTGGAGCCCAACATAAATTATTTGTAAGTTTTATGCCAAGATAGTTGAACTCAGACACTACTTCTAAAGGGACATCACCCACATGCAACTGCTTCTTGCACTGGGTTGTTAATCTGGAGGAGAAGATCATACATTTGGTTTTGGAGCTGTTAAGCTCCAATCCCCGCTCCAGGCAAAAAGCCTGGAAGTCGTTTAGCAGTTGTTGTAGCCCCTGAGGCGACTTAGAGATAAGTAGTGTATCATCCGCAAAGAGGAGTGCAGGGGCCCTCTGCCCTCCTATTTTCGGTGCGTCACACACATCCCTGCTCAAAAACTTTATAACATCATTTATATACAGAGTGAACAGTGCGGGCGCTAATACACACCCCTGTCTTACCCCTTTATCAATAGGAATTGCTTCCGTTAGCGCCCTGTCCTCGCCCCACCTCACTTGGGCCAGGGTGTCAGCATGCAGCCTTTTTAAGATGTTCAGAAGGGGAGCCGGAACTCCCATTCCTTCTAGGACTCCCCATAGCTTGTCTCTGGGGACCATGTCGAAGGCTGCTCGAAGATCAACAAAGCGATACAAAAGGGGATGATGGACGGAACTTTTGAGCCAATCAAACACTCACCCCCAGTCAACTGATCTGGGTTTAATCCATCATCATTCTTTAGCTCACTCCACCACCCCAGTTCAGACATGGCCATATGCAAATCAGTCTGACCCTGTGCCTCATGGGAACAGTCCAGCCCGAACTGCCAAGCCATGTCTTCCCTGGACCGGAAACAAGCATCCTAGGACCGGTTTCTGGCATTCCAGCCGTCATCAGCCAGGCTTGCTTGAATCCAGTGGCAAAGTGAGCAAGGGACCCACGTCTGGGCATACCCCCGCCAACTTAGGGCGAACAAGCGATACAAAGGGGGATGATGGACGGAACGTTTGAGCCAATCAAACACTCACCCCCAGTCAACTGATCTGGGTTTAATCCATCATCATTCTTTAGCTCACTCCACCACCCCAGTTCAGACATGGCCATATGCAAATCAGTCTGACCCTGTGCCTCATGGGAACAGTCCAGCACGAACTGCCAAGCCATGTCTTCCTGGACCGGAAACAAGCATCCTAGGACCGGTTTCTGGCATTCCAGCCGTCATCAGCCAGGCTTGCTTGAATCCAGTGGCAAAGTGAGCAAGGGACCCACGTCTGGGCATACCCCCGCCAGCTTAGGGCGAACAAAGCGATACAAAGGGGATGATGGACGGAGCGTTTGAGCCAATCAAACACTCACCCCCAGTCAACTGATCTGGGTTTAATCCATCATCATTCTTTAGCTCACTCCACCACCCCAGTTCAGACATGGCCATATGCAAATCAGTCTGACCCTGTGCCTCATAGGAACAGTCCAGCCCGAACTGCCAAGCCATGTCTTCCCTGGACCGGAAACAAGCATCCTAGGACCGGTTTCTGGCATTCCAGCCGTCATCAGCCAGGCTTGCTTGAATCCAGTGGCAAAGTGAGCAAGGGACCCACGTCTGGGCATACCCTCGCCAACTTAGGGCGAACAAAGCGATACAAAGGGGATGATGGACGGAACGTTTGAGCCAATCAAACACTCACCCCCAGTCAACTGATCTGGGTTTAATCCATCATCATTCTTTAGCTCACTCCACCACCTCCAGTTCAGACATGGCCATATGCAAATCAGTCTGACCCTGTGCCTCATGGGAACAGTCCAGCCCGAACTGCCAAGCCATGTCTTCCTGGACCGGAAACAAGCATCCTAGGACCGGTTTCTGGCATTCCAGCCGTCATCAGCCAGGCTTGCTTGAATCCAGTGGCAAAGTGAGCAAGGGACCCACGTCTAGGCATACCCCGCCAACTTAGGGCGAACAAGCGATACAAAGGGGATGATGGACGGAGCGTTTGAGCCAATCAAACACTCACCCCCAGTCAACTGATCTGGGTTTAATCCATCATCATTCTTTAGCTCACTCCACCACCCCAGTTCAGACATGGCCATATGCCATATGCCATGTCTGAACTGGGGTGGTGGAGTGAGCTAAAGAATGATGATGGATTAAACCCAGATCAGTTGACTGGGGTGAGTGTTTGATTGGCTCAAACGTTCCGTCCATCATCCCCTTTTGTATCGCTTGTTCGCTCTAAGTTGGCGGGGGTATGCCCAGACGTGGGTCCCTTGCTCACTTTGCCACTGGATTCAAGCAAGCCTGGCTGATGACGGCTGGAATGCCAGAAACCGGTCCTAGGATGCTTGTTTCCGGTCCAGGGAAGACATGGCTTGGCAGTTCGTGCTGGACTGTTCCCATGAGGCACAGGGTCAGACTGATTTGCATATGGCCATGTCTGAACTGGGGTGGTGGAGTGAGCTAAAGAATGATGATGGATTAAACCCAGATCAGTTGACTGGGGGTGAGTGTTTGATTGGCTCAAACGTTCCGTCCATCATCCCCTTTTGTATCGCTTTGTTCGCCCTAAGTTGGCGGGGGTATGCCCAGAAGTGGGTCCCTTGCTCACTTTGCCACTGGATTCAAGCAAGCCTGGCTGATGACGGCTGGAATGCCAGAAACCGGTCCTAGGATGCTTGTTTCCGGTCCAGGAAGACATGGCTTGGCAGTTCGTGCTGGACTGTTCCCATGAGGCACAGGGTCAGACTGATTTGCATATGGCCATGTCTGAACTGGGGTGGTGGAGTGAGCTAAAGAATGATGATGGATTAAACCCAGATCAGTTGACTGAGGGTGAGTGTTTGATTGGCTCAAACGTTCCGTCCATCATCCCCTTTTGTATCGCTTGTTCGCCCTAAGTTGGCGGGGGAATGCCCAGACGTGGGTCCCTTGCTCACTTTGCCACTGGATTCAAGCAAGCCTGGCTGATGACGGCTGGAATGCCAGAAACCGGTCCTAGGATGCTTGTTTCCGGTCCAGGGAAGATATGGCTTGGCAGTTCGTGCTGGACTGTTCCCATGAGGCACAGGGTCAGACTGATTTGCATATGGCCATGTCTGAACTGGGGTGGTGGAGTGAGCTAAAGAATGATGATGGATTAAACCCAGATCAGTTGACTGGGAGTGAGTGTTTGATTGGCTCAAACGTTCCGTCCATCATCCCCTTATGTATCGCTTGTTCGCCCTAAGTTGGCGGGTATGCCCAGACGTGGGTCCCTTGCTCACTTTGCCACTGGATTCAAGCAAGCCTGGCTGATGACGGCTGGAATGCCAGAAACCGGTCCTAGGATGCTTGTTTCCGGTCCAGGGAAGACATGGCTTGGCAGTTCGTGCTGGACTGTTCCCATGACGCACAGGGTCAGACTGATTTGCATATGGCCATGTCTGAACTGGGGTGGTGGAGTGAGCTAAAGAATGATGATGGATTAAACCCAGATCAGTTGACTGGGGTGAGTGTTTGATTGGCTCAAGCGTTCCGTCCATCATCCCCTTTTGTATCGCTTTGTTCGCCCTAAGTTGGCGGGGGTATGCCCAGACGTGGGTCCCTTGCTCACTTTGCCACTGGATTCAAGCAAGCCTGGCTGATGACGGCTGGAATGCCAGAAACCGGTCCTAGGATGCTTGTTTCCGGTCCAGGGAAGACATGGCTTGGCAGTTCGTGCTGGACTGTTCCCATGAGGCACAGGGTCAGACTGATTTGCATATGGCCATGTCTGAACTGGGGTGGTGGAGTGAGCTAAAGAATGATGATGGATTAAACCCAGATCAGTTGACTGGGGGTGAGTGTTTGATTGGCTCAAGCGTTCCGTCCATCATCCCCTTTTGTATCGCTTTGTTCGCCCTAAGTTGGCGGGGGTATGCCCAGACGTGGGTCCCTTGCTCACTTTGCCACTGGATTCAAGCAAGCCTGGCTGATGACGGCTGGAATGCCAGAAACCGGTCCTAGGATGCTTGTTTCCGGTCCAGGGAAGACATGGCTTGGCAGTTCGTGCTGGACTGTTCCCATGAGGCACAGGGTCAGACTGATTTGCATATGGCCATGTCTGAACTGGGGTGGTGGAGTGAGCTAAAGAATGATGATGGATTAAACCCAGATCAGTTGACTGGGGGTGAGTGTTTGATTGGCTCAAACGTTCCGTCCATCATCCCCTTTTGTATCGCTTTGTTCGCCCTAAGTTGGCGGGGGTATGCCCAGACGTGGGTCCCTTGCTCACTTTGCCACTGGATTCAAGCAAGCCTGGCTGATGACGGCTGGAATGCCAGAAACCGGTCCTAGGATGCTTGTTTCCGGTCCAGGGAAGACATGGCTTGGCAGTTCGTGCTGGACTGTTCCCATGAGGCACAGGGTCAGACTGATTTGCATATGGCCATGTCTGAACTGGGGTGGTGGAGTGAGCTAAAGAATGATGATGGATTAAACCCAGATCAGTTGACTGGGGTGAGTGTTTGATTGGCTCAAACGTTCCGTCCATCATCCCCTTTTGTATCGCTTTGTTCGCCCTAAGTTGGCGGGGGTATGCCCAGACGTGGGTCCCTTGCTCACTTTGCCACTGGATTCAAGCAAGCCTGGCTGATGACGGCTGGAATGCCAGAAACCGGTCCTAGGATGCTTGTTTCCGGTCCAGGGAAGACATGGCTTGGCAGTTACGTGCTGGACTGTTCCCATGAGGCACAGGGTCAGACTGATTTGCATATGGCCATGTCTGAACTGGGGTGGTGGAGTGAGCTAAAGAATGATGATGGATTAAACCCAGATCAGTTGACTGGGGGTGAGTGTTTGATTGGCTCAAACGTTCCGTCCATCATCCCCTTTTGTATCGAAGATCAACAAAAGCAACATATAAGTTGCCCCTGTTGATAGTCACTTCCCTCCAGTAGATACAAGTAAAGCGAAAAATCTGTTCTATGGTACTCACATTTGATCTAAAGCCTGCCTGCCACTCTGAGATGATATTCCCCTCACAAATCCAGACCTGGAGATGGTCAAGCACCTGCTTGCAGAAAATTTTCTGGACCAAGTCTATGAGGCCTGTAGTTCGCTGGAAGTGCACGGTCGCCCTTCTTGAAGATGGTAATTATTTCAGCCAGCTTCCAAGAATGGGGGATATCCATACCTGATAGGATGCTATTAGAGAGCAGATTAATGTATGGACCCCAGATTTCTGGATTTTCTCAATATAGGTTATTAGGTATCCTATCAGGCCCTGGGGCACGATCTGGAACACAGTAATTGATTGCCTTTAAGGTCTCACTGAGCGAAAATTGTAAGTTATTAGACTCAAAGGAGACACCACTATCTAATGAGACACCACTAACATTCGCTGTCCTGAGCTTATTTGAATACAATTGACTGAAGTGTGTTACCCACTCGTCTGGTTGAATGCAGAAATCAAGTGATGGCTTTTTTCCACTTGAGGCCGCAACCGCTGCTCTCCAAAATGTCTAGGTGTTCTTATTTACCAGAGCCTCATGCAGGTTCAGCCATAGCGAATCTTCCCACTCCCTCTTTGCATTTATAAGCAATTTCCTATGGTGTACCCTAGATTTAGCAATCTCTACTTGGGATCTAGTTTTAATGGTAGCAAGGAGTTCACCGTTAGCCACTCTACAAGCACCATTATACCAGCTTTGAGCAAAATTTCTCTTTTCTTCTAGCCTTTCCTAAGACATCTCTTATTTTCCCCCCTAGCTTGTCATGGCTTTTAGCCATCACATCAATTCCCAGTTTGCTGGGGAGTTTGGACGGATGTTCATAGTCTGCAATAACAATTCCCTTGATAATCTCATGGGCAGAGGGGTTTTTAACTACCCAATCCCACCTAATGGATCTAAGGTTATTGGTGGGCTGGAATTCTCCTATCTCGCAGTTACCCCTTCCCCCATGATGTGAAGTTGTTTTGATGCATAATGTCAAACTAAGGGCATTGTGGTCGCTATCTACTCGATCTATCACTTCCATATCCTAGATAGCAGCCCAGAGCTCGACGTGTACCAGAATGTAGTCTATTCTACTACAATGGCCCGGTCTATTAAAAGTGATTTTACCTTGGCGATCCGAGGGACATCTACCGTTTGTTGGTCTCAGATCAAAATTAAGTGTTATTGCCAGCAACTGGCCTGCTTTTGGAGTTCATCTCACTTTTGGTAGTTCTAAGTGCGGTATACCCCATTGGTTATCTGCCACACAAGTTAGATCATGTGGGGCAGCAGCCATCGGTTCAAAGGTTGAGTTAAGATCTCCTGCCACCAAGGTAAGGTCTTCCCCCCGTGTTTCGATAACAATTGCTCCAGTTGGTTAATGGTGGTTGTTTCTTCATTTCTGCCCTCTACTCTATTGTATACATTGTATATTTTTAGAGATAGGCCAGAAGGAAACAGTAACCTAAGTGTTAGGATATCTTTAGAACCACAAGGCAGGATGCTAATTCTGCACCGAAGCGTGGTTTTAATCCAGATGCCCAGCCCCCCTGAGGGCCTACCCTTTACAGTCTTGGTTGCTTCGACACAAAAGGTTGTATACCCATTTCTATAAAAGGGTGTAAGACACCATTTTTCCTGAAATAGGCATATATCGAAGGTGTCAACTAATTTACTATGATGAAGCATGACACCTCTCGGGGTGTTTGAGGGCCCCTGCTCCTTATTGGAGCTCTCCCCTCCCTTTCTTCCTTCCCTTACCTGGAATTACATCCCCTACTGATCATTCCATCACCTTCTTAGGAACTGCATACCTTTTTGATATATAGTCAATGAATTTACCCCACTCAGCGTCGAGCAGTAGTTTAGCTATTCCTGCTACATTCCATGAAGCAATCCTTACCATGGTTTCCGGCATCTGTTCAGCAACCAATGGAGTATAGTTAGCATTGATGTTTCTATCGATAGGCACAACATGGTATTTAATTGCCGAAGATACTTCCTGCATATGCTAAAAAGCCCTGAGTGTACCTCCCTATCCACAGGATCTTTCACTTCTTCGGAGAGGTGTATCGACTGGCTCTCTTCCCCATCACAGTGCCACTGTGCAAACAGTTCGGAGTCATGGGCTCCAGTAACGGAGAATCCCTGCAAACTCCACTGGTCTCTTCACCAGCCCCCCTATCTAACTTGGCACACTGGGATATCATGGGTTCTGTTTGCTTTCCACACATAAGTCTTTTTCTTTTGTTTCTCGTCTTTAGATTTTGGTATTTTCTGTTAACTTTGTTATCTCCACACTAGACAGAAGAGGGGAGTCATGCAGGTATTAGGTCATTACTTGGTATATCCGCCTGGATAGGTAATATTAGAAATCTACAGATAGGCATTTTCACTTATACACCTTATATGGTTTATTCATACAGGGAGAAGATAGAAGGGCCCTGATAGACACACCTCCTGCAGCACAGTCATCAGTGGACGTCTTCTCTTTTCTCTCCCATTCCCCTCTTCCCCTTTGGTTGGGGTTAACTCTGACCTTTGTTCGCTTGTCTTGATTGATAGGGAAGTTGGGAACCTTAGCATTGTGGCCTCCTCTCGCTCCTGTGGAAAATCCAGGTGAGATTTCTGACACGAGTTGAGAGGGAACTAAAAGGGTGCCATCTTTGCAACTGCCTTTCCCCTAAAGTGATGCAGCATCCATTGACAATGTCTGACCTTCCTGCACATGCCTGGGAAAGCGATGCAGCTGATTTCTTTGGGCTCTTAGGATATGGACATCATCTCATGGTGTCATTGATGAGTATTCATGCTTTCCTGTAGTAGAGGAGTTATCGTCAACAACCCATGGCAAGGACATTGAGTGGCTGGATGACATCTTTGCAGTGTGGGGAATCCCCGCCAGTCTCAAATCTGACAATGGTCCGCCTTTCAATAGCAAAGAATTCAAGGAGTTTCTAGTCAGACTCAATGTCAAGTATCAGAAGAGTACATCTCCGTGACCCCAAGCCAGTGGTGTTCTGTAATGATTCATGGGTACCCTCAAAAGGGTAGTTCAATGAGCATCAATGAGGGGAATTGAGTTAAACCAGGCCCTCTGTCAAGCCCTCATGTTCATTGTTCAACTCCTCACCCCACAACTGGTGAGAGTCCTGCCACCTTGCTATTTGGGAGAGCTATCAGAACCAAACTGCCACAGTCGACAGCCGATTGATCCATGAATGCTGATATGGTTTATGTCACAGAGACTTCATGAAACTGCAAAATGAAAACATATGCCGATCGGCGTCGACGAGCTCAGGAAACAGTCTTAGATCAAGGTGACTGGGTCCTGACCAAGCAGACACCAAAGCAGAAAACAGACACTCCATTTGCTGTCGATCCTCTGAGGGTTGTGGTGTGCAAAGGACACATGGTGACGGCTCATCGTCCCAGAAAGTCCATCACTTGGGACTCATCACACTTTAAGCACCTCCCTCTACGTTTGTCAGCTCCTGCAATCATGAATGAGGTGACTCCGCCTGACAGTCAGGATTAAGCATCAGAACCTGTACCATCGGTGCACAATCTGAGTGCACCTCAACTACCTCATAGAACTCGATCTGGCTACTAGTGCGAGCACCTCGATGACTTATTGAAGAACTATGATGTTGTTTATTCTTTTTATTTAACAAAGGGGGAGACTATGTGTGCTAGGACCCTTGTGGTTCTGGGCGGACTCAACAGAGGAATTATGTAACTTGCTGGGAGGTCTTAACAGTGGCGGCCAGCAAGGATCAGGGGTGGCGGGTTGGAGGCTTTAGGCGGGGGGGTCAAAAATAAGAAAAAAAACATACCTTATCGCCGCAGCTCTCTTCCGTCTCTCCTCCGCATCGGAAACTGAACAGGAAGCACCCAGGCTCCTCTGACCAATCACAACACTGCAATGCAGCGCTGTGATTGGTCTGAGCGCCGTGATTCGGTGCTCAGCCAGGGAATGGGAGCCTTGGCATGTTCTCCATCCAGGCTGTAATTCAGCCCGGGTGGAGATCATGTTTAGTGTGCATGACTGTTTGGCCAGCCCAAGAGGGCCGGCCAATCAGTCATTGCGCAATCACAGAGTGTCCACCACTCCTCCCCCTGCTCTGAGAGCCCCACCCCACGAAGACGCTGCAGCAGGAACAAAGAAAATGATAACAATGTTGAGTTATTATCATTTTATTTTTCCTTTATTTCACTGCTAAAAAGCAGTGGGGTGCGCTCCTCCACCTAAGCGGAGGAGGCACCACTGGGTGTTAAGGTGAATGGCCTAAGGAGAGTGCAATGTGTGATTGTATACTGAAGAATAAAGACGTCTGTTACAGAGCTCCGTGTGTGGCATATTCATTTGCATGCTCCCTGGCTGGGAAGGACGCTGCAAAACTGACACTACAGAGATCTTTGGGTCCCCAACAAGTTTCAGGGTCCAATAGCTTTGATAACTCTGTTGGTTAATGCACTTACCAAAGCGATCTGTGTGTAGTGTAGTCAAAGTTTCGACTCATCATAAAATAGTAAAGGTTTAAGGTGCCTGCTGTGAGGCACAGCATTCAACATGCAGATCACAAATTTGTTTTATGTAGCTTGCTCTGTTGGTTAACATTTTTGTTGCAGAGATCCTTATGTTACCTGCAGGCCTCAAGTTAAAATCATTGTACTATAGCTTAGTGAGTTATGACCCTACATCAAGAAGCTACGTGAAAACTACAATGCATGCATATGTTTAGAAACTTACTGTTCTCTCTCAACCTTTTGGTACTTCAAGTTGTTAAAAAAAGATTACTTTGGGTTGTAACAAACATGCATTATTGCTAAATAAATAGTTGTTAGTGTGATACCTCATAGACAGGTGCATCTGACATTTTTAGGTCTTGCCTAGGCAGCGCATGCGCTATCTCTTCATGTCATGCTGTCTCTAGATATGGGCTTTAAGCACCGCCCACCTTTCTAATTGGCTCCTTTTCTTGTCCTTCGTAAATGGCTGCTTTCTTTGGTTAATATGCTCAGTAGTCCCTCCTTTTCTACTTTTGTAAGCTCCCATGAGGACTGCCCCTGTTACATGTGCTCTTACTCGTCATGTTAATTATTACTTTCTGAGCACTCTTTTTTCTTTTTGCTTCTTTAGGCTGAGGAACTTGCTTGCGCCCACTCTTACTCCCTCTCCTCTGGCTGCAGCTGCCTCCTCCCTCCTTATTCTGAACAGTTGCTCTTCACATATGCGAACGCTCCCTCCCTCTCCTCGGCTACAGCTGCCTCCTCCTCCCTCCTGCTAAAAAAACGGACCCTGTAATCCTTTTCCTGCCCTCAGCTCCCCCCCGCCCGATCTGACTGTGCACAGGAGGAAACTTGCATGCAGTTTATAGAACATTAATTTCTCTGTGGAAAACCAGCCATTACGCTGTCATTCTTGTGGTGATCCTCCTACTTGAGGCTCCTGTCATCACTACACATCATGAAATAATAAAATATACTCATTTTAATTTGTGAACTTTGAATAGTACACATTTTTGTTTTTATTTTTTCCTCTACTTGTTATAAACTACGTATTTTGCATTTATTCTAAAACATTCTTTCAAATGAATTGCCTTTTTTCATTACAAAAAAATGCAATTGTCCGTTGTTTTGCCATTGTACATTGGCCCACACCACCCATCTAAATATGGCTGCTTTGTTCCATTTCTTTTCCAACAAGCCTGCAAGAGAAGGAGAAATTGCTTGATTCATTCTAGAGGAGACAGTCTAATAGTCTCTATGGTTAAACTATAAATAACTCTTGCGATATAGCAGTGCTTTTTTTGCTGTAAGCAGCTGCACACACTTAGGGGCCAATTCCGATCTCGGCCGGTAGGGCACCGAATCGGATTCGGCTTTACCGGATCCGATTCGGACGCCCTGTTTCCGACCGATTCGAACACCCGTCCGCGCGAGCAAGTACGATGCGAGTGTACGCGAAATCCCCGACCGACTCGTTCCCGGCTCCGAACCGCTCCGACTGACTCGTACGGACTCGACTCGCACCACGCAATGGAGACGTTCCCCGACCGGGCAAGTACGATGCTCGCCTCGAACAGTCCGACCGACTCGCGCCGTCCGGCTCGAAAGAGCAGTCGGAGCCGGACTTCGGGGGTCCGTGTCGGACCCCCCTGTACGCGTAGCCACGCATGTACGGCGCGAGTCGCACCAACGCGTACCCGCTGTAGGGGGCGCCCTTGTTCGCGATGCACCCATTGAGTCAATGGGAGCCCGTGTACGCATCGTACGACCGGCTCCCATTGACTTCAATGGGAGTCCGACCGAATCGAGTCCGATAGCATGCGTCCGCATCGTACTCGTTCGGTCGGACTGCTAGAGTCCGGTTCGGTCGGATATCTCTCCGAATCCGACTCGGTCGGAGGGATTTCCGGCCCGAATCGGAATCGGCCCCTTAGTCTGTGACATATCTAAAAGCGAAATTACTGGGACAGCAGTACCATGCCAAATGCTGCACAGTGCTTAATGAAGTAGTAACAGCTGTGTACTTGGAATACAGGGTTGCCACCTTCCTTGTGGTCAGGTATTCTGAGCGTAAGGAAGAATAAAAAATTAGTAAGCATTCGCGCCAAGAATTTTCAATTCTATTAAGGACACGGAGGCGAGGATTATGCTTCTCTTTCTATTTTATTGCCACTCACAGCAGCCAATCAAAACGTTTTTGTATCCAAATAAAACTACATTTCCCATGATGCTTGGGTATACATCACTTCCTGTATGACCCTATAAGAGCCACAATGTCTATTATCTGAGCCTCTTTCTTTGCTCGAACATTTTAGTCCAATAACAATAATTCAAGTCCAAAGATCAACATCCTTCAGCGTGGAAGAAACCAGAACCAAACTGGAACGGATACGCCTTCTTAACCAGAAGTACTGTTACTCCAACTTCTTGTTAGGACCTGGAAGGAAGGAGACACAAGAAACCCCGTAACTTCTGCTTGAACAGAATATCAAGAATATACGGGTGGGTAAACATTACAAACATTGTAATATAATTGGGTGGGATAATCCTCGCCTCCGTGTCCTTAATAGAATTGAAAATTCTTGGCGCGAATGCTAGCTAATTTTTATTCTATTACAGGACCGGAGGCTTCGGATTATGCTAGTTTAACGCTTATCAAATACCACTGAAGCTATATCACCCACCGGTTTATAATAAACTGTTTAACTGTAGACTCAGAAGACTAGTCAGCAGATCGCATGATATCTTGAATAGTAGAACCCAACATGAAACTTTTGGAGGTCATGGCACCACGCACAGAATGCGCCCCATACACCTGGGTATCAATACCCGCTTCTTTCATCACTGGTTTTTAGCCATCTGGCTATAGTAGCCGCAGACACAGGTTTATACGGTTTCTGAATTTGCAATGAACAATTGTGCCACACCATCAGGTCGTAAGGACCTTGTACATTCATCATAGGCCTTTAGACATAGAACTACACATAGCTTTGTATTACCAGGAAAAGCATGATAATCAACACTTCTTGACAAAGTTTTTGTTGTGTCCTGGTTGTGATGTTAAAGGAATCTCCTTCCGGAGTAAATACTCTACCTGTAATATCCAGGGCTTTCACGTCGTAAAAAACGCCGACAGGCCGATAAGCATAATAACATAGGTAGCATGGATGACAGGTGTTTCCTTGTTAACATATCGTTATTTTGGCCAAACGTCAAATAAGGAAAAGACTAGAGACACATCCCAGGGGAAGGAAAATTTTGAAGACCTTCTGACACTTGTTAGACAAAAACTTTTTTACAACGTGGGATAGGTCAGCACCCCCGGGATCCACATGTTGTTCCATGCACCAACGAACCCAACCTTTCCAGGTGGAAGAATAACGTTTCCTGGTGGAAGGAGCCCAGGCCTGGTTGATGAAGGCTGCAGCCACCTCCGAAATTTCGGCATTTCCCATCTTTGCCTGAAAGCCTCCCGGCCATCCGGGACAACTGTCCCGGTAACACCATCAGTTGCATTTCTCCATGAGGGCCCTGGAGGACCAAGGGAACATTCTGGGGAAGTCGCAGCTCATCTCCAACAATATTGGGAGCCAGGGCTGCGACTTCCATAGAGGGGTTATTAGAATCCCTTCCGCCCGTTGACGAGATACTTGTGTCGTTACCCTGGGCATTCGATACGAAGGGGGGAAAGGTATAATTCAGGTCCTTGGCCCAGTCCTGAGAAAAAACCTCAGTCGCAATTGCTAACGGATCCGTACTCCAGCTGAAGAACTTTTCCAATTGTCGAGTCAGCCTGGACGCAAAGAGGTCGATCTCGCAACTGACCCATATCGCTTTCAACCAACTGACCATCTGGGGCTGGAGTTGCCAGTCGCTGTAGTCCTTAAGGTACCGGGAGTTCAAGTCCCGGTACCTTAAGGTATGTTTGACTGCCCCGGAATATATTCGGTTATGACCAATATCTGACGACTCAGGCAGTAGTGCCAGAAGTCCCTCGCTATCTCCCCAATCATTAAGGACCTCGTGCTGACCAGCTTGTTGATGTACCTTACTGCTGAGATATTGTCCATCCGAAGGAGGACGCAACACGAGTTGTTTGGGTGACAGAGCCCGGATCGCAAACGATCCCGCTAATAGTTCTAGACAATTGATGTGGAGGTCGAGTTCGCGCAGGGACCGTAGTCCTCCTGTGGAGGTATCTCCACAACGCGCACCCCAGCCCCAACGGCTGACGTCGGATTCTAACTACTCCTGGTTGAGAACTGAAAATTGCTTGTATAGACAGCTCCTTCTTGATGTCTCTCAATTTGGAGCGAGGAAGACACAACTGAGCCGTCAGAGAATTTATGACGAAGCCCAGAAAATCCAACATCTGAGAAGGACATAGCGCTGACTTGGTTTCGTTGATCACAAAGCCCCAAGTTTCGCAGAGTAGTTATGATCGTGTGTAAGTGTTGAGCAGCTAGTGTTGGCGACTACGTCCTGATGAGGATATCATCCAGATATATTATCCTATGAATGTCTGTTCTCGGAAGTGTGTTGTCACCGGTGTCATGACCTTGGTGAAGCACCCTGGCGCTGAGGAAAGTCCGAAAGGAAGGACCAAGTATTCGAACCACCGGTTCCGCCATTCAACTGCAGGTAACGGCGATGAGGAGGAAAAAATAGGAATTGCAAGAATGCGTCCTTCAGGTTCAACCAGACCATCCAGTCCCCTTTCTTCAGGAGATCCACCAAAAGATGGATGCCTTCCATGTCATGAATTGTGATAGAAAACTGGGTACGACCCCCCAATGGTATTAGGAAATAGGCCAGCCTGGAAGACACGTTTAATGCCGGTTTGAGCTTTATCTAGGGTCGTGAATGTGCCCACCTACTTGGAGACATCTTTGACAAAGCGTTCTCCGAAGAGGTTGCCGTCTGCTAAGGGACCTGGTTCTGGTGATGCTAATTCTGTGAGGGTGGAGTCCATCCTCATGAGGAGCGATTTGCGCCGCTCCGCAGATATAGTGCGATTCGCGTTCCTTAACAAGCATATGGCGCGCTGGGACCACCCTGTAAGTACGTCGGGGTCCACTGAAATGTCTGACTCCTGCGCCTCTAAAGCCATTTCTAAAATCTTGGCAGGAGGACCTCCCACTTCCAGGAGTTTGACCCGGCAGCCTCGCCAGGCCCAATCAATCCCCTTTTTTGAATCTTTCGCGATTTCTTGAAGAAAGTAAGTAAGCGTGCGTCGACGTCCGGGGTGTCCGCCACCTTGTACAGAATGTCGGGTCTGGGGCACTCTGAGCGTATTCTGTTACGCACCTTTTTATAAAAGCTTCTGCGTAAGTTGTCGGGCAAGTAAGCCGCGACCTCCGGAGCAGGTGCCCAATCCGACGACCTGGGGTGAACTATGTCTTGCACCACGCTCTTAGACTTCGTTGACTTTTTCTTAGGGGAAGCCTCATCGTTGGTGTCAGTCCCTGTGGTATCCGTGTCTGTATCAGTGTCTGGATGCTTAGTCTTAGGATGGAGCAGGAATGAGTAGGGAAGTCAAGGCATCGGCATGAGGCCAGGACCCTATCTGCGGTTCACTGGCCGTAGCATCCTTTGCAGATTCAGCAGGAGTAGTAAAGCTATGACGTTTGGCAAATCGCTTCAATAGTTTAGTTATTGGCGTCAATGCAGCAGCCGGTGCTTGCTGCACAGTCCCAGGGACTGCCTTTTCAATGGCCTTATTTACAGACTCTTGGACATAAGCGTCCAGAGCCTCCACAATATTGTCCTCTAAGGAAGGGACTTCTCTTCCTCTTCATATAAATGACATCATCCTCATATCTGACCCAATCTTCATGATGGGATAGAATGTATATGCTTTTGTCATAACTGAGGACAGAATAGAGGAGTAAGGGGGAGCCAACCCACAGCACAAAACCAAATAAGTACCTAGCTCCTCAGCAATGCTGTATAATATTCTTGCAGCCCACAGGGCGTAGGGAGAGCCAAGAGTACAAGAGATATAAGGAGTTTGTGCACACTCCTAGGCCAGACCACTATCGCAGCCACATCAGGCGTAAGCAGGATCTCTTCGGTAAAAGGCTCCGAGATAAATGAGCCTCGGATCAAGTAAGGGACGAACACGACGTGCGCAGCCCAAAATCCCACCAAAAAGTAGCCCAATTGGGCTAAGCACGTCAAGTCGAATGAAAGGCTCTCAACAAACGCACCGGCTAATTAGGGAGGCCTGTAGCGTTAATTGCCATCAGTAGTTGACACTGCCGGGGGCAGCGCGGTACGTAATCTCCCACGGGAGTGATTCACAGTGCCCGATCGGGCCGCCAGCATGTAATTACCCTAAGCGCTCCCAGCGGGAGTCTGTCAGCGCGCCCGGAGGACTGTAATACAGTAGCGTGAGACACGCGCACACACTGAAAACACTCTACAATGCCCGAGCCGGCCGCCAGCATGCAACATCCTTAACGCTCCCAGCGGGAGTCTATCAGCGCGCCCGAGGGCTTTAATACATTAGCGCGATACACGCGCACACTGAAAATACTCTACAAAGCCCGAACGGGCCGCCAGCCTGCAAACATCCTTAACGTTCCCAGCTGGAGTCTGTCAGCACGCCCGGAGGGCTTAATACCTTAGCGCAATACACGCGCACACACAGAAAACACTCTACCATGCCCGAGCGGTCCGCCGGCATACACCGTCATTAACGCTCCCAGCGGGAGTCTGTCAGCGCGGTCGTAGGGCATTAATACCTTAGCGCGATACACGCGAGCCCCTTGAAAACACTCTACAATGCCCGAGCGGGCCGCCAGCATGCAACATCATTAACGCTCCCAGCGGGAGTCAGTCAGCGCGCCCAGAGGGCTTAAATCATTTTTTGTTCACGAAACCCTCGCACACATTAAAACAGCAAAGCGGAGGAATGAAAATCGCTAATTTAAGTTATCGTAATGCAGCGCGTACTGTTATTAATAATAAAACATCACATTTCAATAAGAATAGTATAAAAATCTTGAGCACTTAACTTCCTGCGTGAGCAGCAAAGAAAGAGGCTCAGATAATAGACATTGTGGCTCTTATAGGGTCATACAGGAAGTGATGTATACCCAAGCATCATGGGAAATGTAGTTTTATTTGCATACAAAAACGTTTTGATTGGCTGCTGTGAGTGGCAATAAACTAGAAAGAGAAGCATAATCCGAAGCCTCCGGTCCTGTAATAGAATCAGAAGTCAAGTAGTGGCTACGTGCAATTTCTCAGCTAAGTGACCTTTTTCAATTACAGTGTTTGATTCTTTAAGGTTGTCGTTCTTTTCTTATGCTTGTTAGATTTGTCTGATCTATTTTGCTCTTTACAGCTGAACTTAAATGGGTGCGTTCCCATCATACGGTGGTTGGTTTATTAGTAGTTTGTGGGATCCTCAAAGCTAGAATTAGTCTGCCTGTTGTGGCTGTTGACTTTAGTTCTCATGGTTATGTTCCTCTAATGTTTCAAGTCCTGTGGGTGTTTCCTGGTATGTGTTTGGGGTCTGTTTGTGTTCCTGGTGTGTGCACGTGTGTAGTTTCAGCTGCCTTTCTGTGCCAGGTTCTGTCTGCTTGTGTCTAAAGTTTCTGTTTGCACAGGCTTATGTAGAGGCACTTCGTACCTTTAAGAAATGTTGATTCAAGGCAGGCGCAGCTTAGTTGTGGTATCCCGGAACATAGTCCTTAATGTAGTAGAGGCTCCTATTTTGTTAAATACACTTTCTGCTTTGCCAAAACAGTTTAAATTTTGTAGAATCGATCACGCTGATTTAAAAAAAAAAAAAAAACACAGCTGAAAGACCAGGGAGTTTTATAGAGATGTGTTAACCAGTCCAGTTTGTTTTACTAGTGTTGCATTATTTTAACTTTTCCTAGTTTATTAAAATGTGGGTTTGACGTACAGGAATATAAATAAAACATAACAGAAACAAACAATCTCTACAAAAGAGACTGTGAACTGGTTTACTGGCACTACCTGCATAGGTGTACGAGAGACTGTTCAAAATAACCGTAAAACAACCTCATCTTTAAAATCTCTACCTGCCAGTGGTCTGTTTTGAACGTTGCGGGGAAAAGATGAATAACTGCTTCCCACACCCCTTCTCCTCCTCTCCCTATTTCTCAATCTGCCTGATCTGTTTTAAAGCACCACTCATACCAGTGTAGGGTGTTGGACATTGATTTCTCAGCAATACTGTACTGCTGTAGATAGACAACTAGCATTGAACTCCAAATAATTCAATACAACGCCACACAACTCCACAACACACAATTCTGCGCCTCACAATTCCACACCACACAGCATAATTACAATCCACATAATTCAACTCCACCTAATTACACACTACTCAATACCACATAAATACACCCCACTAACATCCACTCTATGTCACATAACAATCCACATAAATACACTCAACACCATGCCACATAATTCCACTCAACATAATTTCACTAAATGCCACACTGTTCCATGCCACACTATTTAATTCCACACAAATCCATTCCACACTACATAATTACACACCAAACCACATAATTCCATTCTACAACACAATTCCACTACACACCACATCACTGTTCCATGTAAGGTGCGCATGTGCGCGCACACCTCTCTCCCCCGAGCGTGCAGTGCCGTGTGTGAAGCGCGTGCACACACAGTACATCCCGGGAGAGCGTTCGCGCCGCCGGTTTTAAAACGCTCCTTTTCTAAATAGAGCACGGCTGTGGGGCTGATTGTGGGCCTTTTGAAAGTAATTACGCTAAATGCAGCCCATGACAGGCGCTGTGATTAACATAAATACTTTTTCAAAGGCTCACAATCGGTCCCGCAGGCACACTCTATTTAGAAACAAAATGCAGCAAGTCTACAAACACGAGGTGTGCTTTCTGAATCCTCTGAAAGAACACGTTCGTGCTTTTAAACTTGATGCATTTCTTTTCTAAATAGAGAGCGGCTGCGGGCTGATTGTTTGCCTTTTGAAAGTATTTATGTTGAATGCAGCCCTTGACGGGCGCTGTGATTAATATAAATACTTTCTCAAAAGCCCACAATCAGCCCCACAGCCACGCTGTAAGAAAAGAAATGCATCAAGTTTAAAAGCACGACGTGTGATTCCAGATGATCCTGAAAGCACACGTTGTGTTTGTAGACTTGCTGCATTTCTTTTCTTAATGCAGCGCGGCTGTGGGCTGATTGTGGGCCTTTTGACTTATTGTTGCTAGTCATAGTTTTCAATTCAGCAGCAATAAGTCTGCCTGGATTGTACTCCCTCTGGCCACACTTGTTCATTTGGGATTACTGGCTTGATTAATGTTATCTACAACATGGAATGACTGCAAGCCTCATGACTTGAGCCCCCAATTATAGAATTTGCCTATCTACAAACGATTTACCATGTGTGTGTTTTTATTTGAAGAGAATGATGCTCGGACACCATGCCTTTTTTGGATTGACAGGCGGGGCCAGACAATAAGGTTCCAAAGTCAATTTATGTAATCAGGACTTAGCACACCATCTCAGGTTTGCAAACAAATCCTCAGTAACTGGCACTATTGTGAAGGGTGTGAGAGTGATTCTGCTAGTCTGTGACTTCTACTGAGGGATGTTGGTGTGCTGTTAGTAGTGTTTCACTGTTAGTTTGAGAATGAGAGTGCTTCCTGTAGTGTGACTACTACTGTAAAGGGCGTGTGCATGCTGCAAGTAGTGTGAAACAGCTTCCTTGTTCCAGGGGCGTAGCTTCAGGGGGGGTGTTTGGGTTGTTACACCCCCCAACAAATGTAATATTTAATAAATAGTTGGGTACAGGATCTTTCAGTTGGGTATTGTAAGGGGTCTGTCGGATTTCACCAGGGATTTTTAAATACTCACACACTTTCGTCTTTGCTTTGAAGGTTTTAAAACATGATTATTTTATAAAATATCGTTTTTTAAGTACCCCCTCACAATCTGCACTCCTTTCCTTTTCCACTGGCCCTTAAGCCCCCCTCATGTGCTGCTTCCTATAGAATGATTAACATGATATGTCAGCGTGATTGTCGGAAAATATGAAGCTCACACCCCCCAGTCTTACTGACCAAGCTACGCCCCTGCTTTGTTCAGTTTGTCGCAACAGCCCACCTATCAGCCTGCTTAAAGCGAACAGCGTGTTTCATACAGAGACGCAGTGGGCATCCCTTTGACTTTTTGTTTCTAGCAGCAGTCTGCGTCCAAGGGACGATGGTTCATGTTTGGTGTGCTATACAGTTTCCTGCGCTCATTTTGGAAACCACCTTCATTTCACAATGTCTGGAAAGCTCTGTTGTTAACAGATGGGGTCAGCCTGGAAGCAGCAGACATATTTTTCCAGTGGCGGCTGGTGACATCTGAAAGTGGTGGGCATAAAAGATTGGACTGAGTGACCTGTGACGAGCGAGCGTAGCGAATGAGCCCAACGCCTTAAGGAGGGTTCGAGGGGGGTTCTCCCCCTGGGAAATGTTTTAAAAAAGAGTGGACAAATGGTGCATTTTCAAGCAAGCAAATTTGCGAAAGCAAGGGTAATAAAGCAATTGTAGCTATGATATCAATAAAGAGATTTCATACGATAATGACGTAAGTAGCTGCTTATTCAGTATAACAAGAGTACTGAATGCCACACTGCATTAAACCCTGTACTGAAGCATTAATGTTTTGAGAAAATATGCCCTGCTGGCAATCAACTTCCATCCCAAAATAATCCTTACAGCTAACTTGCATGTTTGCAATATCACTTGTATTTAGTACATTATCCTTCCTGAGCCCTTCTTTGTTTAAAAAGAGCCATTATTGGACTCCAGACTTTAATGTTCTTACAGAAACAAATATATCACTCCACCACTGTTCCCTGTAAGGTGCGCGTGTACACCTCTGTCCCCCCGAGTGCTCAGTGATGTGTGTGAAGCACACACACACAGCACATCCCGGGAGAGCGTTCACGCAGCCGGTTTTAAAACGCTCCTGCACTTGCTGCATTTCTTTTCTAAATAGAGTGCGGCTGCGGGGCTGATTGTGGGACTTTTGAAAATATTTATGTTAAATGCAGCCCATGACAGGCGCTGTGATTAACATAAATACTTTCTCAAAGGCTCACAATCAGTCCCGCAGCCGTACTCTATTTAGAAAAGAAATGCAGCAAGTCTACAAACGCGAGGTGTGCTTTCAGAATCTTCTGAAAGCACACTTATGTGCTTTTAAAATTGATGCATTTCTTCTCTAAATAGAGCGCGGCTGCGGGGCTAATTGTTTGCCTTTTGAAAGTATTTATGTTAAATGCAGCCCATGACAGGCGCTGTGATTAACATAAATACTTTCTCAAAGGCTCACAATCAGTCCCGCAGCCGTACTCTATTTAGAAAAGAAATGCAGCAAGTCTACAAACGCGAGGTGTGCTTTCTCAATCTTCTGAAAGCACACTTATGTGCTTTTAAAATTGATGCATTTCTTCTCTAAATAGAGCGCGGCTGCGGGGCTAATTGTTTGCCTTTTGAAAGTATTTATGTTAAATGCAGCCCTTGACGGGTGCTGTGAGGAGGAGGCATCGCCATCGTCCACAGGAACACCCTCAGAGTCTCAACCAACACCGACGACACCCTCAGCACCGCCGAACACATGCACTTCCAGATCCACACCGATCCCAACACCACCCTCAGAGGAACCCTCATCTACAGACCCCCGGACCCCGACCACAGTTCAGCGATTCCATCGCTGACTTCGTCAGCACACACGCCATCGCCTCCACGGACTACATCCTCCTCGGGGACCTGAACTTCCACCTCGAGAACAACAAGGACACCAACTCCACCACCCTGATCGACAACCTCGCCACCCTCGGACTCAGACAGCTCGTGACTACACCCACCCACGCCGCCGGCCACACGCTAGACTCCATCTTTTCCGCAAGCCCACACGTCTCCTTCAACCACACCTCCGAACCCCACTGGACTGACCACCACTGCATCCACTTCACCTACAGGAAGCCCACCACGCACCACCGCACCGAACAAATGCCTCGCCGCTGCTGGAGCAGAGTCACGGAAGACCAGCTAACCACAACCCTCGCCCTGAGCCCACCCGCCGAACCCTCCGACATCCACGACAGCTTCAACACCACGACCGCCCCGGCAACCACCGAGACCACTGCCCCCACAACCACCAACCGCCTGCTCTCCTGGACCAACATCAACGACGAGGACACCAGCGAGATCATGAACACCATCCACTCCGGTTCACCGCTAGACCCGTGCCCTCACCACATCTTCAACAAAGCCAGTACAGCCATCGCGCCCCATCTCCGGAAAATAATCAACATCTCCTTCGAGACAGCAACCTTCCCGGAAAGCTGGAAGCACGCCGAGATCACCGCCTTACTCAAGAAACCCAAGGCAGACCCCAAGGACCTCAAGAACTTCCGACCCATCTCTCTGCTCCCGTTCCCCGCGAAGGTCACCGAGAAAATCGTCAACAAACAACTGACCCGCTACCTCGAGGAGAACAACATCCTGGACCCTTCCCAGTCCGGCTTCCGCAGCAACCACAGCACCGAAACCGCCCTCATCGCCGCCACCGATGACATCAGGACCCTGCTAGACAACGGAGAAACAGCAGCCCTCATCCTCCTGGACCTATCAGCCGCCTTCGACACGGTCTGCCACCACTCACTACGAACACGCCTTCACGACGCCGGGATCCAAGAGAAGGCCCTGGACTGGACCACATCCTTCCTTTCCGGCAGAACACAAAGCGTCCGCCTCGCCCCCTTCCGATCCAAGGCCACCAAGATCATCTGCGGCGTACCCCAAGGCTCCTCCCTCAGCCCAACGCTGTTCAACATCTACATGGCACCCCTCGCCCACGTCGCCCGACAGCACAACCTCAACATCATCTCCTACGCCGACGACACCCAGCTGATCCTCTCCCTCACCAAAGACCCTCACACCGCCAAAGCCCACCTCCACGAAGGAATGAAGGCCGTCGCCGAATGGATGAGGACCAGCCGCCTGAAGCTGAACTCGGACAAGACGGAGGTCCTCATCCTTGGTTCCAACCCTTCAGCCTGGGACGACTCCTGGTGGCCAACATCCCTGGGAACAGCCCCGCCACCCACCGACCACGTACGCAACCTAGGGGTCATCCTCGACCCCACCCTCTCCATGACTAAGCAGGTCAACGCCGTTTCCTCATCCTGCTTCAACATCCTCCGAATGCTCTGCAGGATCTTCAAGTGGATCCCCACCGAAACAAGAAAAACAGTCACCCAGGCCCTCGTCACCACCAGGCTGGACTACGGAAACGCCCTCTACGCAGGAACAGCGGCTAAGCTCCTGAGACGGCTGCAACACATCCAGAACGCCTCTGCACGTCTTATCCTCGACATCCCCGACGCAGCCACATCACACCCCACCTGAGAGACCTGCACTGGCTCCCTGTCAACAAGAGGATAACCTTCAAGCTCCTCACCCACGCACACAAAGCACTCCACAACTCCGGACCAGCCCACCTCAACAGACGACTCAGCTTCTACACCCCCACCCGCCAGCTCCGCTCGACCAGCCTCGCCCTCGCCACAGTCCCCCGCATCCGGGAAACGACCGCCGGCGGCAGATCCTTCTCCCACCTCGCCGCCAAGACCTGGAACACCCTCCCCACCAACCTCCGACAGACCCAAGACCTACTGGCCTTCAGAAGACTCCTCAAGTCCTGGCTCTTCGATCAGTAGCAGCACCACCCCCCTCTTCCCCCAGCGCCTTGAGACCCTCGCGGGTATGTAGTGCGCTTTATAAGTGACATGATTGATTGATTGATTGATTGATTAACATAAATACTTTCTCAAAGGCCCACAATCAGCCCCGCAGCTGCGCTGTAAGAAAAGAAATGCATCATGTTTAAAAGCACAACGTGTGCTTTATAATGAATCGCTCAGCAATATTAAGACATCTAGCGGTGTAACCTAGCAATGCATGTCCAGTAATCTACTACAATGGTAGTCGTACTCTGCTCAAAATTACGTACTTACTTATTGCAATTCTACAATTCCTATGTATCTATTCAAACTATCCCCAACTGTCCCCCCCACCCAGCCCACCCACCCAGGCGTGTCACAGTAATCACTGCACTATGCAGCTAATTCACTGGCAGTCCAGCTCAACTTTCAATGATCTCTGGTATAAACTCAAGTAGTATCTGTATCATCAGAGGGGGCACGTCAACCATGATCATGTTGCTTTTGGTAGGTTTAGTACAAAGGAATCAGTCCTTTGGGTCTTGGACCTCTCCCACCTGGTCCACCTCCCCCATATTTACGGGGTTCTTTAACAAGTCCAGCAATGCTGCCCATGCTCTAGCTGATTCCAGTGTCTTCTCATTCCCTGTCCTTCTAGCTATTTGCAATCGGACAGAACTGTCGCACTCAGCCCATTTTATAAACTCCTTTTTCCATCTAGTCGTGCTGGGGCCATCTCTCACCTTCCAATGGCTGGTAATATCTCTTTTGGCCAAGACCAACCCGAGGTCCTGGAATTTGCTTGTTACTTTATTCTTAGCAGTGTGGGGGAACCAGTGTAGTAGGCAATAATCGGGGGTATTTCCTATCTCTTTTTCAATCACTTCTGCCATAATCGTGGTAACCTCCTCCCAGAAGGTCCCTATTCTTGGACAGCTCCAAAACATGTGTAAGAAATCTGCTCCTATTTTATGGCAGCGCGGGCATGCGGCTGTTTGCGTATTAAAGTATTTATTGATCTTATCCGGTGTGAGGTAGGCCCTATGCAGCACGTAAAAGTTTACTAATTGAAACCTTGCATTTCTGGTGCTTTTCCATGCTCTTTCCATCAGTACCCCCCAGTCTTTGTCCGCTATGGGTTTGTCCAAGTCTGTCTCCCACTCCCTATGTATCCTAGTTAAAGGGGAGAGTGTTGTGTATGTAAGCCGCTGTTACAGACATGTGACAGCTTTAAAGGTACCAGCCGCAGATACTATATATTGGAACCCCGTAGATGTTCCCGGTTCTGTGAATCCCTCCCTCCAAAGTTTTCTTATGGCTGCTCTAAGGGCTGTGTATAATAGGAAATCCCCACCCGGTATGTCATAACGGACTCTAAGATCGTTGAATTGGATCATACTGCCTTCTTCATAGAGGTCTCCTATTGTAGATATTCCTAGGTCTCCCCAAGCTTCTAATCTGTGCCAGTCACCTCCATGGGGGAGTGCCTCGCATATAATCAACGGAATTTCTGGCGTGTAGGGGTGCTTAATCTTGGAACGTCTCAGGCTCCTGTTCTAGCATTTACGTGCTGTCCTCAGGTCCGCAGAGAGGTCCCGGTCTCGGCAAGGAAGTCTCAATAGTATTTTCGATAAAATCCTCAAGTTTGGGGTCACCTCTCTCCGCTCTACTGGCCCTCTAAGTTTGTCCGCCACCCATTTTGTGAGCCACTGCATTTGCGCTGCTATATAGTAGTTCTGAAAATCCGGAACGGCCAACCCTCCCTCTGCCCTCGGTCTCATAAGAGTCGTGAGTGCTACCCTCCGTCTATTGGCCCCCCAGATGAACGCTGTCACCAGCGACTTGAGTTGGTTAAACATTCGCAGTGGGATCCAAACTGGCAACACTCCGTAATAATACAGTAGTCTTGGGAATGTCACCATCTTTAGGAGGGCGACTCTACCCGCCACTGATAGAGGCAGGGGCCCCAGAAGTCGAAACTACTCTTGACCCCTCTCAGGGCTCTTCCTATGTTCCCTTCCAATAAATCTCCATGACAGTGATATATTTGGGTGCCTAGGTATGTCAAACAGCGAGCTTCCCACCGTACTCCCTCCGTTTCTTGTGGGCCAACTCTATCCACCCGAACAGGAAAGAGAGATGATTTGGTCCAGTTTACTGTTAGGCCCGCTACTCGTCCCAATTCATAAAGAAGGTCTTTTGCCCCTCTCAGCGCATTACCCGCATCTGCCAGGAACAACAGCAGATCATCTGCATATAATGCAACATGGTGAATCTGGCCGGCCTCTTCCAGACCCTGGAAATAGTTACCTGTACGCGCTCTGGCTGCCAGCGGCTCCATGGCCAGGGCAAACAGCAGGGGTGACAAAGGGCAACCCTGTCACGTACCTCGTTCTATTCTGCAGCTTCCCGAGATCAGCCTATCCGTCTTGACTCGGGCAGTAGAGTCTGCATACAGCAGCGCCGTCCATTTAATGAATGCAGGTCCCGGGCCAAATCTCTTCATGACCTCGAATAGATAGGTCCATTCAAGGCTATCAAAGGCCTTTTCAATATCCACAGCGAAGATGGTCTCATCATCCTCACTGTTGGATCTCGCCTCTAGAACTCGAAGAAGCCGTCTGACATTTAAAGCGGTATTTCTGGTAGGAATAAACCAGCTTGGTCATTGTGTATTAAAGTTGACATATGGGGGAGAAGACGAGTTGCCAATATCCGACTCAGAATTTTATAGTCTAGATTAAGCATAGACAACGGCCGGTAGGCCGCCGTGTCCCATGCCAGCTGCCCTGGTTTCAATAGTGGTATAATTACCGCCTCCCTAGTTGTGCAGGGGAGGTGCCCCTCCCGTTTTGCCTGCCCATACAGTTCTACCAATCTAGGAGCGAGTAAGTCAGCATAAGTCGAGTAGAACTCCACCGGGAGTCCATCTGTACCTGGCGTTTTCTTTCCGGCCATATTTTTTATAGCCCCCCTAACCTCTTTCACCTTTATGTCCCCTCCTAACTTCCTTGCTGTTTCTTCCAATACTACCGGGAGGTCTACATCACTCATAAATTCAACCAAGTCCTCAGGCGTTGGGGACTGCTTGCTCCTATAGAGGTCTGTATAGAATTTAAGAAATCTATTGTTAATGTCCTGCTGGCGGTATAATGTTTCATCCCCTTGGCCCTTTAATTCCAGGATCACTGATCCCCTCCTAGCTGGATTAGCCAACCAGGCCAGCAGAGCTCCAGATTTGTCCCTTTCAGAGTGGGCCCTGGTGATATAGCTTTTATAGTCGAAGCAGCGTAGTCTTTCAACTTGTTCAGCCACCGCTTCCCTACCTGTTAATAGCTCCTCTTGCTTATCTGCTCTTTCTGGTCTTTCTCTCTCCAAATCTCTGGGCTTCTGCTCTGCTGTTATTGTGTCTTGCAGCAGCGTCTTTCGTACCCCCACTGATTCGAGATACACCGACCTCGTATAACCAACTTGAATGCATCCAATTCTATTAATTTAGATGACGCTGTGTTAGTATTTTCTTCAAAATATTGCCTAATTGCAGAACCCACTGTCGTTCGGAAGACCTGATCCTCTAAGGCTTCTGGCTTCAGTCGCCAAGTCGGAATTTTAGGCCTCTCACGGGACCAGATTATTCCCAGCAGTATCAGGTTATGATCCGAAATCGTTCTAGCGAGGTATTCGCTAGTTTGTACATTTACGTGAACGTCCGGGGAACAAAGTATAGAGTCTAGTCTAATATGGAGCTTGTGTAGGGCAGAAAAAAAGGAATAGTCCCTGTCCCTAGGATGCTGCGCCCTCCAGGAGTCTACCAACCCCCACCTCTGTTGCCAGTTTCGGGGCGCTTCTGCTATTTTATGTGTAGGAGCATCTGGGAGAGGTGGATGTGATCTGTCCAACCCAACATCAGTGACATAATTAAAGTCCCCTCCCAACAATATCGATCCCGTCAGTACGGGGGCCAAGGTTCTAGAGAGCTGGGTCAGGAACGCAGCCTGCTCCATATTAGGTCCATAAAGGCTACCCAGGGTAGTGTCTATACCATCTAATTTACCTGAAAGTATTATGTATCGTCCATCTGGGTCAGTCATTTGGTTGGTACACTGAAAGGGCAACCCTGCCCACACCCAAACCAGGACCCCCCGTGCAAAGGCCGAATAATTAGTATAAAACACCTGCCCCCTCCATTTACGCTAGAGTGCAGCTCCCTCTTTTGCCATAACATGTGTTTCTTGAAGGAATGCAATCTGTACTCCTCTTCTGACTAGATAAGCATGTATCCTATGCCGTCTCGACGGTGTATGCATCCCCCGTACATTCCAAGAGATACATTTAAGATCTATGGGGCATACCATTGGAACGGTTGCAACACCTTACCAGTGATATCTTTACCTGTGACACGCCCGGCCCCTAAAAACAATCCCCTAGATAAAACAATAAGAAAGCCCCAACTCCCACTCCCCAGGACAGGTGCAAACATACAAGATCCCATCCAAACTTGGAGCAGACTCCAAAAACCAATATCCTCTTATGGATGTGGGGTCGTGTAGCGAACTCTGCAGGCCTCAGAACTCCACCAAGCCATACCCCCAAATAGTTGACTAGGAGACTGTCATCCCCGGGTTCAAGATAACAATTTTAAGTATCAGGCCCGTAAGTGTGCCGACTCCCACCTCCCCTCCCATTCAGCTCCAGGACAGTCAGTACTGCAGGAAGAACTCCATTTGTCCAAACAGGTTATCATGTTCAAGCAATGTCATCTGCCATTTGGGGTGTGACCGTCGGCAAGTCCTCATCTGAGTCTTCGATAGAGCTGGCAACCACAGATCCCTCTGACTTGTCTGCATCTTGGCCATTATTGCCCGAGCCAGGACTAGAATCTCCTCTGGTAATTTCCGCCGCTGCTTGCAGTGCTTTGCGCCTCTCAGATCTGGCCTCTCTGGAGGATGGGGCACGGGCCGCAGCTTTACTTTTCTCTGTGAGCCGTTGTGGGTGAACTGGTGAGGTAGTCCCTTCATTCTGACCCCGCCGAGTCTCCAGCCATTCCCAGGCTTCTTGTGGTGTAAGAAAGAATTGCTCTCCTGGGTGATCTGCGAGTCTCAGCCGGGCCGGAAACAACATGGCGTACGGAATCTGAAGTTGCCTCAATTTCTTTTTAACAGCTAGAAATGAGGCCCTCTGTCTCTGTACCTCTCTCGTAAAGTCTGGGAAGATCATAATTTTACTGTTGTCTATTTGCAGTTCTTGTTTTTGACGAGCCTTATACAACACATGATCACGATCTCTAAAATGCAAGAGTTTCGCCACTATGGGTCGGGGAGGGGCTCCAGGGCGAGGTGGTCTGGTTGGAACCCTGTGGGCATGCTCCAGTGCGTAGAAGGGAGAGAGACCCTCCGGGACCACCTCGGCTTTGATCCATCCTTCAAGAAAGCTCACTATGTTCGTGCCCTCCGTTTTTTCCGGAATTCCTATTATTCTGATATTATTTCTTCGCAAACTCCCTTTGCTCTCTTCTGCACGCGCTTCGAGCACTTTAATACGGGACTCAACCGTGTTCAGCGACTTTTGGAGCGCCACTACCTCTTCGGGCAGATCGGTGAGGATTTTTTCGGAGGCTGTTACGCGCTCCTTAAGCTTGCGGTGAACGTTTCAGTAGGTTTAAGTCTGTTCCAATTGCATCCATTTTCGTCTCTAGTGCTTCCCTGGATGCCGTAATAGCCTGCATATTGTCTACCAGCGTGGGGGTCGCGGCACCTGTCTCTTTCCCCGACTCCACACACTTGTCCTCCTCATCCGTCTGGTGTCCTGTGCCCCCCGTGCTGAGGACACCATATCCCCTTCTCTTTGATGGTTTCCCCATTTGTCTTAATGAACTGCTGCCTACACACCTTTGCAGAAGTATCTCCCATGGATTAATGGTGGTGACGGGTCGTGGGTGGTTCGTACTTGTAAGGCTATCCTCCAGGCTGTGCCCACAGCGCTGTTTCTGCCAACTGCACAAGTATATCCCAGGTTTAACCAAGCATTGCTCACCAGTGTCTATGCACCCGCCGATCAGCGCCAGCTGCTCACACACGTCTTCCGACCAGCAGCGCCGGGTTGTAGGCCCCTCTAGCCCCAGTTCGCCTCCATCTTGTAGTTGCTCCCCCGTGCTGTTCAGCCGAGCTCGGTCCCCCGGCGCAGTTATCACTTCCCAGGTGATACCCATATACTGTCGGTTTTCTCATCTATCGGGACGCGAGGGGGGAATACACTCTCGTCTTCCTCTCACAGTGATGCTAGATTGCCCCTCGTTTCAGCGATCCTGCAAGGCCTTCAAATGGCGGGTCTCGGTCTCCCCACCTCAGGTCTCTCCTTACCGGGCAGCAGAAGGGGGGAAACAGGAACTGCCACTGTCCGATTCTCTTTCCCCACAGCGCGCACCCAGGGACCTCCGATCTCACCTGGGTGCCGCCTCTGACGCAGGCCTCTCCGTTGTTCTGCCGCGGCTGCAGCCCCTGTCGCTGTCCTGCTGTGCCGTGTTGATCGGGTCTGCCAGGCCGTCCGTCACTGCCTCTCGTGGTGCGATGTCTTCGCTCCTGGGTCACTCTGCCGATTTCGCGCCCAAGAGCCTCAGCCCTCGTCTGCTCAGCTCTCAATCGTTCTGCCGCAGATTAACTGCTCCACCCCTCATCGGCCGCCATCTTGCCTCGCACAGGGCCGCTCGCCAGCCGGTCGCAGTCGGGCAATTTTCTTCCACAATGCAGCCTGCCGAGTCGTAGTAATGAGATCGGCACACCTCCGGGACAGTCCGCCGTCCGGCGATTTCAATATATCCGTGCCCGGGGCTCAGGATGATAGTTTACCAGGGGTATGTCGGCCGGAGCTCCTCAGCCTGCCTCCTCTCCCATCGGCTCAAGGCCACGCCCCCGTGTGCTTTTAGATGATACTGAAAGCGCACGTTGTGTTTGTAGACTTGCTGCATTTCTTTTCTTAATGCAGCGTGGCTGCGGGCTGATTGTGGGCCTTTTGAAAGAATTGATGTTAATCACAGCACCCGTCAAGGCATGCATTTAACATAAACACTTTCAAAAGGCAAACCATCAGCCCCGCAGTCGCACTCTATTTAGAAAAGAAATGCAGCAAGTTTAAAAGCATGAACATGTGCTTTCAGATATTTCTGAAAGCACACCTCTTGTTTGTCACCAGTCCTGGAAATAGAAGGAAGTTTCTTTAGGAACCCACAAATAGAGGGGTAAAGTTAGGAAGGGTGGACTGATCAGGAGTTAGGTTACAAGAAGCAGAGTCTAGGACAGGGCTTTAAGTGGGCTGGGTCCTGCTGGTGCTCAGCACCAGCAGTTCTAAAAAGCAGGTGCTGAGACAAGTCCCTATCGGGCTCTCCATTTTTGCCCTCACCCTCAGGGTGGAAAAAAAATCTTAACTCTGCAGCAGTTCACTGCTTTTGAAGTAACTTTTAGTCTTTTGCAGTTTTATATAGTGCAAACTCAGCCCAAAAGTATTGGAGCACATTATATGATTAATAATGTAATTTTTTTTGGTATGAATGGGGAAATTAATTGATTTGCCCAGAATCACAGGATGTTAAGCTGACCCGAGACTCAAAACCCATTTCCTAAGTCGGCAGCTCAAGCATTTAGCCACAGGCTCTACCACAAGAGTGGAAGCATTTTCAATATTATATACAACTTTATGCAACAAGCAACCAATGACAAAGCCAATAGTCCTGGCTTCTTGTAGGTGTAATGTTACCTGTAGTATATATCTGGATGCAATGACAGAAGCAGCAAAATATCAGCCGGGTAGCACACTATGTGACGCACAGATTTTTAGCTTAATTGCTTTTACGCCACGCCCTTAATTGCATCGGTTACGCCCCTTTGAGAGGCCCCCTAGTTTTTTTTATCATACTTAAAGCCCTGATCTACAAGCACAGTCGGGTTCTTGGCGCACATAGCGTTGGGTGCAGCATACAAAGACCTTACTCTGCCGCACACAGAGGAAAGAAATTAGAGGGAGCATTGCACCACATGTATCCAATTCAAGGGGAACCGGGTTTGAGTCTCGGCAGGGATGCTCAACATCTTGTGATTCTGGGAAAATCACTCAATGTCCCCGTGTCTGACAAAATGAATGTGTCCATCTATAACGCAACTGGTGCTCATGTAAAGCGCTCGGATACCTTCGGGTTGAGTTTGCGCCATTTAAAGCTCAAAAAACAAATCATACCACAAAATTCAAAAGCACACCACATAATTAAACTCCCCTACATACCCCTCCACAACACAAAATACCATTCCACATAATTACAGTCCATAACACACAATCCCACTACACATAATTCCAGTACACTCAAAAACACATCATTACTATCCACATAGTACCAGTGTGAAACATGCCACATAATTCCACTACACAAATCCACTCCACACCACACAATTCCACACCACACAATTCCACAACTAATCCAATCCAACCCACATAATTACACTACACACCACATACATACACTCCATAACACATAGGTAAAAAACAATGCCATTTACAATGCTAATATATAACGCTAACTCAAACAAATGCGAGACCAAATCATTCCCAATGCTTGTTTACAGTGCACGAAGATTTTTTGCATAAAAGTTTAGAAAAGGCAAAAAATCCTAGATCAGCCCATAGCACTGCCCTTATCACAGCCCCAAACTCCACCCCTGGTCCACGCTCCAATAGGTAAGTACCTGCACTTGATTTTTTTTCTCCATTTAGAGCACTTTCTACAACTTCTATTGCTGTTTCAAAACAGAAAGATTATCAACTGCAGCTACTTTGTTCAAGAGGAAGACACTCAGGAAGAAGCGCCACACGAGGTGCGGGAAAACAAAAGGGAGTCTTCTCTGGCCATCTAAAAGGAAAACATCTCCTGAAAAACTTCACCTAATGAACTTCAAAGCGAAAAACAATCCTCGCCCCCACCCAGCTCCCTTGTGTGCCCGAGAAAGGTAATGGTGGCAGCACCCTTTCCCTTTATCCCACCCTCCTGGAGCCAGCCTCCCCTTCCCATTGGCCGAGCCCCCTGGGTCACGTGCGCCTGTCAGTCAACTGGAGACGGAATTCTACTTTTCGGAGAAGCCAGCTCTTTTTGCGAGCCGTGAAGCAGCGCGAGGCGTCCGCGAGAGCCCAGGGGTGATAGCCAGAGCCAGCCCGCGCGAGGACCTCCTTCTGTCCAGCTGCTGAAAGCGCCGCCATGGGAGTGGAGATCGAGACCATTTCACCCGGGGATGGTAAGCCGCCGGGCGGGGGGGGCGCGTGCGCTTGGGTCCGAGCCGAGCAGGGAGGATCCCGGCCGGGCAGGAAGCTCTCCGGCTACAGTTTTGCGGGAGCATCCGCTCCCAGCGGCCACGTTTCCGAGCCCAGCCCAGGGAGGCTGCAGGGATTAAAATGGCATGCGTTGACAGATGCGGAAACAAAAAGGGGGCGCCCACCCTTCTTTATAACCCGGATTTAGACCTGCTTCTTCTGCTCAGCTGCTCCCATTTTGCCCGGCAGATTTAGACCGGGAGGTCTGCAGTCCCCACTGACAGCACGCGCTCCGCTCCCACTTTCAATTACGTGGAGGCTTCCCGTTTTAAGCGAACAACATTCTATGAGATGCATGTACCGTACACTGATAATGGCAGTTGTGTGAAGCATGTTTGGGCGAAGAGATTGTGATGATCTGGTTTTGGAAGATGCGGAAATTGAGGGACGCGGACGTTTGCCCAAGATCACACGATTTCGGTTTAGTCGGTAAACCTAGATTTTGACCGATCTCTCCAAGTACCACAGCACCATCTGTCCTGTAGCGGATCACTTATCATGGCTGCAATTGCCCATAGATATCCCAAGCATATTTACTTCGGGCTGTCTGTTCTGTACTATGGGAAGTCGCTGTGTCGGATACACTGTTTATCCTGGCAGCACAACTTGGGTCGGGCTAATAAATGTGTATATGTCTGACAACGTCATTTGTCGTAAGGACATATATGATCCTTTGCATTATTAGTAGTTGAATACAATATCATCCGGAATTCCCACATTCTTTGCTTGCAAGTCTCGCTGACTTAAAAAAAAAAAAGTAATTTGACTTTCTAATTTAATCTTACTTGTTCTGCTATGACAATTATCCTATATGTTTTTTTAGGTAGCAGAGATTGGCTGTCATCTGATTAAAAAAAAAAGAAGACGTCGAAAAGTATGAATATATACGAATATGACACCTGTAGTGGATGTAGACACCTAAAATACAATTAATTTCAAGTGGAAATTGTATTTTTGATTCCATGCTCATTGATTGGGCACACTAAACGTCTAAGTGTACAGCATTAAATATGTTTGATGTGCTAGTACTAATATCATTTCCCCAGGAGCACACACTTTTAAAGAAGTAGCAAAACGGGTACTAGAATCCATTTTCTCTTTCTACAGTTGCGAATCATCAAGTCTCCTAGCATAAGCGGAGCCCCCAGACCTGTCTTTTTAGTTGCAAACATATTTTGCAGTGATGTACACTGCTAACGGGTGTCTCCCCTGAAAGCCTTAATACATCCTCCTTTGAAAAAAGAAACAATGTACAGCTAACTAGGGGAGAAGAGGCTGCTGTAGTTCCAGCCTGTGGAACATTGCCTTACTGGGACAAGCTTTAAATAGTGCTACCGCCTGCTGCTCGCTTCCTACGGTCTCTTCTGAACATGCTATACAGGAAATATCGGCGGTGTATTTGTAATCTGAAATAAAAATGTTGCTGCAGCATTGCCTATCTGCTGTAAACTGCATGTTCCTTCTTTTTAAGTATTCACTTGAGACAGTGACGTTCCACAAAAGATGTATGGTCAGATTTTTACAAAATAAATTGACACATTGACATAAAAACTCGACATCAGAAAGACAACGTTGACCGCATTTTACCGTAATATTTCAACTTTACTCATTGCAAACAACGCACAAAAATGTACTGATCCAATAATACATTAGACATTGTCGTAAATACAAGTCAGTTTCTAAAAAAAACATTACCTGTAAAGCTCAAGAAATGGCGACCATGTTCCCTCAAATCCATTCAATCTCTGTTCAAACCTTATTGGTTGTAATGACGCTTGCTTACTAGTAACCTTTTCTTTACAAAGTGCCACTAATGCATGTTATTGAGTGCACCATGAATTAGGCATACATAGGAGCTTGCAGGTGTGCGGATGTATCTTCTGTGCAATCTAGAAGTACCCGCTTAAACTGTGATCGAGCGACTCTTGCCAGTGCTATTACCGTAGGGAATTTCTTGTTTTACTTGGCTTTTCTTGAAATGTGAATGAATTGAATAGGGTGTCGCTTTGAATGGAAAGTTGGCATACTAGATTCTCACACCAGACCTGATCAGGACGACAACTTGTCTCCATCGAGGTATGTCAACATGATTGGTCTTTATTCTTGACGGATTTAGGACGTACTGCCATGAGGATGTGTAGTCACTGGACCAGCAAGAAGTTAGATCAACAAGATCTAAGTGCCACCCTCAACTGGAGACTCATGACTTTTCAGTGGACCAGGGGGAGATGGGATGATAAGATGGGACGGAGCCCTGTCAAAGGTGGGAGGAGATGCTGTAGACAATGGCCTGTGAAAAGCCATGTTTTTATTATTGAAGTTTGAGCGACATAAAGCATAAACAAGTCATAGTGTGGAAACCCTTAGCAAAACAAACTTTTAAAGGAACTAATGTATCTCATTTTGAAGATTAGGGATCTCCGTTTCATCACTTTCACATCACTGTTCACTAAGAAATTGTTGTAAGGACCTTTTAGGATATGTGTGCAGATTTCTTGAAAGGCTTGATTCTGCATTATCACGTCACTAAAGCCAACATAGTCATCCTCAAAACTTTCCAGATGAGCCACTGCCTGATAACAAGCTACACACCACAGTACCTGGCTGAAAACCAAACCTCTGAATCACCAGCCTCAACCAAGAAGCCGTAACCTCTCCAGAGTGGAAATCAAGCGATGCAAAAATGAAACCCACCAGAAACAAGACTTTCCATTCTTTATGCCTATAATGTGGAACATCTTCAGCCACCTAGAGGGCAAGCCTGTTCTTTCTTGTACACCATCAATAATAGACTAACGTTCACCCCGGCCCTTGGGTTCTACCAGAAGAGTACCTTCTCCCAAATGTACATAAGCCTAAATCATCCCTGTACTTGAACATTGCTCTGTTGCATCTTAGCTCATTTTGCGCCGTTCATGGACAAATTGCCTACTGATTGCTATCATGTTTGACTGTCTGATATTGCCCTGTAAAGTGATGCTTCTGGCTCATAGGAATTCCTGCAAGAATCTTAAAATAAACCCAACATAGATTTTGCCGCTTGTTAATTTAAGAATTTCTCATTCCCCCTGTGAGAAACCCATAACAATCTACCAGAACTTAAAAAAATGACAGGAAAAAACCCACCGGCGAACTATAAGCTTCCTCCAACCTATTGCCCACTTGACCACCCAAGTATTTATCTTCCTAAATAAAAATACATATTGAGTAATAATTAGCCTCCTGCTAGCATCTCTTGAACTATAGTGGCCAACAATGAGAAAGAATGCTACTTTGTTGGTCTATTTGAATAAATATATTCAGTGACTGTGATATGAGGGAATCATGAAAACCGGTAAAAAGTGCTGACGTGAGAAATATCCTTAGGAGTAGGCCCATGGGCTGGTAGTATAATTGGGGAATTTCAGGAGATGTGCCGCAAGTACACTCTTAAAATCAGTGGTAGAGCTTGAACACATTTTACAGAAGATTAATAAAGGAGTCGGATTTACCTCCTGGCACTGAGTTACGATTTTACATTTTTGTTCCCATATAAATCAGACCCGTACCTTGAAGCACTCCCTTGGATACATAGTGCATGGTGTATTAATCAGGATAACTTTAACATCCGTTCGTATGCATTATATACTTTCCTCTGTGTAGTTGGCCCCAAAGCATCTGTGCGTGGGAAGTATCTATTTACTACTCTTAAGAAATCTCCTAGGCATTTATTCTCAATAGAGACCTGTTAACTTCCATTAGGAAAGCTCCCACACACTCATTCATATGAGCGATCTAATTTCTACTAATGAGAAACACCCATACACTCTTTTGAGGGATCTATTTAGTACTGTTGAGAAAGCATCCATTAATATGAGAACTAGCAACTATTTACCATGGTTGAGAAATCTCTCAAGCATCCATTCATATGAGGGAGCTTTTTGCTACAGAGAAGACACCGCCCAAGCATCTGTCCATTTGAGGGATCTATTCGCTCCTTTGGAGCAAGCTCTGATACTTCCATTCATAAGAGAGATGTGTTTACTACATCTGAGAGAACTTTCAAGCATCATTTCATATGAATAGGTCTACTTGTCGTATACCAGGAACTTGCCAGCCAATGGGTCAGTCAGTCCCAGAGGATGGTTCAAGTTAAAATGTGTATTAAGGTCCTGTCCTGTTTTGCCCATGAAGCCCAAACTGTCCAGCAAACTTTTGTCAGGCAGACAGACACAGCTTCCAATGACATGTTGCCATCATACTGTCTTCCCTCACCTCATCGGATGGAGATTTGCTTTCCATAGTTGGGAAAATTAGATGCTAACTATAAAATTTGCGGGAGTGCCCAATGGAGATAAGTTGAAATGTATTCTTGTTGTGGTTTCTTGAAACTGCACTGCATGCACTCTTCAACCAGAATTCTTCTGCAATCAGTAACAGTAGTTAATATTACGTAGCTCATTTCTGTAATACTGTAGGTCTCATATTTTAGTCCAGGATCAGTGAAGCCCAGCTGAAAACCTAGTTGAAGGATTGCTTGGACAAAGTGGTCATTGTGGATAGTTTTCACTTGTGGTCCTGTGGGGCCAATGGATGGAATCTAATGTGGTTAATCCATGGCTCGCTCTAACCGGCTGATCTGGTGTGCAGGTGGTACTGATGCTGCGAGATGTATAGTCAGCTATTGTGACAACATCTGGTGCAATATCTGACAGTCAGAGGAATACAACTGTCTTCACTACCGTGGTTCTCATATCTGAGAGACCAACACACTGGCTTTATTCACAGGTTTTCACTCCATTTTAACAATTGTCGTTGCATGATCCTATGTATTTCAGCCAACTGCCCTCCGTTGTTCATTGTTTTGCTGAGACCTCTGCCTGGCCTTATGACACAGGACTCATCCGCTTTAGGCTCTAGGCAGATTTCAGCCAGATATTTCTGAGTCCTTTAGATCCAGTGTGGCACCTACAGCTCTTGTCACCTGCACACCATGCTTAGTTGGCATAATATACATAAGTTGATGTTTTGCAGCCTGCTTCTTTGCAGTATTTGCCAAAAGGCTCCACACTGGGTATCTACAGACGCTATGTGGAAAAAAGGTATAACCAAGTCTTACCAAGTAGGATCACATCTGGAAAAAAATACACTGTCCGCTTCTCACATATACATACTACCCTTATGAACTTAGTTCTTCTAAGTTCATAAGGGTAGCAGTAAATGAGTAGTGCGAAGCTGGCACTTCTCGTGGAGGAAATGTTTAACCAGAACACCTTAAGGCAAAATCAAGTCAATCGTAGCATTGAAAAATGCTCTATTTCTGGTTAGGATTAAACCACTCTATATACCACCACCTAGAAGTAATTGAACATAAGTGGATGCTATGTACTGATGTATGTTATTCCATGGAAAACGAAAATTGAGAAAACACACTGGTGGAAACCACATCATGGATAGCCAATTTTACAGAAAGCCAATTTAAGGAAATACAAATAAATCGTAAATTAAAGGAGGCATATTGGTGGGAAAATAATTTTCAGCACATACAATGAAATTGACAATTATTTTAAAATAAATAACTGGAATAACGATGCAGTGATATTTTATTGTACTAAAATATGAGAAAAAATACATTAACCATGGGAAACAGTAGTGTACCCCATCAAATCTCAGTTGGGGAATACAGTTTTCAAAAATTTCAGAACTTACTACAAATACAAAAATGCATGGTTTCATAGTAATGCTTTTCTAATGAAATCATTGATATATAGTACATTAACTACTGGATGTCGCCAGTAGGTAGTTATAGTTAAGATGTAGTTTCCATAGGAAGAGTGTTTTTTCATTTGACAGTAACTGTGGCGTTGTTTGACGAATCCTCGTGAAATTTTCAAGACTAATACGCCAGCCACTTCAGCTGTTGTCTTAAAATTTTCGTGGTGAGCAGGGGCTAAGAAAAAGGAGGGGGGGGGGGCAAAATGCTGTTTCTCCATGTTAATTTTCATAGGAAACTTTAGACACGGCTACAGCCCGAACTGCTGAACGAAATTACACTGAATTTGGCAGAAAGGTAGCTCTTGTTCCAGAAAGCACTATTTTTGTTAAATGGGTGTGAATCCGTTCAGTAGTTGCTGAGAAATGTAAAGATTTCTCAGATATACAACTGTAGACACAGTGGATCCGCGATCCCTCCCGATCTCGTGCCTGAGATCTGATTGGCTGCCAACACTTCAAACCAGGAAGTGTTGGCAGCCATCTTGTGACTTGGTTGAACAGAGTCACAAGAAAAAAGGTAAAAAGAAAAGGGGGCGGGTAGAAACACCGTGACCCCCTAAGCCTCCGGAGGGTGAGGAGGGGGTCCCATAAGGACCACACAGAGCAGAAAAGGATTATTGAAAAAAAAATTTAGTCAGTAGTCTCATTGGATTCACGACTCCTGCTGAAAATGAGGAAAAAAAAACACAAAGCTCCCACGCTTCATTTAATTTATGCCCCCAGGTGGGCCAGGTCCCGGGGGGATTATGAAAATATAGGAGGGACGCACTGGCCCTCGGGGTGTTCAAAGCCCCAGGGACCGCCACCTCCCCAGGGCAGTTATATAATTATACATGGGCGGAGACTCATGGCTCCCCTGCTGCCCCGGGGACCGCCACCTCCCCGGGGCTTCAATGACAAATAATGCAGAGAGCCTCGCGGCCCCAACCCCGTAGCCCCGGGTACCACCACTTCCCCGGGGCACATATAGTCTTTAAAAAAAATGAGGGAGAGGCCCTACAGCCTCCCCCCCCCCCCCGGGGACCATCACCTCCCCAGGGCACTTGACATTACGAATGTGGGGGGCCCGCTCGGCCCCCCTGCAGCCCCGGGGACCACCTCCTTCCCAGGGCACAAAAAGACAACAATGAAGGGGGCCCTTTGCGTACCCTGGCCGCGGGGACCAACACCTCCCCGGGGCTTAATTAAGAAAGGAGGGGGACCGCGTGGCGCCCCCCCATTCCTCCCTCGTGGAGCCCTATATGGCCCTGGGGACTGCCACCCCCAAGGGCCGGGTCCAGTAATGTCCCGGGGTGCCCACCCCCGGGACATTGCAGTTTGCTATGGCATGACGGGAGCACTGCTCCCGCCATGCCATAGCAGCGGTGTGGAATTTAATAAAATATCTACTTGTCCATTGGGCAGGTTGCTTCATAAATCTACTTGTCCTGTAACAAAATCCACTTGTCCCTTTGGTGCCATGTAGTGCGGCGACAAATTATGGCAGCAATCTCATTATATAAGAGCTCTGATATAGCCCCTCTGATTATGCCAGGGCTCATACCATAGTAGTGTTTGAATGCTCGCAATCCCCTTTTGTTGCCACATTTCCGCAGTTCTACATACTGGGGCTGAAGGTAGTGGTAAGCAATAGTTCCAGGGTTAGAATGCCCTTTTGAGTCTGTGCAAACCAACTAACTTGCACGATTTAAGGGTTTTCAACAACTCTTCTCTAATCTTTTCCCATACTGAGAAATGTTGGAAATTTACTCCTTACAATGGCAGACGTAAACCTTCCAGAGTTGGGGAAAAAAGTGGTTGGAGGGAAAGTGAACTTGCAAACACTCAGATTTTCCATGAGCAAATCTACACATGTGTATTTGCTCATGCTAAAATGCAGTTCACAAATATTTTCTAGGAGTTCTATTTCTTATCCTACTTCTGTAAATTCTTGGGAATTCATGAAAGCCGTATAGCTGCACTTAATGCAAGGACTTATACCATGGGTGGACTTTTGAGACTTTCTTTAATAATTGGGCCCCTAATTTGGTCTAGCGTTGACCATGACCTTTTGTGTTTTATTAAAATTCTCTCTCTCTCTCTCTCTCTTTGTATCGGCTGGCTTCACTGTGAGTGACAGCATTCTGCTCTTTCACAAGGAGCATATCGGCACACAAAGTAGTTTTGTTCGGTGCCAGTAACTACTGTGGCAGTGTGTGCCAACGTTTGTTATAATGGTAAGGGCCCGGCAGATCCCACACCAATAAGGTTTTACAAAAACCATGCCAAAACAATTCACACATTGACTAAACTAAAAAGCTGACCACCAATTTCAGACCTACTGGCTTTGCCAATGCTTGTTTATTTTTGTTTCCCATAATCTTATTGACACTGTATACACTGATTTTCCGTTCTAAATATTTTTGGGAAATACTAGCATGCATCAAAACATGTTACTAAATGATGCTGCAAAGAAATGGTACCTGAAATTTTACAGTAGTTTAGCGAAATGTTTTTTTTCCTGCTTTCATTTTTTATAAACATTTAATTTTGAAAGCAAAGAATCATAAATCTTGCTTTCAAGCTTCTGCAAATATTTGCATTAAATCAGAGAGCATTCTGGGAGCATTATACATAGCGATCATATTGCTAAACTTTGGAAATGTGTGTACAGATTTTTATACTGGAACCACTGTCAGTAGTGCAGTCAGAGCTTACAACATTTACTTGGAGCGCTCACCCTAATAATAAAGGCTTTCAATTAATGAACCATAAATACGAGTTTGAACAGCATTAACATACGGACAAAAATATTACCTTAACTGCAGACAGTGCCCTTCCCTGATCCATAATGTGGTACTGCAAACTGGCAGCCAAAGGGTTTTTGCTGCAGGGGGTTGGGCCTACTTGTGCCAAGGACAACATACACATGGAAACTTGTTGCCCTTGACCCCAAACAATATGTCCTGGGCGTCGGGCTATAGGAATTCCACAACCCTGCATAGCCAACAGTGCTCCGCTTTGAGCAAGCAAAAGCATTATGGTAGTGTGGAAGTTGGAGTGGGTGTATGAAAAGTTATATGGGGGTGTGTGTGGGTGCGTCAGTGATGTCATTTGAGATGTCATCAGTGATGTCACTGACCATGTCATGAGTGATGTATTATGTGAGGTCATTGGACTAAGTGCTGTTATACAACATGTTTTGGCTGTGCAGCATCCTTGTTCGTGAGAGTGAACACTGTTCTTTTCTAAATCAGGACTACCACCTCATGCGACCAACAAACAACACAGACAACATACTCAAGTGAAAATAAACATAGAAAAAATACTTGTAATTGGAGTTGAATCACTTGTGTATCATCGACCATTGCAATGCGTTTACATGTAAACAAGTAATTTCTGAATGTAGTCAACATCTGTATCTTAATATCGCAAAAGTTCTGTTATTCAATTGGGACAATATTACTTGTGCCAAATTCATAACATTGCGCCCAAGTGGGCTATTGATGTCTCCAACTCTTTTAGATATGAATTCAATGGACATCAGTATCTTCCTTCTCAACATATATATGTATATTGAGGAGGAACCCAACTTCATTGCAAAATATATATTATATAGTGATAAAAGGGTGGGCCAACAAACCAATAGAGAACTGATTATCAAGATTGCATTTATACCTTTAAAATATAAGTATGCTAAAGTCAATTAAAAAAGAAAAGCATTTTATGTATTGGTTTCTGTGAAGTGGTAAATGCCATTCATCTTTCACATTTCCATCAATCAATTTAGGTAAATTGATATCTCAGTAATTATTCCATAATTTGTTTTTGTGTGAAATCACAACCGCTTTGTACATCAGAAAATTTGAATATTTTGTGTTTCAAAAGATAATCTGGATGGAAGCGCGCACATATGTTTACTTAAGGTATTCGGCTAAAAGCTCATTGGGTTATCGTTTGATAAAATATAATAATCTTACAAGTAGTATTTTTTTCACTTCTTGAAAGAAACATTTGTACAAGAAGGGTTGCCTGTTGTCCAGCAGTCCTTTGCAAAAGCATTGTTCACTCCTATTGCAGTAGAGCAAGTTGTTAACTCAACTAGAGGTTTCAACTGCCTAAGCTATCTTTCTTTATGGGATTATGCTTTTTAAATCAGCCCTTGCAATCTTCACTCCTAGTTTAGTCTGACTCATTGTTGCAACAAACATTGGCAGTGCCAGTAGATCGGTCTTGTAACTTGAGTGTCCTTCTTACACAAGTGAGTTTAGTCACTCGTACATCCACTCTGTCACTCATCCTCCCACTCCTGGATTGATTCATCCTCACACTGACTCATTCTTGCCATCACGATCTACCCAATCCACAGAAAACATACACACAGACATGGCATATGCAAGCTAAATAAAAGAATGAAAGAAAAAGAAAAAAGTGCATCCACCTGAACATCGTGGGCGTATACTTGCAATAAAAAGTGAGTGAGCTTTTAAACAGAGCAGCATGTGGTCATTTGTGATCTGTATTGTGTATACTCAATGTAATAACCACCTCTCAAGGGCCTATTGTCTTAAAACCATGCTTTTCATAATAAGTATGTCTGTCCTACCATAAAAAAAAACTGAGCAGACCTGTGCCATCTGACGTTTATTATCCCAGTGAAACAATTGAACATATAGATTTTATCACAGGCTAGTCCCCATAACCAACGGAAGTCTACAGTATTGAGCATAAGCTTTTCCACAAGGCAACCATCAGGCATACAGTCATAAAAGTACACATTTGTCCACAATTACATTTTTCAAAAAAAATATACCGTCCCTCCGAAGATGGCCTAACAAGGATCATGCAAGGGCAAAACACTTACCTACTACGGTAATCTGTGAGATTCCATATAACATGAGTAACATTTTGTTTTATTGTAACCATAACAATTAAACATAAAATGAACAGACAATCAACAACGATAATCTAAATTTTCTAATACTTAACACTAAAATCAATGATCTTCCGTTATTCAGGTAGTCCGCAATATACCTTAATAAAGTGCCTCGGTCTGCCCCAATCTAAAAGCACAGTTTCCTTTATAAAAGTAAAACATAATCTCATATCCACTAAAATTCATATTCAATATAAATATTCATTATAAAAGGTCAGCAATATGTACCCAGATCTGTTTTATCGTTATGGTGAGCCGGAATACAATTATGTCTAAATCATTTCCCTGGGCCCAGTGTATCAGTGCGATCTAAGGGGACAGATTTTTTATTGCCCTCTGATCTTATCATATTTAAATCCTCCAATATACTTGCTTGGGCTTAGTGGCTGCTGAGCTTGTCCCTCTCCTTATCTCTGACCTACCCTCCTGATATCTCCCTCTCCTGCGGGAGATGCCAAATAACAAAGGTTCCCATAATAATACCCAACGTAATTTTCTTGTAGGGTCCTTGAAATGCCCAATATTCCTTCTAAGAAGGTTTGATCCTCGCTATCGGTGACCATCCATCCTAGGGGGCCACTTTTCTCCAAATCCGCTCTTACTTACACCCCAGCTGTTAAGCAGGCAGCCCAGTACTAAATGTGAATGCTGTAATTGTTAACTGACGTTGTTTTCATGGAGAGGCCTTCACCTGGTCATCCGACAATACTAGGTTTAAAATATTCAGAAATTTAGCACATCTCCCCAGCACCCCAGGTGGACTGCTGCTAAAGGAAAAGGAAGATGCCTGTGCGCAAGAGGGAACTCCCTCTGCCAAAAAGATAGGTTCTAACAATGGTCTCCTTTGATGTTCTAGAGCAGGGCAACAGCATAACAAATGGAACCATGATTCTCGATAGTTGTGGCATAGCCTACAATTAATGTCACCCCCTGAGCCAGCCCAGCGCAGGGTTAAAATCTCTTATTGGTAGCGCAAGCACTCTCATGTAAAGGATTGGATCCCTAGTGTTTGCATTAATGAAGTCCGAAAAATATTTTTATGGCTTCCGGACATGATATGACTCCGTTAAGGGCTGTACTAGTCCTCGGCACCCAACTGTATGTAAGTCTTGTTCCCATTAAGACTCTTTCATTTGCTTATTAATAGCTTCCATATAATGAAATGCCTGCCTATGTTCTTTAGCACTGTGTAATACAAATCTACCAGTAAAAACCTATTGGCTGTAACATATGCCTTACACAAAAAATAAGTCGGGCTAACTGTCTTTTGTGTAACTTTTCACAATAAACCGATCAGCGATAAATAGTGGCTTGTCACCATGACCATCTCTGGTATATTGTATTGAAGATAAGGGTTCCCACAAGGCAAAGAAGTTCAAAACAAGCACTCTTTTTCAGTGGAACACACCATCTGCCCAATCAAAAGCTAGTCGAAAGGAAGATCAACAATTATGTGGCACCTAAGCATCTCAATATTGCTTCTTAAACATTTTTTGTGTTCAAATAAGGTCTAGTGATATCTGTGGTGTCAAACCAAACCTAGAAAAGACATGCACATTAAGCATTGTAGTAAGAACCGCACAGCAAAACATGCATGTGCAAGGTATTCTCAAACAATTTACCTGCGACAAATGTGTGGTGAGCATATGAATCACAAGGCATGTGCAACTGCATTTGCCATTTATCAAGCACATTTTTAGAACACTCAGAGATGAAGCAAAAATGCATTTGCCATATATTTCAGATGTCAAAAGTGAATTCATATGTGAGGTCATAAGCAGTGCAAATTATACTGGTGAATATTCCTCGTTTAATGTTGTTTAACTGTTCATGATTTTTCAGTGAATTTCAACTTTTTTATTTTTAGTGTAAGGTAATATCTCATTGTGATAAGTTTGTGTCCAACCCTTAGCCGCGCACTGCCAGTGTTGGTGTTTGGCTGGGGTTGGATCCGCACTGTGCACAGCTTTCATCCGCAGAACCACAACCTACATTTACAAAAAACAAATTGTGAGTCTCGCAATGGGACCACATGTGAGGGGAACACTTGACTCCCGTGGTACCAGGGTGAACCCAAATTATTTGATTTTTGGCCTTGTGGGTGTTCTTCTGGGACCCGCCCACAAGGGCTTTGGGGTTAGGGTAGCCCTACCCTGGACCTTATGTGAATTGTGTTCCTATGGAAACTCTGATTCGCATGTAAGTACACAGCGGCGACCTCTACTATGTGATCCACGTGTGTGTGTGTGTGTGTGTGTGTGTGTGTGTGTATGTATATATATATATATCTCACCAATCAGTTGGAAATGTTTGTTTAGCATCTCCTAATGCGTTTTGCAAAATGCATCTCACTATGGCTAGGGCTTAGAATGTTAGTTCCCAGAATCTGATAAACTTTTTTACAAATTCCACAAAAATAAATACAAGGCTGGCAGGGACCACACAAGGATTGCTCACAACCATATGTCTCTGGAGTAGGTTTTTTGCCTTTGTGAAAAATACTGTGTACAATTGTATTTTTCAAGATACCTTCGGTACAGCACTTTGACACAGGTGCTGGCTTTAAATACAAGCCTTAATATTATCAAAAATATGAACAATCCCGAGAAGCAAAAAAAAATGTAATCCAGTGCTTAAAGTCTTAATTAACTACTGTCCTAGGCGTGTTTGGCATTTTGAGGTTTTTCAGGTCTAATAGAGGAGGCGGGGTTCTCCTACCTCAGGCAATCTGCTCTATTATCACAAAATTGAAAATATCTCCATACTGTACTTCCCTGGGTACTTGACCTCAACAGGACGACTTTGTTCTCCTGTCACTCCCCAAATGTTTCGCCAGCATTTGAAATCTTGGATGTCCAAGCCAGCATGAAAATGCTTGTAACACCACCTGTTTAACGCTGGGTCAAGGCACATGATTGAAAAAGCGAATATAAATAACTTGGATTAAGTTTTGTATGCTAGGCGGGTTTTGAGATGGAGATTTTCAAACTGACCGATTTGCAGTTTGCTCCTTTTTGCTACTGTCAGGGAGTAGAATTCTCTCGTGGACCAAAAAATTGCTGGGCTCCATACTGTCCTAGCTGGATTTGTGACAAAAATGCAAAATGTTCTCTCTTTAAAAAAAAAAAAATGTTTTTAGGTCTTGGATTAGCATATACTGTGCATACTTTCAGGGGCTTTTAGTCAGCCCTCTTCATACATTGTTCTGCTGCATTTTGCTTGGGCCCTGCATGACGCAGCAAGAGCTATAGAATCAGCCTGCTTCAGCCATTGGCTTACCTGACTGTGAGTGACAGCATTATGCTCTTGCGCAATGTCCACAACCTGTAGTATATTTGTTTGACCTTTAGACAATGCTTGTTTTACTTAGGCAAGGGAGCTGCAGCTCCCCCTACTTTGCTACCACTTGTGTGTTGTGATTCTTCGTACAAAAGCCATTCACCCAAAAAATAAACACTAGAAAAAACCAAAAGTTGAGCAGCCAACGCCAGACTTATTTGCTTTGATTGTGGGAAAGCTTACTGCTTTGGAAATGATTTAGTTTGTTTTTGTAGGTCTGAGACATTCTGCACTTTCATTTGTCCCCTCCTCCACAGATTAGTTTATTTTTCTGTACTTGTTAGTGGTAATTACTGTTGGCCCTTCTTTTTAGGTGCGTCCGGGTCATCACACCTCTTCTCACTTTCTTTCCAAGTGCCAGCATGTCCTGCAGTTTTCCCTTTTTACTGGCTTCACTCTGTCCTTCACTTTCTCCCGTTGTTCTGCTCTGCACTTACTTTGCTAGCTATACTCTGACCGGCACCCTACCTGTGCATTCCTCAGAATTTGTCTTGAATTGTTTTCTTAATAGATTTCACTTTATTTCTTCCATGAGATAAACGTCATCACTTTAGTTTCCATTATGATCTTTTCATGATGAATTGGATAATAACCTACTAAGTCTACCCTGAAAATTAAAGTGTTTACCTTAAAATAAGGATGATGGCATGAAAGTAGGCTTGTGGGCTTTGATAGACACTCATTGTGCTCGTTTGTGGGAGTCCCTGTTCAAGTAAAGTATAAAAAACATTGCGTGTGTAAAAGAAATGTGAATGCTATTATTGTTTTTAAAATTAAACTTTGATTTTGTTTACCTAGAAATAGTGACAACGAAGTGAAAAAGTCATACAAATGCATGCCTAAACTCCAAAACCTGGAGCACTCTACGAAATATTTCTTTTGAATGTTGCTAAGTCTTTCACTGTATTTGTGTTCCTGTTTGAATTAAGGAGGCCTGCCAATGAACCCCAAAACCCATTTATTCCCACACTCCCCATGTGAACATTGGTATCTCCAGTTTACACTGTTAAACTTTAGAATTTTGATTTTATTTATTTTTCTTTTTTTTAATTTTTTGTGCCCAGTGTTTTAGATACTTTGTATAAACTGTGTATCTATAGAAAAATCGAGAGTGGATTCTTATCTAAATATAAATGCGTAAGAAATCGATCTCTGAGGAGGAACATCCAGGACCTCCCTTACCTCCTGAGTGCGCAGTTCACACCCTGTGATGTAGTGATTTGCATATGGCTGGGTTCAAACTGGAATGGCATGGTGAGCAAAAAAACGATGGATTTAGGCCCAGATCTCTGTACTGGGGTGAATGTATGACATTGTTCTGCATTCTGTCCATCAACTGTTGTTTTTGCATGTAGTGTTGAAGCCAGGATTTCTGGAGGGAAGGTTTGTCAGGTTTTTGTGATTTGGCCTTTCTGGAGAGAGTGGTCTCTACCAGACCGTGAAAGGGTCCACCGGGATGCTGATGAGATACCTGGACTGTTGGGGTATTTGCTACTGGGGAGGCATAATGATGAATGAATCCCAATGCTGTTTACATTCTCCGTAGAACGCCCTAAGATATGCCACAAAATGGTGCTTGGGTGAAAACTTGAAGCACCTTTGGTCTTTCTCTCACATCATCTGTAGTCTTCTGTAATGGTGGTCCTGAGGGGTCCTATGCAATGGACAGGGCTAATGAACCTGGTACATGGTTAAAGAACTAATCATCTTGCACATCATGGTGGTTTATCACCAGCATGCAGACATGTCCTCGCTCCCAGAGGATGTCCTGATGGAGCTTGGGAATTGTGCCACGCCTGCTACTCCTAAGGAGATTTCATCATGATAGTTTAAGTATGGTGACATGCTTTTTGTGATTGTTCTGAGCTCAGACAGTGAAGGCTATACTGATGTGATACACAAAGGTATGATGGAATTCCGCATTCGTTTTTCATGCATGCCTTAGGAACTCCATCATTTGAACGAATGCGTCTTTAGCACGCATTTGTTCTGCACGCAAATTGTTTTAATGCCTTGTCTTAGGGGGGCGCTGGATATTGGAATAGTTTAATTTACTATTCCAACTCTAGTGTGCGCAACAGTAAGGAAGGTGTTGGACTTTAATTCTAACTCCACTCCACCATTGCGCCCCCCCTAAAGCAAGTCATTGTAACGACTTGCGTGCAGAACAATTGCGTGTTAAAGACTCATTCATTCTATTGCTGCCGCTGTGAAGGCACAGTGTGATTCCAACTTCGTCCTAAAGGACGTTTCCCAGGATACACATCCATTTCAGTCAACACACATGAGCAGACCTGCTCTGCACCCCCACCGCAGGCCAGGGTTTTGAATCCTAGCAGTGGAGATACAAAAAAGAAAGACTTTAGTAAATGTTCACGTAACAGTTACACTCCAAGTCCATGATGCTGTTGGCCCAGAAGTTCATGTTCTAGTCATTTTATTACTGCAGTCAGTAATTTGTCATTGTAGAGGTATCGGAACACAGCTAACACATTCTGCAAACGTAAAGCACGTATTAAACACAGCCCTCCCTATGAAGAACGCTCAGGCTTGCATTCATTATTCCATTCATGTTAATGGAAGGAGCAGAGCACATTGGTTGCCACATCTGCATTTACCATTCATGTTAATGGGAACGGCAGAGAGCATTCATCCACATACCTGATAAAACAATGAAGAAGATACTTTTGTTTATGTGTTTGGCAGGAGCTCAGCATCACCATTTTTAGAAGTGATGGGGGTTGCCCTTCTGTGCAAGTTTCATTCACTCCTGTTTATGGAAGTAGTAAGGTTCCAGATATTCATTCATTCATTCCTGTCTATGGAAATAGAAGAGATGTATTTATTCTTGTGTGTGGAAGTGTGGGCGCGTGAATTAATTCACTCCCATTTATGTAAGCAGAGTAAGTGAATGGGTGAATTAATTCACTCCTGTTTCTGGAAGAAGAGTAGCTGAGTGCATGAATTCATTCACTCCCATTTGTGGAAGTACAGTAGATGGGAGGGTAAATTAATTCACTCCTGTTTGCAGCCGAGTACCTGAGTGTGTGGATTCATTCACTCCTGTTTGTGGAAGTAGAGTACCTGAATGTATGACTTTATTCACTCTTGTTTGAGGAGGTAGAGCATGTGAGCCTGTGAATTCATTCACTCTTTTCTGTAAGTAGAGTAAGTGACTGGGCGAATTCATTCACTCCTGTTTCTGGAAGAAGAGTAGTTGACTGTGTGAATTTATTCTCTCCTGTTTGTGGAAGTAGCAGAATGCAGGTATGCATGTTTAACTTTTTTTGACAGTAGAAAAGTCAACCAATCGGGGATTCTTAGAGCACTGTAAATCACCCAGGAGGGTCTCAAGTTGTTTGGTTGGTTGCTTGCTGTTTCGTGGTGATCTTTACATTAGAACAGCCGAGTCTTGAGTTCTTTCCTGAATTGCTGAAGTGATGAGGCTGTCTTAAGGTGCAGGGGACCTTTGGCTGCCAGTTGCGAGAAGGAGCTTCCTCTGCTGTTGCTTTGATGTGTCCGGGGGGTGTCTGCTTAGAGGAGGGAAGAGGATTGTAGGTGTCTGGTCTGTTGGGGGAAGGTCTGGCGTTTGATGATGTATGCTGGTTCTTCGTTGTGCAGGGCTTTGTACGTGGGTCAACATGTTTAACTGGCATTTCTTCTGGATAGGTAGCCAGTGTAGCTTTTGAGGTGGGGTGTGATGTGGGTCCATCTGGGGCGGTTGAGGATTAGTTATGCGGATCAGTGTTGTATTGTCTGTAGTTTCTTCAGGAGGCGCGCTGATTCCTACATAGTGTGTTCCCGTTGTCCAGCCTGCAGTGACTAGTGCCTGAATGACGGTCCTTCTGATGTTGACTGGGAGCCACCTGAAGATCTTGCAGAGCATGCATAGAGTGTAGAAGCAGGCAGATGAGACCGTGTTGACCTGCTTCTTCATAAATAACTTGCTGTCCAGGATGATGCTGAGATTGCGGGCGTGGTCTGTCTGTGAGGGATGGGCTGAGCTCAGCAGGCAACCAAACGTCGTTCCATGGCGAGGTGTTGTTCCCAAAGATGAGGTCTTCTGTCTTGTGTGGGTTGAGCAGGAGGCAGTTGTCCTTCATCCATTCGGCGACTTTCATCACGCAACTTTGGAAGTTAGCTCAGGTGATGTAAGGAGCTTCTGACAGAGAGAGGATGAGCTGGGTGTCGTCGGCCTAGGAGATGTTGAGTCTGTGCAATCTGATGGTGTTGGCCAAAGGGGTCATGTAAGTGTTGAAGAGGGTGGAGTTGAGGGATGATCCTTAGGGGACGCTGCAGATGATCTTCTTGGGTTCCAAGGTGAACTGTGGGAGACAGATTCTCTGGGTTCTTCATGTAAGGTATGAGGCAGTCCATTTGAGGACGTCTCCCTGGATTCCGATGTGGTGGAGTCTATTGATCAGGATGTGATGTGAGACTGTATCGAAGGCGGGTGACCGGTCCAGAAGGATGAGAGCTGCTATTTCACTTCGGTCCAGGAGGGCCCGGATGTCATCGATGGCTATGATCAGGGCTGTCTCGGTGCTGTGATTGGCTCAAAATCCGGATCGAGAGGGGTCCGGGAGGTTGTTGTGTTACAGGTGTTCAGTAAGTTGCTGGTTGATTGCCTTTTCGAGAACCTTCGCTGGAAAAGGGAGCAGGGAGTTGGGCCGGTAGATGTTCGGTTCTGTTGGGTCGGCAGAAGGTTTCTTCAGAAGGGGCTTCACCCAGCATGTTTAATGGGCCTTGTTGCATGCATTGCCTGCAGAAACGAGTTTAGATGTCCTCCAGAGCTGCCTTTGATGGCCTTGCGGGTCCTCAGTTCACCCAAAACTGCCTTTGCCTGGAGGCTTATCAATTCTCGTTCTTTAAGTAAACATGCACAAGGCATCACTTATTTAATTACTGAGGAAAGATTGGATTTTCTGTTCATCACTTAAACCTGGTTGAAACCCTGGTGTAATCCCGATATTGCTTTGCAATTCCGTCTGGTTATACAATTGTTACCAAGGACAGAACAGGTGGATGGGGTGGCGGATGAGCCATTATCTTCCGTGAAAGTTTTCAATCTACCACCTTTGACCGGGACACCCTCGAGGGTGCAGAAAGCCTGGGATTTTGCCTCGGGGTCAGTGCATCAGAATCTTTTGCTGGCTGTCTATTGTATCGCCCTCCAGGTCCTAGTACTAGCTTTTTGTCTATGATGAGGGAAGTACTTACCCTCGTAATAGTTAACTATGCAAATGTTACCTTCTAGGAGATTTTAACCTCCACCTTGATAACGTTGAGGCCAACTCCCTTCAAGAAACCTTAAAAATATCTCTCCCAATTGATTCATGGCTCAACCCACCTTTGTTGCCATACCCTCGATGGGATTTGCACCAATTATCTTAGCCTGATGGCTGGCGCACCCATTACACTCTCTTGGATGGATCATGGGAGAAGTGTGGCGCAGCGACCAGGGCAGTTGACTCCAGAGCGCGGGGCTTACGGTTCGATCCCCAGTGCTGGAGGCAGATCAGCTCAACATCACATGACTCTGGGCAATAGCTCACTTAATCTCCCCGACGGACCCCAGCACCTTGAGACCCTTACGGGTGATTAGTTCGGGCTTTACAAATACTGGGTTATTTATTATTTATCATTGTCTAGTCCCATTTAGCATTACAATTGTGTCCCAAAATCATATTCCTCTTAAACCAGACTCCCTTACCTCTTCTCGTCGAAAATAAATAGATAGGAAAGCTAACCCTAGGCTGAAAGCTTGCCTGTCCTTCATGGCCCGACCCTCAAAGGGAAGTTGGCGTAAGATCTAAATTCTTTTAACAGCCTGATTACTGAAATGGTTTTAGCTCTTGCACCTTCCATCCGCCTAAAAAATGTCCAGCATAAACACTCTCAACCCTGGTTCTCCCCTACATTTCTTGAGCAAAAGCGCTATTGTAAACAATGTGAACGGAAATGGTGACTGGCATGGAGGCTCAGAAGCGATATCATAAGTTGATTAAATCTACAAAAAAAGCTTCTTTTGCTAATAAAATTCAAGAGGCCAATCGGGATCCAAAAGTAATTTTCAACATCTCAAAAATGTTTTTGCAACCCAAAACTCTTTCAAGAGAGATCCTGCCCTCCCAGGCCCTTTGTGACCGAATCTCAATCTTCTTTAAAGGAAAAGATCCAAGCTGCACAACAGGGTTTTACATCCACCCTCATAACCTACCCTTTAAATGGCCCTGTTTCTGGCCGTACCCATAATACGCCTAATATGAATTTGTCTGCATTTGATGACATTTCCCTGACATTGTTACGGCAAATGACTCATTCTTGGAAATCAGGTACGCCTTCAGACCACCGTCCACCTGCAGTACTCCATGAGGCCATTGATGTAGTAAATCCTTTGATTAATAAAATACTAAATGCCTCTTTAGCCACAGCTGTGGTCCCTCCAGCCTGGAAATTTGCAATCGTCAAGCCCCTGCAGAAAAAATCCTCGGCAGACCTTACACCTTATCTAATCTTAGACCGATTTCTCTGCTGCCTGTACTAGCCAAAACACCCGAGAAAATTGTGAACCTACAACTTACCTTCTTTCTGGAAAGTTCATATTATTCTCCATGCACGCCAACCTGGCTTTAGGCCCAGACATTCATCAGTCTTACTTGAGGTCTTAGAGACTATTAAAATGACTGAACGCTGGGAAGGATGCAGTATTGATACTGCTGGACCTCTGCCACAGCATTCAATGCGATTTCACTTGACATCCTTAACCAGCGAATCCAAGATTCAGGGATCTCCCACAAAGCACTAGCGTGGTTCAAATCATTTCTTACCGATGGGAGAAAAGCTGTAGTTCTAGTAGAATTTTCGTCTAAAGAAAAACTTATCACTATAGTGGTGTGCCACAGGGATCATCTCTTAGCCCTGCTCTTTTTAATATCTGTGACCCCCACCCCCCCTTATATTTCTGATTGACTACTATGAAATTGCAACCACCTCGTATGCAGACAATACCCAGTTGATAATTTCATTAGAAAAGGGCTCCACTGGTTCAGAACTGAATTTCCAAAAGTGTCTTTCCAATGTGATCTCATGGATACAGAATAATCATGTTAATATGCAATTCAGAGAAAAAGGAGATCCTGCTTTTTGGAAAATCCAGTTTATTCTCTCTCATTGGTTGCTGGCCTAACTCAGTTCCCCCTCCAACTTACATGGTTAAGGCAGCAAATAATTCGGGGGCCGAATTTGACACCGAACTCCGCTTTCACCCACAAGTGACTGCGATAGCTGGGATGTGTTTCAATATCATTAAATCACTGGAAAAAAAAACTCTCCTCACTTATCGCTAAGCAACTGTAGCATTTGCCCTCATCTCGTCAAGACTGAATTATTGCAACAGACTTTATGCTGACTGCTCAAAAAAGGTAATTCACAAACTTTAGATCGTCCAACAAACAGCAGCCAGAGTGGTGCTACAGCTCCCAAAACAGAGCTTGACATCCGTCATATTAAAAATACTTCATTGGCTACTAATTCATAAAAGAATTCTGTTTAAGATCTTGTTGCTAGTTTTCAGAGCATTCAAGGCCACAGGCCCTAAATACCTTACTGCCAGATTTAGCCACTACAAGACCTTGAGAACTTTGAGATCTTCAAATGCAAATCTGCTTAAGCCTCCCTCTTTCAGATTAAAAACTTGAGGTCGAAAGTCTTTTAGGGCACTAGATGCTAAAGCGTGGAACCGACTGCCACTGCACCTCTGCTATTTGGATACCGAAGTTGCATTTAAAAAAGCCTTGAAGTCCTGGCTCTTTCAAGCTCCAGATACTCTCTGTCATACTCTCATTTAATGGCTCCATCTAGGGCCTGGTCCAAAGGATCATAGCTACTGCTGAGCCTACTGCCAGGATGCGCAATTACGAGTGACCTTTGCGCTTTAGAAAACTCCATTCATTCAGGACTTTTTTGAGCTTGTCACCGATCGACTTGCACCCGAGGTTGACGTTGTGGTGGGGACACGGGTCCGTGGGTGCTCCCAAGTGCACGGAGTTCATGATTTAGATCGTGGCTTGAGTAGTGAGAAGGGTCCCAGCGGGTGAGCAGGAGTTCGGGTTTAGTGTTCGTGGGTGTGAACAGGCTGATGCTGTCGGCAGCGAGGGGTTGGGGTTTGAAGTTTTCGTAGATGGCTGAGCTCTTGTCGTGGAAGAAAAGTACATATATTATTTTATTGTTTATGGAAGGAATACCTTGCATTTAGGGTTATCGAAGTTCTATAGCCTTTCATGATTATGGAAATACATAAATGCATTTATTCATTCATCACAGTTGGCGGATGAAGGAATGTTTGCACATTTAGTACTTTGTGTAGAAGCGGACTTTTAATTCAGTGTTTTTTTAAGACATTGGCCGTATTTATGCCTTTGTCCGTGGAAGAATTAGTGTTCCACTTTTGGGCTCAGAAGAATATGCTTTCAAGCCCGGCTCCACCACTCTCTCCGCCTGATCTTTGGCATTTATATTTACGCAAAGTAGGAAATAATAATAATAACATGCTTTGTGATAATGAGTACCAAGGTTAAAAGCTGTGTATTTGCTTTTACGTTTTTCATACAGACACAGTGCTCTAAATGCAGCCATCTCTCTTCCCTTTCTTGCAGGAAGAACCTTTCCGAAGAAGGGGCAGACCTGCGTTGTACACTACACAGGTAAGGTGCATTGTGGGAGTGGGGCTGCTGTATCCAGAATATGTCTTTTCTGACTGTAATCTCAAAGGCCGAGTTAGGGTGTGTGAATTATCCTGCTAGCCAACAGGTGGTCCCCTTTTGTGGGTGGCAGACGGCTCAAAATAGCCCTGCTCAAGTCTGCACAAAACTTATTGAAAGCAGCAGGCCCGTTGGTGACACCTGTCTGTGTGTAGCGAGCCCGGACACCGCTAGGTCTTAAGCTGTCTTTCACGCTGGCGAAGGCGTAGCGCTTGGTTAAGAAATGCTGCAGAAGCGCCTTGTGTCGAATATTCTGGCATGAAGTCGTGAAATGTGGTATATTGCAAATCTCCTGCACATTTGGGGCCAGAGGAGGGTGTTTTCTTCTAACAACATTTCGAGATAAGGTTTAGTTCTCAGAGGTTGCCACTCGCCTTCTCTGTTGTCTTTGCTCAACAATCAAATGAGACACTAAACTCTCCACACCTGTTAGCAGGGCTAGTATCGGTCCTCCGGCCGGACACATTTTGAATTAGTAGCTGACACTGCACACACATGACGGGCTATCCTGCACGATTTGGCAAGAGGCTCGAACACTCCCCGGCGCAGCCTCCCTCACGGACATTCAAAGGCCCTGGGTCAGGCAGAGTGACATTCAAAGGCCCTGGGTCAGGCAGAGTGACATTCAAAGGCCCTGGGTCAGGCAGAGTGACATTCAAAGGCCCTGGGTCAGGCAGAGTGACATTCAAAGGCCCTTGGTCAGGCAGAGTGACATTCAAAGGCCCTGGGTCAGGCAGAGTGACATTCAAAGGCCCAGGGTCAGGCAGAGTGGCAGTCGAAGGCCCTGGGTCAGGCAGAGTGGCAGTCGAAGGCCCTGGGTCAGGCAGAGTGGCAGTCGAAGGCCCTGGGTCAGGCAGAGTGGCAGTCGAAGGCCCTGGGTCAGGCAGAGTGGCAGTCGAAGGCCCTGGGTCAGGCAGAGTGGCAGTCGAAGGCCCTGGGTCAGGCAGAGTGGCAGTCGAAGGCCCTGGGTCAGGCAGAGTGGCAGTCGAAGGCCCTGGGTCAGGCAGAGTGGCAGTCGAAGGCCCTGGGTCAGGCAGAGTGGCAGTCGAAGGCCCAGGGTCAGGCAGAGTGGCAGTCGAAGGCCCAGGGTCAGGCAGAGTGACATTCAAAGGCCCTGGGCCAGGCAGAGTGACATTCAAAGGCCCTGGGCCAGGCAGAGTGACATTCAAAGGCCCTGGGCCAGGCAGAGTGACATTCAAAGGCCCTGGGCCAGGCAGAGTGGCAGTCGAAGGCCCAGGGTCAGGCAGAGTGGCAGTCGAAGGCCCAGGGTCAGGCAGAGTGGCAGTCGAAGGCCCTGGGTCAGGCAGAGTGGCAGGGCTCAGTCGAAGGCCCTGGGTCAGGCAGAGTGGCAGGGCTCAGTCGAAGGCCCTGGGTCAGGCAGAGTGACATTCAAAGGCCCTGGTCAGGCAGAGGCCGCGTGAAGGACGTGTGTGGGCTCACTGCTCTGCGGCTAGAAAAGACACCGGAGTAATTTACGAATCCGAATAAGAAATGTCGCTACAAGAGTCTCAATTCGGGTAAAATCCAATGAAAACAGCAGTCTTCTACAGCTTTCTGAGGTGCTAAAGACACCAGAGCCATAGGCCGATCATCAGGATGCCAGAGGTACCTGCAATAAATAGTTCAACAACGAGTAGCCGATCATAGCTGATTTGTTATATATTTTATCTACCGCTACACTTGTGTGATGGTTTTTGAACAGATTGTTTTTGTGTTGTTTGACTTACTTTGTTAGATTTATTTATTTATTTATTTTTTTTTTTTCGCACGGCCAGGCCAGGCCAGTTCAGACATTAGCATGGAGTGTGGTTGTAAACAAAGAAATTAACCAGATCACTTGTTTATGGCACCTAGGTATTCAGACCTAACCTAGGGGTCGTTAGCAAGACTCTGGCCTTTCACAGAACAATAATTCAACGTCTTGTAAACAGACTAGCCACCTGAGTGACACAGGAGATAATTATAGCTCTTCAAAGATATTAATGAGTCCCGCATATCGCTTTCCAATGAGTGGTATACATTACGGCGGATTATTGATCATAGTTTATTAAGAAAGCTTTCGTGTTATAAGTATGTTGCATGAGGAATAAGTGCGTAGCATGAAGGGTGAACATTGCAGGTTACAACCCTTACTTTATACCTCCTGGACACTGATGTCTTTAAACAATAATGTAATGTTCTATGGTCAGGACCACTGGAATTATGTGATTCTGCGGCTGCAACGTTTACCACGTAATTATTGATTTACCACAAAATCAATCATCTATTGAATAATTTGCAGATTTTGCAAAATAAATAGTTTCTAGCTCAAACGAATCAAATGTTACTAAACAAAAAGCGCAACAGGTGCTTTTGGGCACTTGCTGGCTCTTTGCAAAGTTTAACTGATCAACTTTTGGTTGCAAATTGCTGTATTGAGATGTTACACTGGTACCAGTGAGGGGTACATTTGACCAGACACTATTTATAATGATTAAAATGACTGAGTAATTAAAAATTCGCTTGAGCATTTCACCTACCAGAGTGTATCTGGCCATGTTTGCTGCTAACTCTTTTGGGACTGATTGCTGTGTTTAGAGGGCGTGAGACGTTAATATAGCCTTAGAGCCCTCCGTAGCAGGCTCTACCAGCCATTAAAGACCCGGGCCGAAGGCAAGGGCCTTTAGCAAGGGAGCAGGCCTTTAATGGCCGGTAGATCCCCCTACAGAGGGCTCTAAGGCCATTAGAACATTCCGCCCCTAGAGGGCAAAATGTTTTAATTAGTAAAAAAAAAATAGGGTTTAAATCCCCTCGGGCTTCGAGAGGCCTTTGCTCACAGCAACAGCTGTGAAATGAAAAAAAACATTGGAATTTTGCTCTCCGGGCTTCTACCAACCATTAGAAGACCGGAGCACTCCATTGTTTTCAATGGAGCTCCCAACATTCCAATGTTCTAATATATCCTTAGAGCCTGCCGTAGCTGGCTCTACCGACCGTTAAAGGCCAGAGCCGAAGGCCTTTAACAAGGGAGCGAGCCTTTAATGGCACGTAGAGCCCACTACAGAGGGCTCTAAGGCTTTTAGAACATTCTGCCCCTAGAGGGCAGAATGTTCTAATTTGTAAAACAAAGGGTTCACAGAGCCCGAGGGGATTGAAATCCCCTCGGGCTCCGTGAGGCCTTTTGTTCACAGCAACAGCAAGGACAACATTGGAATGTTGGAGCGCCGGGCTTCTACCGGCCATTAGAAGCCCAGAGCACTCCATTGTTTTCAACGGAGCTCCCAGCATTCCAATGTTATGATACACTTAATTCTGTTTTGCACAAAAACGAAGCACCTTCGCTCTAAATGCTTGTACCACTGTTCAAGCAGCCCTCGATTGCAACTTGCACTAAAGCACTTGCATTTTGATATAGAATGGATAATCTGGCGATCTACATGGCAGTGTCCAGTTATATCCTGGCTGCTTGGACAGCCACAAGAAGATATTTCATAACCTAGGTCCCAGCTAATGTTCTACTAGGCTGACGTTTCCTTTGCACTAAGTATGTCTATTGCCCTATAGAGTTTACCTAACCAACGAAAACCTCTTCTTTTTATTCTTTTAATGCCTTTTTACAGGTCTGATTATGTAGAGTGAACTATGGAAACTTGTGATTCAAAGAATGAGAGGGCTGCTGTTTGTGTTGTGTTTAATGGTTGCATATTTATTATTGTATTTATTACTGTGCAATTTTGTTTGTGGTGCTGTGACATATTTATGCTAATAAAGACTGTTGATAGACTGTTGAAATAATACTGCTACAGACTAGGTCACATTATAATGCATAACTTGCCCTTTCTTGCTGCATAATTTTGTCAGACATGTTGCGTAGTTTGGTCCTCCACTACTGCATAATTCCTATAATTTATACTATATTCTATAAAAGGAAACCGCGTACATTGCAAAGTATAACATTCACCTGTCTTTTTAGCCACTCTGTAAGTCTGTAACCTGACTAATACTTTAAACATAGTTATTGTGCGAGTAAACCAATAGGCTAATACTAGCTCACTTACAGACGAGCACAAATTTTAAGGTATATCTTTAATGGTTTTCATATAGGGCATCTGTTAAGTTCTTTGACTTGGAGCTTCGTGAATACCCATTGGGGACATCTTCTTTGGAGTTCGTGAGCAATAGGCTGTTTTTAATCTATAGGAATTTTTACATCCTCAAAGAATTGGGAATGCCTTCCTTCAATTTACCAGAAACCAAGGCAGGCATTTCGAGAGTTTCATTTGAAGTAGTGTTGTGACATTGAGATACTGTTAGAAGGTGGTTCTGACCATCTGAGCTACACTGATTTTTTTCGCTTTTTGAACACATAATTGTTGAGCTTTTACTGTGGGAGAGCCTCATAAGTTGGGACTCACCTACAGTGAACTCATGATGAAAGAGACTGCATGTGGATTTCACTGGTGTCCCCCTGGTGAGAGTAGGCCGCTGCGCTGCAGCCGGAGTAAGGGGGACCGGGCTGGTTACATGCAGACACGTGTGTACATGCGTGTGCACACGTGTAGGGGCTGCGCAGGGGAGATTCCTGGCGTGCGCAGCCCAGGAGCAGGTACAGATAGAATGGTGTGGCAGGAATTATGCAGAGCTGGGTGGTGACATGGAATGGGCTTTATAAAGTGGGAAGAAACGTAAGGGAAAGTCAGTGTCCTTTACTGTTTTCACTGAAGGACCACTCCATTATTCTCCTATGAGGATGGGGATCACATGGGATAGTTTCACTTTCCTAGGGCCTACAAATTTCAGACACGCACTAAAGTCCACTGTAACTTAGGTGAGAAGAAGTATTCTGCTGGGTCCAAAGCCATATCTGTACTGCTTTTGGGTCATCCAGAAATGTCATATTCCTCTGACTCAGCTCATAACCAGAGCCTGGCTGGGTGAGACCCTGCCAGGCTGGATTGATGACCTTGCTCCCCAAACTGAAGCATCAGAGGCCTAGCCCTTCACGGCAAGCATTTCAAGGGCGAAGGTCTCCTCTCCAAAAGGGAGAGAAGGTGGGTGGAGCTGCAGGTTATCCATCAGCAGCTGTTAGCTGCTCTGGAGGGAAGGCAGCAAGGGGGGAAGGGGGCTTTTCAGAGACCATGTGGCATGAGACCCCTGGATGACGCCATTTTGAACTATCCCAGAGGCCTGGGCAGGAAGGAGGGAGCAGGGGCAGAGAGGTGGTGTCGCTGCAGGATAGGTCAGCGAAGCCCCCTCCAAATTCTTTTAAAAGGTCTTGCACAGGAAGAGGAGCTCTCTCTGGGGTGTGGTCTGCTGAGGAAGACTGGTGCTGGAGTCTGGCGCCATGGGCAGTTGGAAGGAAGAACCCCCTGGCTGTCCCAGGACCCTGAATTGCGCCAGGAGGGAAGTCCAGGACCAGGGAGCAGAAGCCTGGGCCTCTGCGCAAGGAGAAGAGAGGCCCAGGAGGAGAGTCAGGAGAGAGTCTGGCGCAGGGAGCCAGTGAAGACACCTCCCTGCTGAATTCACCCTCCTTGAGACCAGGAGGGCGAAGGAAGGTGCTCCCAGTGGCTGGGGCGCGCCACCAGGAGCAAGAGGAGGCCAAAATGGTGAAGATCGGCCGCCTGGGGGCCCGAGATACGCCCCCCAGAAGGTAAGCGACCTTTGACCCCTGAAGAGGAACGACAAAGCGCGTGGGGCTCCGCCGCCGGTCTCAGATGTGCCCCCGGGGTGGGTCAGGTCCCGGGGGCTGCCCCACAAGAAAAGTAAGTCTGGGAGCGCCGCCGCGCTCCCTGTGAAATTATCCCAAAGGGGGGTGCCAGGAGCCCACCCTGGCCCCCCGAAGACACTGGAGGGAGGGGAGCACCATCGCGCTCCCCTCGAAGAGAGCTCTGGGGCCCGGGACCCGCAACTCCGGGCCCCGATGACGGTGGTGGTGAGGAGGAGGAGGAGGAGGAGGAGGGGCGTGCCGTCGCACGTCCCCTCCCCTCGTGCCCGAAGTCAAGCCGGGGAGCGCCGTCGCGCTCCCCGTGAAGACTGCCCTGGGGCCCGGGATCCCAACTCCAGGCCCGACGCCAGGAAGCCAAGCCGGGGAGCGCCGTAGCGCTCCCCATGAAGATTGCCTTGGGGGGGGCCCGGGATCCCCAACTCCGGGCCCCGGTGTAGTGGCGGAGGAGGGGGGAGTGCCGTCTCACTCACCGGGAAGGCGGGGGGAGTGCCGTCGCACTCCCCCGAGGACCCACTGGACCGGAGGCAGCCTCGTGGAGCGGGTAGACCTGAAATGGAGTGCCGGCTCTCGTGGCAGCACACAAGGGTGCTGGCCAGACGGGGACCCGGCAGGAGCCGCCGGGGGTGGGCTTCCCGAGCAGCTCCCCAATGATCCAGATGAGTGGGGTGCCTGGGTGGGACCGGGCCACCAGAGAAGAGGCAGGAGCAGCCGGGGGTGGGCTCTCCGAGCTGCCATCGACTCACCTGGGCAGACACAGGGTCCGGGTGGGACCGGACCCCCAATGATGGGCCAATGCGGTGCAGCGCCGCCATCACCGGCAGCGCAGCTCTCCACCGGCACAGCGGGAGAGCCGCTCATAAAAGATGCACGGGATGGGGCAAGAGCGCCCCATAATGCTTTGCAGAGCCTTGACAGGCCTGCATGAAAATTGCCGTTTTCTGCGTGTGGTGACCACAGGAGGGCGGGGTCACAGCCAAGTGAGTGAAAAGGTGCAGGGGGGCTGCAGGAGCTACGCAGTCTCCCCCAGCACGAAGATGGAAAGTTCCCCCCCCCCCTAAGTCTCTGTGGACTCCAGGGAAATAACCCCTCAAGGGCTCAGCCAGCGGTCAACAGCATCCTGGGGCTGGAACTTTTGTTCTACAGCTGGGGGTGCGTTAGGGACTGCACCAAGGTCTGGAGAGTTGAGCTGGGGATGTCTGGAGAAGGGCATCCACTGGAGGTGGAGAGGTGCAATTGAACGAGAAGTGCATTTACCAATGTTATTTCTATTCAGGGACTGAAGGTCACATGTGTAATGGGAAGTCATAAGCAAAGTGGGGTTATGTTGCTGGACATTCCTGCTACGGTGTCTGGCTGTACATGCTTAATCCTGTGATTATAACTGTGATGCCTTTAAGGGGCTTTTATTGCAATGCATTATAATGGTTATCAGCTATGATGAGTACTGTCATTTTAAGTGATGCTTAAACATGAATTCTTGCTGCTGTGTTAGGTGAAGAACAACCCAGACTGTTAGCCACTAAGATTTATTTATTGATTTATTGATTTATAAAGCGCCAGAATCGACCCCCGAAGGGGTATCTCTGCGCTCAGGACGGGGCACCTGTGAAAGGAACTATCTGCTAGAAATCAGGAACAGAAGAGAAAGGTCTTGAGTTGTTTCCTAAAATGGGAATGTTCCGTGCACTGTCTGACCTGCACGGGAAGCTTGTTCCAATAACAGGGGCCTAAATAGGAAAGAGACTTCCCACCTTGTCTGGACCGTTTGATTCTAGGCACTGCAAGGAAGGATTTAGATCCTGAACGAAGAGACCGCCGAGGTGTATAGGGAATAAATTTATCTGCAAGATAGCTAGGGCCAGAATTGGACAAGGCCTTGTGTATGGTGCAACAAATCTTAAACTGTACTCGTTCCCGTATTGGGGGCCAGTGGAGCTGAAAGAGCAGAGGCCGGGAGGCTGTCCTGGGCGGGACGTTCAGGATCAGACGTGCCGCCGTGTTCTGGACAACCTGCAATCTGTTAAGAGCAGCCTCATTAGCGGACAACAATAGGCTGTTACAGTAATCCAGGCGACTTAAAATAAGCGCCTGGGTTAGCGTCTTCCTGGATGAATCAGGAAGCAAGGGAAGGATGCGACGCAGTAGGCCCAACACATGAAAACAGGAGCCAGCTGTCTGTGCGGCATGCTCCTTCATGGTGAGGGTCTGCTCCAGGCGAACACCCAAGTTTTTTACACAAGACTTTGGGGCAGGGGTGGTGCCCAAATCTGTGGGCCACCAATCTGGGGTCCACAGAAGTTGAGCCTCCCCAAAAAGCATAATCTCCGTCTTTCCCACATTGCACTGAAGAAAGTTACTCCTCATCCACTGTGAGATGTTTCTCATTCCCAGAGAGAAAGCGGCCTGTACTGAAGGAGTGAATTTTGCGAATGGAAAAAGCAGCTGGGTATCGTCAGCATAGGAGACGGGGATAAACCCGCTACTCCTTAACAGATTGGCCAAGGGAGCCACATAGATGTTAAACAAAGTCGGGCTCAAACAAGAGCCCTGTGGTACTCCCTTGGACAGCTCTGATACAGCGGAACGATACGGACCAAGGTTAACCGCCTGTGAGCGGAATGAGAGAGAACTCGTCAGCCACTGTAGAGCCAAATCTCTAAGTCCAATCTCCTGAGCAAAATCTTATGGGAAACTGTGTCAACGCGGCGGATAGGTCTAGCAGCACCAGAATCATGGAATGGCCTCTATCTAGGGTCATCCTGATGTTATCGGTGACCACTAGTAGGGCCGATTCTGTGCTGTATTTAGGGCGAAAGCCTGATTGAGAAGAATCAAGACTACCCGTCCGTTCGACGTAGTTGGAAAGATGGATGTTAATGTTTCTCCAATACCTTGCCCAGGAACGGTAGGAGGGAGATGGGACGGAGATTGGAGAACTCAGTTAGCGGGGCCTTGGTGTTCTTTCGGATAGGCATAACCTGTGCTGCTTTCCATTCCAGAGGGACCAAGCCTCCTCGCAGAGAGAGATTGAGGAGATGTGCAATGGAGGGAGACAGTTAACAGGCAAGAGAGATGGTAGTTTTTGCCGGAATGCAATCCAGGGGGGATCCTGATTTAACTGAACGGATCAGTGATTCTACCTCCGCCTGCGTCACTAAGGGAAAACTTCCCAATGATTGAGAACCTGTCAGCCCAAGTGCTTTGGGGATCATAATAGAAGGGGGATGATCTCCTAATTGGACTATTTTATCGTAGATGGTCTCAATTTTTGTGTGAAAAAGTGCTAATATCATCGCACAATTTTTGTGTCGGGGCTATTGAGTTCTCACATGCTTTAGGATTGGTAAAGGACTGAAGTATACGATATAGCACCTTGGGGTCATTATTAGCCTGGTCTAATTGTAGAGCTATATGAGCTTTACGTGCTGCCCTGATATCCCCATGATAATTAGCCAAAGCTGTATAAAACCGCTCCTTGTCTTCCTCCTCATGGGTAAGGCGCCACCGTTTTTCATGCTTCCTACAGATTCGTTTCTGGGCGCGAAGTTGAGGGGAGTACCAGGCATTCTGGGGATGCTTAGGGGAGCTAGGGAAGGATTTCAGAGGGTCTAACTGGTCCACAGCTCTAGAAACTGCCAGGTTATACTTGTCAAGAGCCTCTTCGATGTCGTCTGATTCTAGTATCCGAGGCTCTTCAAAAACTGATTAAAGCCCTCTGGCGTAACTCTCTTCCACTGTCTAAAAAGAAGAGGGGTATCATGGGTAATGTGAGTTCCCTTCCCAGGCGCCTGAATACAGAATTCAATTGACGCATGGTCAGACCAGGACATAAACTGGGGGAATTTACAGGAGACATTAAGGGAATTAGAGAAAATAATGTCCAGGGTGTGGCCAGCTACATGTGTAGGGCCTTCGTTGAGCTTGGTCAGCCCTAGAGTAGTTAACTCAGTTATAAGTGACCCTGTGTCCGCATTAGAACCGCACTCACTGTGTATGTTAAAATCGCCCAGCAGCAGGAAATTGCTGCTCGCAATTACATGTGGGGCGATTAATTCGGTAAGTTGAAGAGGAAAATCATACATCGGACCAGGAGGCCGGTATACCAAGGCCCCCTTCCAGCTCATGTGGGGCGAAAAATCTATACGGAAAACCATTGCTTCCATGGTCAGATCACAATGTTGTTCCAACTCGGTGATCTTAATACAATCTCTATGCGCAATAGCAATTCCACCTCCCATTTTGTTTGGTCTATCCATGCGGACAAGTCTATAACCCTCTGGTAAAGCAAGAGCTATGGAGGGGACCGAATGGGGCTTCAGCCAAGTTTCGGTTAAAAACCCAAAGTCAGGCTGGACCGAGGAAAGGAGATCCCAGACCTCGGCAGAATGCTTAGGGAGGGATCTCACATTGCATAATAAACTTTTCCACCCCTGCTCCGAGCTGGATGAAGGTTTATACATCGTAGCTGAGGGGGCACCGAGGGATATGTTGGCCATAACATGGTTACTGAGTGCCTTCTTATCGGTAGTGCCTTGAAAACGGCAGGTCAGACAGGAGAAAGGACCCTCATGAGAGGGCCAAGAGTCTAACCTACCAGCAAGGCAAGGAGTGGACCTCAACTCTACCATCTCTTTGATGGAATAAATCCGTCTCGGAGGGCGTTCGTGGTCAGAGGGAGAATGGCCAGGGCTTCTGGCATCTGGCGACTCCTGGGCGCGGACGGGCGCAGACGGGCTTGCCTTTGGCGCGCCCGCAGTGCGTCGTGGCTAACATCCGGTTTTATAGAGGGGTAGCCACTAGAGCGCTGACCTCCCTCTACACCGGAAATGATCCCGCCTCCCTCCACACAAACGAGATAATCTCGCGGTGGACCGGGGAGTGGTATTCTAAATAAAAAGCAGGTAGGTGAAAGTACAAAGTATTTAAAAGCAAACAGCACAATACAATCTAAAACAGCTCGCTGGCATAGCAGATTACTTGGCACTAGTGGCACACGTCCACTCGTGTCGTGGCTAACATCCGGTTTTATAGAGGGGGTAGCCACTAGAGCGCTGACCTCCCTCTACACCGGAAATGATACCCGCCTCCCTCCACACAAACGAGATAATCTCGCGGTGGACCGGGGAGTGGTATTCTAAATAAAAAGCAGGTAGGTGAAAGTACAAAGTATTTAAAAGCAAACAGCACAATACAATCTAAAACAGCTCGCTGGCATAGCAGATTACTTGGCACTAGTGGCACACGTCCACTCGTGTCGTGGCTAACATCCGGTTTTATAGAGGGGGTAGCCACTAGAGCGCTGACCTCCCTCTACACCGGAAATGATACCCGCCTCCCTCCACACAAACGAGATAATCTCGCGGTGGACCGGGGAGTGGTATTCTAAATAAAAAGCAGGTAGGTGAAAGTACAAAGTATTTAAAAGCAAACAGCACAATACAATCTAAAACCGCTCGCTGGCATAGCAGATTACTTAGCACTAGTGGTGCTATACTGTATGGTCAAAATGAAATGCTCAGTCAGGGTTATGTGTCACCAGGGCAGGTGTGCCTATTTTAAATGCTTGTTGAGATAAAGGGGGTGGGTCGCCACTGGGATTGTGCCAGTGGGCAAGGCCCTCACTCCAGGATATGGTCAACCCACTGCATTAGGAGCAAGATGATGTGCATACATGGGAGTGGTGGTACTAGACCCCACCCCCCCCTGCGGGAGGGTTGGGAATGTTATGCAATGTCACAAAGTAATTCCAACAGCTTATGTATATTTGTAAATTGTTGCATAGTATTGAGTGGTATGTGTGTTTAATAAATGTACTCTTCCTTTTATAAAGCAAAGGACAGACTGGACAATCAATTATTGAGTGTTATTTCTGCGTACTGGTAAATGCCGATTACTAGCCCACACCACGTCCCTTGAGTAAGCCTTAGACTGCTCTGCAACGCTATCCTCTGAGAGTCAAGCTCTACAATGGGGTGTTTGGTTCCCAGTGAAGGACAAATGTAGTCATGTTATTTGTGCAGGCCTCACAGATACTGCCTCGTTTTCCAACAGATACTATAGGATGCTCTGGAATCTATGGGAAGGGAATTGTGAGGCTGTGGCCTTAAGACTAGAGCGGTCGACCTCGACGCTGGGGAACCAGGTTCGAGTCTCGGCAGGGACGCTCAACATCCTGTGATTCTGGGCAAATCACTTAATCTCCCTGTGCCTAACAAAAAATGAATGTGTCCGTCTGTAACGGAACTGGTGCTCATGTAAAGCGCTCTGATACCTTCAGGTCAAGTTCACGCTATATAAAACTCAGGGGGAAAAAATGTCCAATAGTTAAAGAAAATGTACCCTGCTGTCCTGTACACCCACAATGAGTGTTCAATTTACCCTGGTAGCTGTATGCATCACTGCAAATACATGCAGTGTTTGGCACAGTTCTGACACATTGGACTGTGTTTGTATCTCAAGCATGTGAAGTGTTTGTATTGTACATATAACACTTGAAAGAATGCTGCTTTTCCAGTTCTTGTACGTCTTGTCTGGTTAATTATTTGTTTTGCATTCCGTGTTTGGTCTCAAACTGTGGCCGGCAGGCTAGGGAGTAGCGCACACAGAAGGGCTGACATGATGTACGTAGGATTTTACCTCTCTTGTAAAATCTAGGTGATTGACATTTTTTCCATAATCCTGTTCTCTTTCTGGTTTATATCATTTTGCCTTCCCAGTGTCCTAGAGTCTTTTCTGTTGCGGTTCTGTATCACTTGGTTGTCCTTTGGCATTTTGTGTTTGTGGTGGTAGTGTCTTTAACAGTCTGCCTCCCTAGCTATCTGAATACTGTCATCACTCCGTTCTCAACTTGGAAACATTCTTTCCCCATACTCTTACTATATCTCTTTCTTTCTGTACTTTCACATTCTTTCCGTATACTAGTTTCCCACGGTTTTTGTTAAATGGTGCCTTGTGCATAAGCTTCATATTTTATTATGTAATTTTGTAGAGAACTCAATGTATTTAACCTACGGTTACTTCATCATATTGTAAAATTATATCACTATTTTATTTGCTTCATTTATATTTCAATAAAGTTTAAAATAAACTTTAAAGAAAATGATGCTGTGTGTCGGTGAAGCCTCCTTGTGGCTTACAAACCTTTTTCCATCCTAATGTTTTTCTCTAGTATATTTCCTGTAACCTAGCCGCACTTTCTGCTCCCTTAGGAATATCCCGCTGTTCCCTGCCTTTCCATGTCTGCCTGCTCCTCTTACATAATTTATTTTTTGTGAATTTTTTATAGTACTCCTTTGCTGGGATTGCGCTGTATAAATCCTCATTTGTATACACATACTGTTTTATTTATTGAGATTCTTTCATGCAATCAAGTGGATTCCTACCGACTTCTGACAGAAAGACTGGAACCTCCGTAGTAAAATATTCTTATGTGCATTTATATTTCACATTATCACCATTTATATGGTCCTGACGTGCTTTCCAAAACCAATTATTGTATGTAAAAAAAATGTATGTGGATATCCTGAAAATCAGACATGTATCCAGCTGTCCTAGCCTACTTTGGACACCCCTGGGGAAAAAAGGCTCAGACATTTTTTTTCTTATTGTGCCGGTGCTGAAGCATGTGAACGCGCCCATCGGGAGGAAGAGGGAGTATTCAGCAGTTCTGTTTGTGCTTGTGGGTGCAAGATGGTTTGTGTGCATGGTGGAAACGCTTTTGATTTGGAGCACAACGTGAGGCGGATCTGGAGGATGGTTTTAAGAGATAGCAATATACATATGGACTTCAATTTATGTGGTATAAGTAAGGGGCGGAGCATCATCTGCAACAAAGAGGCTTTTCAGCTCACTGTGATAGCTCACTTGATGTAGAGTTGACCATGTTTCTCTCCTGACCAGGGGAGCGGTATCAAATGATCCAACGTGGCTTCTTGCAGACACCAAGTATGGAACATGTTCTATGTCCTGCGATCTCTGACTCAAGGATGACTCCTGACTGGATCTTCGAACAAAGCCACACTAATGTCAATTCTCATTTCAGTGTCCACCAGTTAAAGTCCGCTTAGGCAGGTCCTGAGTCTAACATGGAAGGCTTTTTGTGTAATCTGCTTTTTCTAGGCACCTCACAAAGAAGCCGAACATATTGAGGCTTGTGCCAAAGTTAGTTCATTCAAATGCAAAGGCCCATGCTAATACTAGCTGCAGCCAAGGAAATATGGCCACAACTGACACACAATTGCCAGAGTTTAACGTCGATCTCCATAATATCAAGCAGCTAATGGAAGACTCTCACATGTTGGATCAGCCCATATCACAACATATCTCCTCCTAAAATGTACTGACAAAATGCAAATAAAAGTACCTTGGGCGACAACACCTAAATAGAAGAAAATTGGTGCTTGAAAAAATGTAAATGAAAAACACAAGCACACATGCGACTCAAAATTGCACACCTAGAAGAAATAAAGACATGTAAAAAGATTTAACAGAATTCACAGTAGCTCAGTCCAAGTCCTCGCTGCCCATCCTCGTAGCACAGGAAATCCAGTAGCCCAGTCTTTCAGAAGTAGAACCTTGCTCCTGTACCACCTCCTCCAAAGCTCTCATGCCTCTTATCTTTCGACAGTGTACTGAGATTCTACCACTGTATGCCTTTCCATGCATACAACATTCCTTTTTACACTCTGTACAGCTGCATGTTGATGGAACATAGAAGTCCTTTTTTTTTTTTTTTTAAACTCCACCTGGGACCATTGCTACCACCCTCAACCTTCTTTCAGCGAAAATATGTTTGGATACCAGCTGTTTAGCAGTCATCCATTTTCTCATTTCCTGTTCACCAACCACCACAGTCACTCACTTTCCTGTTCATCCATTTTGTGTGATCCATACAGTGTCCGCCTCTTTCCCTAGGGCTTGGAAGATGCACAAGCCGTTGAAGAGTGCATAGTATCCCTGTAAGACCACAACCTGGTCCTCGCAGTGTTTGCCAACTACCTCTCCCTGCTAGTGCCCTAGGTACGTACATGCACATGACGCACTATATGCACTAGTCCGGTACTAAGGCTGGTACAGTTGTGTCAGTACTCATTCATTTTCAAGAAACAAACAGAATATTGTCATCTGATATTAAAACAGTCGGAGGGGGGGAAATGCTTCCTAGAAAACCCCTCAGTGAAAACATCACCTGAACCCACTTTTGAGCATTAGTTAATATTTACTATGACACAGATTTTAAGACGGTGCAAAACCTCACGATTCTCCCAAAGTTTACTTGGGAGGAAAACCTGTTGCAGAGGATGCAGCCTCACTGGTTGCTGAAACAGTACAGTTTTTAACTAGAATGTTCATGTTATTATCAATTTTGGGATTGCAGGTAAATTCTACCAACTCTTATCTTTCGACAGAGCTTGTGCTCTAACCCTACCAGTTGAATTATTTTGCCACTTCACATAGGCATTCATTCGTTAATAGACGACATGTCTTAATGGGCGGTTGCAAACGATCATTGGTAGCCATCTTTATCTCCATTCCTTCTCATGCTTTACATAATCCATTGCTGGCAGCCATGTCTTCCTCCTCTTCCTGTGCAATTGGCAGATCCTCTTCCCTAGACTGAGAGTAGCTGCCTTCCGGGATGGGCTCAACAGCTAAATTATACTCCTAACAACCTAGTTGCTGTGTCCTTGCTAGGGATACCTGCTAATAAAATGCATGCAAGACGTTTGGGGCCAGTCTGTAGGATGCACTGCTAATCACTTAGCAAGCATGGACAAAGCCAGCAGGTTTGATGCTCTTACTCAGTCACTGACAAAATCAATAAAACATGTCTGCTTCAGTTTGAAACAAATAGAAGAGACTCTTTTTGCATACAGCGCATTGAGTTAAACAATTAAGTGTGTAGCGACAGTGTGAACTTTTAGATATAAAATTGTCCCTCATGCATCCCAGTGAAATTAGCAGGATACACCCATTCAACCAATAGAAAGATGGTAAGAGTAAAATGCTCCTGTGGGCTGATCCAAGATGTGATGTCTCACACCAATGAGCAAATGGCTTAGGGTTGCTGAGCTAAAGAAGCCATGGCTAAAGGAGGTTGCTCAAACCCCTTGGAAGTATTATAGAATGTAGTATGTTCACTGTGATTAGCACAAGCACCATTACACATCAGACCTAAAAATGACACTTGGTTTTTCCATGACACATGTCCTGGCCAGAAACTCCTTCCTCTCTTACAGAGAAGGATTGTTTGTGGTGTAAGGATGTGGAAAGGGAACTCCAAAGAATGGGCATCTGCCACAATCAAACAGTCAAGAAAAACATCCAGTCCATATGCACTGGCATGCACAGTAACCTAGCAAGTATAATCGTCTTGAATAACTGCGTCGGAGGCCTACCTTTTATCGGCGTCAGGACTGCCTTTCTTCAGAATGTACAGCTTACATTTCTTTAGCAGTTTTTGACGAACAGCTTGCCCCATGTTTTGGACAGATCCCACAATCTTCTGTGCTTCACACTGTAAAAGATTCAAAACTCAAATCTGCCAGTAGTTGTCATTTCTGTCCTCTTAAGTGACTCCCTCTCAGTGCATAACCCCCAAGGACTGGATGTCCACGCCTTCCCTCTCAGCCCACCTACGAGTTAAGGACCAAGTCCTCTCCATGCTTTCACATATGCCTTCAAGTTACTCACTGTCCTTAAGTGTACGACCTTCAGACCTAGGAAACTTGCAAAATGGGACAGTCGCCTGCACCTCAAGCAGGTCCTTCGCCAGCTGCTTTGTCATTGGATCCTGCTGGTGACTGAAAGGATTGTCCTATCCAGAGGTCTGGCCTGGTAGTCTGCGATGAACGGTTTCTATTGGAGCCCATTTATTCTCGGAAAATGCTGGCAAGTGCCACTTATGGGGCTGCGATCTGGAGAACAGTAGACCCAGCTCCGCTCCAAATTGTAGAGAATGTTTTTTGTAAAAAACTGCTCTCACTTCCACGGTCTTGTGCAAATTACCTACCGCATTCAGAACTGGCTTTACCTTATCTCGAGGATGTGATTAGATTGGCTCCCCTGTTGTTATGGCTTTCTGTTTGGTCAAGACAATGCTTACAACTGAACCAGGCGATCCTAAGGGACTGCTTAAAACTGAATTCTGCCCATAGGATCCCGTGGTTAAACTATGTTAAGAACACCTTGACTGAGTTAGATCTCCAACATCTATACGAGTTCCCCCTGCAGTGTAACTCGCTTTCGAAGGTAAAACTAAAAGATCTTCTTGGAATAAATGGCAAATGACAGATGGGAGCGAAACAAACACAAATCAACAATAATTGCATATAGCCTTCTTCCCACGGCTAACGCTCTATTACATTCTTATCTCTCATTTGTAAGGAACCCACAGCATAGATACACCCTAATTAGATTTAGGATAACTACATTCCTTTAATGTTTGGTTTCCCAGCTAACACCTACACGGTGAATGATCTGCCCCCATGCCCGTGCAACGGGAGAGCATCCCAATCAACGCTACATAACCTCTATTTTTGCACACTCTATGGGCCCCAAAGGAAAGCTTTGTTAGTTCCCATGCTACAGAAGTACAACTTTACTCAATATAAGCCTGCACTGCACTTTATCTATCAGCTTTCAGATCCCTATGTGTGTTATTCCCTCACACCCTACCTATGGGCAGTGGCTAGTAGAAGACGTCTACCTTTATATCTGTTTCCTTTTAATGGATTGTTTTATCCGACATTGATGAAGTTATGGCTTTATCTTATATGGTGTAATGTCTTTTAGATATTTTATTGATGCAATGTTTTTTAACTTGTTTTTATATTTGTACTTTTTATGCGTTGAAATAATGCGAAATAAAGTATGTTTGACTGACTATTGGAGCACTACAAAGTGTGATTTGCATACGACTTGTCCTCGTATAGAGTAGCATAACTGGAAACAGTCTATGGACTGGGATCTAGCCCGAGTCATTGCCAATCGTCGAGATTGTAGCCTTACGGCTAGAGCAGTCGACCTCAAAGCTGGGGAACCGGGTTCGAGTCTCTGCAACGGCGCTCAACATCCTGTGATTCTGGGCAAATCACTTAATCTCCCTGTGCCTAACAAAAAAAAAATAATAAAAAAAAATGAATGTGTCCATCTGTATTGAAACTGGTGCTCTTGTAAAGCGCTCTGATACCCGATTCCTCGGGTCTAGTTCGCGCTATATAAAACTTTACAAACAAAAAAAAGCATTCCACTTACTTTCTTTTTTTTGTTTTTCTTAATGAGGATAAATAAATGCAGAAGTATGTAAAACAATCTGGTTTCTAAAGCTGAAGGAGCAAAATGACTTTAGCAAATGGTTTGTGTTCTCTTCTCTGGCAAATATACTGTTAAGCCTGATGGGAAGAGCTTTGTATTTCTACAAAAATCAACATGAGCCACTTCTCATACAACAGCCTGTCAGGTTGTTGTGAGTTGTGCTTTACATCAGGATTATTTACAAGACAGCTTTGCTTGAGGTGATGGTTGGGAAACACGGCTATGCTAATTCCCCCGCAATAGCTCAAGTTGTGAAAAACAAAGTCAAAAATAAATACCATGATCCACATGAAGAGGCCAGAGTTGTTTCCCTTTCTTTCTTAACCTATATTTCTATTCTGAGAATGCACCAGTTTTTTATTGTATAATATTTGTCATAATGAACCGTTTTCACGACTGGTTTGCTTAAAGAATTACTGAACAGTGCAGAACAGCACATGATATGCCCTTCTTTTGTAGCCAGTTGATAGATCAAGCCTTCACAAACCTCTCTGTTCTGTGACCTCTTAAGTTATGATGTTCACAAGGTGTTTGGTGATGGGTAATGTAGCTTCATGGTATATGTTTCTGTATATGGAAATATAGTTTCTGAAAAAAGGTTAAACTTTAGACATGGTTGAGATTGGATGGTAAGGCCAAGGAAGCACATATGCACTTAGATGGTGTAACTAAGAAGTAGCTGTTTATTGGAGCATCCAAGCGCCTTCACAGCAAGATCCAGCTGACAACTAAGACTCTTAGAGCTTGGAATGTTCTATGAACAACAACAAAGCTCAACCAATAGGACACCGGATAATTACCTTAGTATTCGATAGGTTCGTACAGGTAAGCATGAATGTTACCAAATACAGAATGTACAAACCGCCCGTGCTATAGCTTACCACAGATTGGTTAGAAGAACGTAACATGCATAAATAAACACTGAAATCCACAATTGAAGCGAAGTGGTGGTTACTAAATGCACCCTTAGAACTACTGAAATTCACCAATTATGGTAAGCTCCACAATCCTTAACTTGCACAACAGCTATGGAAACCAGAAATCGCACACAGAAGTGTTTTGTAGCAGTGAGCAAAGATTGTTATGGAAGTTAAAATTGGAAATGTTACTTTTTTTTTTTTTAATCTCCCCACCCAATGAATCTGCATGAAATTGGCCATGACGAACTCCAACCTCATGAGTTTTTATTTGTTTGTAAAATTTCTTGCAGATTTGTCCAACAGCACCAGACCTATTAAGAAGATAATAAACTGCATTTAAGTGGAAAGTCAGACCTAACCATAACTACACAGGTGCTTCCACCACCTCTGTACCATATGATTAAGTCACAGTGATAGTCAGAACATCAGATAATGACCACAGTGAAAATCCCTCCCGGTCTTTCCCTGGTACAAACGAGAGCTAAATATTTGCACCCTGTAAGGTGTTAAAGTAAGGTGGCTGAGCGAGGTGAGTGCCTATTGCACAGATGTGTGTGGACCTGCAATGTCACAGGGTAAAGTTCTGACATGGCGGGCTCACCCCTTCATTCTTCCAAGGTTGACAAATTGAGTTCACTGAAGAAGTATCTATTTTGTGGAGCGCTTGGAAGCAGGTCAGATTATAAAATGCTCTATGAAATATATATCATTGTCGCATGGCCTGCTCTCTTCTTACTGCTAGCATCTCTGTGTATCTGCAAGCTCTTTTTTTAGTTCTTCGCCCACAAATTATTCACTGTAAAGTGCTCCCAGGCTCCCTAATAAAACTTCAGCTTGAGACTAGGAGGGCACACAACTAAATGACTGCAATATCTAAATGACTGGCTGGCACATCCACCCTTCCTAGGCCTGTGTTTAAAGTGGTGTAGGTACATATACTATGGGATGTATGTGAGTAGCTTTGTGCAATGTGGGTTTTGCTGAGGCGTCTGTATGTATATATATTTTTGGAATGGTATGCGGTAATGCGAGCTACAGACGTGGTCAAATCAGGAATGCGACTGCCCGATAAAGCTCCAAGAATACATAGACTCGTTGAACTGATGGCACCAGAGGGGGTGTGGCGCGAGGGAAACTTATGCAGTCAAAGTGGGACATGCAGTCACCGGCAGCTGTCGTAGTCTCTAGCTTGGCTTCCTAGTGGCTAGGAAGAATGTAAAATCAAAGTGCCCTGATTATAGGAAGCGGTTACACTTCAACACAGAAAGGTGACTATGAGAAGGGTCTCTTAGATAAATCTAGACTGTTTGCGGATTAAAGGGGCCATCCAGGGAAGAAAGAAGGAAAAAATAGTTCTTTACCCAAACCTGCATCACTAGCAATTGCCACCAATTAGCATTCCAGAATGTTGCTTTGTTTGATGACGTCTGCTTGGGAATTTGGACATATTGTGACCTCATTCACCAGATGGCCTCTTTAAAGCTTTAAATATTGAGTGGTATCTTCTGGTGAGTAGGCGATTGAGTAAGGAATGGAGCTGGCCACGTCACCTGCAGGGCACGAATAAGCAGGCCTGCAGCCCAGCGCTGCTTGTTCTTGACGGAGCACTCCCTTCATCATCCCTCTTCCATGGTAAGCCTCCGCAGCTGCGGGGCTGGTCTGGTATCGACCCGAGCATGGGGGTTACAAATTCCTTAGCTACTGGGGTTCAGTTACAGGACGAACAACCAACATCTGCACCAGAAGTAGTGGCGATATTTCCCTGGTGCTTGGTGACCAGTTAGGCTGGCAGCCAGCTTACGTCTTGCCTTGGATCGCCTGTAAGTTAACTCCTGCCTTTCGCTAATAAACCTGCAGCATAATTTCCCCCAGCAAAAGCTGGTGTGGTCTCAGTTATTTGCTCTGGGCTCCAGTTTTTCTTTGCCTAGATGTATTATGGCATCTGTGTGTGTGTGTGTAGTTCTATGAGCGATCGGTGTTAAATATGGAAGTTACTCTATCTTAAATCGGAGATGGGATGACCTTGGCAAGGGAAGGCATTAGAAATGTGTACAAATGCCTGATGTAGCCACATAATCTGACGGTTCATTTTCAGAGTAGTGCCATAGAGTTGACACCAGTTTGGTTTTATCTCAATAGTTTGGGCTTGCACTCCTTTGTTCGTGTCAGATGCAGCTCTACCCTTTGGGGACTTGTAAGTCATACCTTTGACAACAAAACTGTCTGCTACACAAATGTCTACAGAAAACTTTTCAACTAAATTAATGTCCACACACCCAGTTAGGCATTCTGCAAAAATGTTAAAATTCTTGCAAAAATCTTTACTTAAGGGCTAGTTCAGTTGACTCTCTTCACTTCAATCCTAGTAGAATTGAGGCCAAGTACTTAATGGTAAGTGCATGTCGACTTTAGTCCCTTGGCAATAACTAGCAGTTTGCAAATTAAGGTATATTTACCCCAGGTTCTCTAAGTTGGCCAAGATGTAGATCTAATGAAATCTGTGATGTGGGTGACCATAGGCTGCGAAGTAGTCGCTAATCATCTCTTTTCTTATATTTGTATCACTCTGATAAAATCCGGTAGTATAAACGTAACTAACCTAATGCAAACAGAAATGGAAAGATCATGCTAGTAATACTAGCTGTCATCTGGGGGGAACAACTGTTGTTTGATTACGTTAAACAAATATAAATACCTCGGATGCTGGCTGGACGATAAAGGAGGCCACCGAACACATCTTAATGCATTAAAGCCGAAATCTACCTTTTTACAATTTGCTTTTCAAACTTGATTTAAGACCTCAAAACAGCCCACTTTGGAACCACTGCTAAAGATAATGTCTAACCTATTCCGACATTGGCATACGGCACAGAAGCTTTTTCAGGGAAACTAGGTGCTTTTCTAAACCATGCTCGGGGCACAATCTTCAGGGCCTTGTCTAAGAATCCACATAATTCACCAGCCCAGATTAGGTTGGAATTAAAGTTGAATGGCCAGAATCTTGCACAGAAATCCAGTTTCTTGAAGTATATGCACTCAGCACAAGCTGCTAAAGAAGGATCTCTAAGGAATCTAATCTGGTTGAAAGTAACCTCCGCAAACAGTCTGTTGTCCCAAACCCCCTGGTCAAATGCCCTCACAAAGAATTGAAGTTAAAAGGCACAGCTATTCTGTGGAACTTACACCTGTCTGAACAACAGATCAAAGCAGCTCTAAACAAAGAGGTTCAGATATCTTCCTTCATGTCTGATTGCCTGAACCTCACGAGAAAAAAGCACACTGATCTTGTTATCAACAGTTATGATCAAAGAGGGATCTAAAAATACATCATTGAACCATTCTCCGCTACTACAAAATTACGTTTTGTCAACTACGCATGAAATGCTTCTCATCATTAGACCTACTGCCACCCTGGGTGGCTCAACCCGCTGTTTATGTGGCTTGATTCAGGAGACGTTGTCACATCTCTGCATCTTCCCCGTTTTAATCGATTAATGCAGAAGGTTTCTTTGCCTCTTTCTGACTAACCAAGGGACATGGTTGATTCATGCGGCTGTCAAATTCCTCTTGAATGAAGCCCATCCGCAAGCAATAGCCAGTCTTATAAAATACCTGAATATAGTGGATAAAGCATTAAGGAACTCAGCCACATCCTCTACTCCCTCAAGTTCTAGCCTTTTTTCGCATAGACATTATTTAAAGAATAAAAGTTCATGTATGAATAAAGCTGTTTGGCTGCTCGGAGACGGTTGTCGTTCTTACCCAAACTTTACTTGAGATCATCAACAGAAAGTTGCTATAGTCAAGGTGACGCCCTCTCCTATCCTGTTGCCCTTAGGAATAAAACGTCCAGAGATCCGTCATTACATGGCCCTTAGCCTTATGGCCCAAGAGCAAGACCGAACTAAAGTGATGGAGTCTTGAGGTCCTGTACCTATCTCTTATCAGCAATGTAGACCTCTTGTTTTTGTGTAAAAATTACCTGCAGAACAATGGCCCATGCACCAACAATGTGGGCATGATGCTAGGGGCAGGTTATCACTTTTATACGGATTATAATTGAGACTTATTGGTCATTCACTAGTCTGGACAAACTGCACCTATCCTGTCACTTCCGGGAAAAAATGATTAGAACCGGTCTATGGTACAACCTCTGTCGTATTCTCTGTCGTATTCCCATGTGAATTCACCAGTGAAACACACAATCTTACTGCCGGGAAATGTGGCCAGATGTATTCAAATGTGTTATTTAACTTCGGAAACTTTTGGCTAAATTGTTGGATTATTTAAAAATCTTATATTGTCACAGCTTAAGCCATGATATTCCTGTCCTGAGAAGCTTAACCTGTTTTTAGCACCTAGGGAAACGAACATCACTTACCATTAACCTTATAGCAGAATTAAGGCTCTATTCCATCAGAGCTCAGTGCACGGTATACTATGGCATTAGCTCAAAATCCGGGTCCTAGCCGCATCGGTTTATATCCTTTTCTAGTTTGGATGTGCTGCAAACATAATCAAATGTACCAAGTTAATTTTAGTAATCTTGGGCCCAAATAGCTCTTTGGGTAAATAATGTTACGCTAACAATCGATTTACACCCAAGTTAACAGCCACTTGCACTTTAAAATAGCACAATATGACTCTTATTTGCTTTTTTAACCTTTTTTACGAAATGCCAGGAATGTAGAAAGTCATTGCTTACCTGTTTGCCATATTTTAATGTTTTTATCTGTACGCTTTTGTTATATATTATGTTGTAGGCACTTAGTAGGGCTTAAATGTCCAAATAAATTTTCAAATCCAAATAATTTGGTACTTATTTAGGAGAATTCAAAAAAAAAATTGGGTAATCTTAAATTCTAGAAAAGAGCTGCATCTCCGATTTTCTGGAGACTGTGCCCATAACAAAGCTTCAGTATTTCTGTATCTCGCTGTTTTGTTCACTCACACGCCCCCTCCCCAATCCTTTGCTTACACTTGCTTTTATTCTTTCTCTGTTAATTTAATTCAATAAGGACTTATTGGCATGGCATGCAAGTTTGTATGTATTGCCAAAGCATTACACACTCCAAATCATTGACACAGTTTAAACAGAATGTCAGCCTCTGGTAGTGTCACAGGTTGGCAAGTGCTGTGCTCTCCTTCGTCTGCCAGCTTTGAGATTTCTCCTAGCAGAAACTGGGTCTTGTCTTTATTTTTCAACTATGCGAATTATTAATTGCCCCTCAGAATCCCCCACATTTTCAGCACTGCGTTTCCTTTTGTGTGGGGGAGTGTGTGAGGGTGTGCGTCTCATTTCTGCAAAGGCTCATTCCAAACTGCATTTGTGAGTATGTGCTGGTTCACCGTCAGCAAATGGTGTCTCTCGCTTTAATACGCACACGCACAGAGACCTGTATGCCTTCACAGGCAGACCAACAAACACACGTTTTTAGGTCGAGCCTGGGCGGCGTATGTGCTGCTCTGCGAGGCATGCTGTATTCAGGTAGGGACTTTAAGCTCCGCCCACTCTCCGCCCATATTTTTCATTGGCGTGTCATCGTCCACTGTAAACTGTGGCTGTTCATTGGTCAATAGGTTTAGTAGTCCCTCCTTAGTACCCCCTGGTTTCATTTTGTAACCTCCCATGGCAACACCCCGTTACGTGTGTTGTTACTCCGTAGGCTTTAATTACAACCTCCAAGTACTATTTTCTCAAATAGCTTTGTCCTGCCTGCTGTCAGGACAAGCTCTCTCCTAACACTTTTTCCTTTATTTTTATAGCATGGGCGCAGCATTTGCAATGCAATAGGTCTCTCATTTGCGAGAGTTTAAGCTATTGGCATTATAAATGGCAATGCCTTTTATCTGTTTTCAAAACAACACATAAATAAAAGACATTGCCATTTACAATGCCAATAGCTCAAACTCTCGTCAATGCGAGACCTATTGCATTGCAAATGCTTATTCTCTTTAGGGGCTTGCAAAATATTCAGGTGAATTCCGAAACAAACAAAATTCGCATTCTTCTGCCTGTGTAGCAGAGCCTGGGCTGCTCCACAGTCACAAAAAAAGCTGAAAACACTTCTAGGATCTCTGAGGGGCCTGACAATGTATTTACCTTAATAATGATTGCAATATGGTAAACACATTGTCCGGCCCCCTGACAGTGCTCTTGAAAGCATCTTTCCCTGCTGGGAAAGCCTGTGTGCAGCGCCTGCCTGCAGGTTCTCTTTGGCCTTCTACAAGGCAGGTGCCAACCACGAGTCCTCCTGCTGAGGAACTTGCTTTGATGCACTGTCAGGGGTCAGTCAGTGTAATTAACTTAATGGAATTACTGTTATGGTAGTTCCTTTTCAAACCTCTGACAGTGATGGAATGCCAAGAACTCCTCCTTCCACGCGCTCCTCACTGGCAGAACGAGGAATTCTTGCGCTGCAGGATATTCTGCCTGCTTTCCGCCTTTGTTCTAAGTTGGGGAAGGGGGCAGGCTGCTGGGAGCACAGCAGAAACGGGTGGAATTGCCTGAAGCAATCCCCAAATCCACAGTAAGAAGATTCCAATCTTACTGTGGATTTGGGGATAAAAAACGGGGATACATTCGTCTCTACTTTAAAAAGGCCACACTCTAGCACTTTTACAAATTTTTTTTTTTGTTGCAATTTTCATATAGCCCGAACTCGACCCAGAGGTATTGGAGCGCTTTACATGAGCACCAATTACATTTCACAAGGACACATTTATTTTTTGGTAGGCGCAGGGAGATTAAGTGATTTGCCCAGAATCACAGGATGATGAGCAGACGCCGAGACTGGAACCTGGCTACCCAGCTCCGAAGTCGGCAGCTCTGGCCGTCAGGCCACATCCTCTTTTTTTTCGTTCCCTCTCCACTTTGAATAGCTGCCTCTCCCTATTACTACTTTCTGCTCCTCCTCTGCTCGTATTCTCATTGGCCCTCACGGCCGCCCCGGCGCTCCGCCTTTGCTTTCAGTGCCCAATTTTGACAAGATGTTGGGACGACATTAAGAATTGCGCAGCTCGGTTTGTGCATTTGCTCTTAGAGACTTGCGTCATTAACAACTGGTATATTACCTCCTCGTAAGTCTTCCTCGCCACCAGAGTTACAAAGTGAGCTTCAGCTCCACACCAAAAAACAGACTTCGTAACTCATGTGGCGAGGAAGACTATACTCGGAGTAATGAAGATTACCGGTAAGTAACCGGCGCATTTCTATTGGAGGCTGGTTTAAAAATCACGAAATTCAGAAATAGCTGGTATGTTTCCCCATATAAAATGTAAAACATCAAATGTGGCGAAAAACTCATTTAGAGCTGTTTAAACTACTTTTAATTGAGTTTTAAAGAAAACTAGTGTAGATTTACCATGCTTAAAAAGAAAAAGCGTTACATAAAATCTTATTAATTATAATGTACTTTGTAAAATCTGAACAACCCGAACAAGTGGCCGGGACCTTTGTGATAAATGTTGCAGCCCTGTTTAAGAGGACCAGCATTTGCATAGTTGTGGTCGAAAACAAGTCGTCCGTACCAACCTATTCCATGTAGTCTTCATGCTAATAATGGGGGTACGTCTCCTCTCCACATAGACTGTAATGTTAAACACTTCATCATTCGGCAGTAAAATCTACATATCTGAAATTTGTCAGATATTTTTTAAAAAGGAGTTAGGCTTTTAGAGTCAATTGTTGGGCTTTTCTAGGCATCTCACAGGCAATTGTTTATAATTAGGGCTCCTGGTTTTATGGTGTTTTTTTAACATTTCCGTCTGTATTTATCCATATTTATGTTTTGGCCATTTTATTGGTATTTATCCATATGTATTTTATGTTTTGAGAATAAATGGAGTTGTAAAATGGTATATTTCCACATTTATTTAACTGATAAACATGCACTCATACTTTGACGCCTGTCGCATTTTAGCAAATTAAGCAGCCAAATATAACAAAACACTAAACCGACAGGTAAATATTAGCATTGTATACAAATACACATTAACATATGCCTGTATTTAAAGGAATCTTAGTCTGCTTTTAAATCCCTATGGTGTCTATCTGCTTAGCAGTTGGGGTCTGGAATTTCACTCACAGGAAGCACAATTTTCTGTATTTTTCCGCTTTTAAAAATAAATACAGGCAGGAAATAGGTTGTTTTCGGTCTGTATTTATCTGTAAAAATCAGTAAAAACAGAAAATTGGAAGCCTTATTTAAATCACCTGAAAGAGGAGTACTGTATCACTATTAGAACACTCCTTTTAGTCGTTGTCTCCTATTTGTCGCTACTGACTAATTTGCCTCCATGAAACTAAAGTGTGTGATCCTGGTGGCGGTGAACACCATTATCGGTGAACACCATTATCTACCTCAAGTCACCGCTGAGCTTTCCAGCTGTGCAGTCGCTCCCAGACCCTGTCTGCCATTGGTCTTCTATAGCAATTGCCAATTACTAGCTGCTTGTTTACACCTGGCCAGAGCCATAAAGGCACATTGGTGAAAAAAGAGTGCACTTTGTGATGACCCAACATTCTGTATTTCTGCTATCCTGTGAGCTTTCAAGCATCCTGACCTACACTATAGACGAGGTTTAGCTTAAACCTGTGGATGGGAGTCTTCCAGATCTCATACTATTTAAAAAATGTCAAAGGATAGAGCAAGTCCGCGATTCTAAGTCGCACATGATCTCTGCACGCATGGTGGGAATGTGGGTTGGGGCAGCTCTGTGATATTTCCTTCAACCATCATGCATCTTGCACCCTTCTTGTACTGTATCTTGAGTAGAAAGCTATATGTGACTTACAACCGTGCATTGTTCCCGTTCCCTCACCGTGCCTTCATGTTCTCTCCTCTGGGCGTAGCTGGGGCTTCTCTTTTCTCCTGCATGTCTCCCTATTTGCCACCCTTTAATTCCCTCATGTCCCCTGCAATGCTCAATTTTCTCTCCTATCCACCTCCTTCACTTCTCACCACTCTAGTGGAATACGTCTCCGCCCTTCCTATAGCAAGAAAATTTGCCCCACCTGCAAAAATCCAATTTCTGTTTTACCCAAATGATGGTCTAGTTCCCCATGCCGACGTTACGCTGATGGCCTTCCTCTCCTTTAACCTTATTTGTGTTTCTTCTTGCCATAATGGTCTCTCTCCTGCCCCCTAGTGGCGGTGCTGTGTAAAGTGAGATGTTTAGTGGAAAAGAGTCACCAGTCTGGGTCATATTGCGAAATACGATGTTAGTGAAAAAATTAATTGTATGTGCATCACCAAGGGCTGCATAGAGAAGTCTATTTGTTCCTTGTCTAGCCACAGCGCATATGATCTGACCTTGCCAGCCGTGTTTGGCGCTGACGTGGTCAGCAGGTGGGTGGCAGGGCTAATTGAAAGCTATACGTAATTTGGACAGCTGGGAGGGCCCTAATTGTCAGCAAGATTGAGAAGACTATCAGGTGTGAGTAGAAGTGGCTACCAAGTGCTGGCAGGTTGCCTGGTAGTATTTCAAACTATGCTGAGGTCAGCAGATTGGATCCTCCATGGTAGACCCCATATTGCACTAATACAATTAGACCCTGGCCCTTTTGTAAGCTTCGATTGCAGATGCCGCTTATGGAACCAGGAGTGCTGAACCCTTTGCAGTGACCGGATGTGACCATCAATAATAAACCTCTGAGGAGGGACAGCAGTATTGTGGAGTTGGCGAATGGTGGTGAGTGTATCAAAGGGACCGGTCATGCCGGAGAGCACTGTTGAGTTACTGTTTTTCACTGGTTTGTCTGTGGCGCTTAACTCTACTTGGGGATACGTGCAAGTAGTGACAGAACAGTTATATTAGCTTCAGGAGAATGATTGGTGGTGGTTACTCTACTGAAGGTCAGCGGCACGAGCTGACTGACCAGACACGCATGCAGAGCATAAGAGGACCCCATATAGACGACTCTAAGTAACTATTCATTACATATATAAGGGAACCCACTTTCAGCAAAGAGCCCTGCCAGGCAAGCCCGTGGGTGGGTAGGAGAGAGTATCACATGACACTAAAATAAATCTCAGAATAAAGTGTGAAGTCACACAGTGAGTAGTATGCTTGGAACGATAGTCAAGCCTTGGGCCAAGGAAGATGCTGCTTTTGCTGGTGTCTGCTTGCCTTCCTCACTGGCTCTTCAATGCACATGAGGCATGCAAGATCACGGGGACATTGAAGATACTAGTCTTGTGTGCCCAGTTTGTGCACTGCCGTGCTGCACTACTACTGCCAGGTGTGTGCTCGTGAGCTAACCACTCGTGCTGTTTGTGGCCATGAGGAGACTGGGAATGGATTATTTGCACGTCCGTACCGTCAGCTGAGATTTATTCAAGCATTCAGCTCATCACTTTTTTTTTTTTTCCTCCTAAATGTTGAGTTGTCTGTCGTGATGCTATCCACACCATCCTTTACATTCCCCACAAATGGCCTCTTGTGCTTGTGTTGTCATGGGGAAGACTTCTATACACCATTCTGGCCCTTGCTCTGACCCTCCATTTTTCTCTGGCTCAACACCTGTCCTCCCAAACCATTCTTCTGGTTGTGACACAGCATTTGACTGCCAGACCTGCCCAGCCTAAAGCAGCCTGTCAACACCACCAAAGACTTAACTATACTTGAAAGTGTGGGGTACCGAGACAACATGGCCACCCTGGAAGTTCGAAATACTTTACGATGAGTCTTGCAGGCCACTGTGCTCTCTGTAATTTACCGCTGTGGCACACTGAAAACGTTTCGGGCAGCTTGTATCCTCCTTAACCTAGTCTTCTTTTTAAATATATGACCTTGTCATTGATGCAAATCCACATTCTGATAATGGTAGATGAGCCTGTCCCATATGACCGTGCTAGGCCAGTGTTCTGTTCCTGGTCATTTGACTGGTCTGTGTGTACGTTTTGGGTGTTTGATGCATGCTGTGCTTCCTGGTTGGCGGCCTCCAGCCTCATTACTGAACTCATTTATAGTTGGGATTTCACAAAGTTTGTATGGCTCTGTTTCCAAGTGCTGAGTATATGTGAGTGACTCAGTTTCTATTAAAAGTCCATTTGACAGACTGCGAGGGGGGCTGGGTGTCTGGTGAGCCGACTTCATCCAGAATGTTATATCTGGACACTGAGTGTTTGAAGAAGAGATTTGGAGCCAGGAGATGTAGACAGAAGTACTGCTGGACTCAGCTGATAACGTCGTCTGGCTCAGTTTGTGAAAGATTATGCCAAGCTAATGTTTATCATGAGTCAAGTTACAGGAAAAGCTGCCTTCCCGCAGCATTTACGAAGCTCCGCCCAACTTTGGAACCAGCTGTAAAAACATAACGTAGGATTACTGTTTTGATCGTCATCCAGAGCTGTACGTGCATTGCTTCAACATAAGCACAATCTTGGCTTCGCGAGGACTCGCTTAGTCTAATAAACAGAGCGTGGAGCCAAGCTACCATTTTCCCTGACCCACCCAGCTCCAGTTGGATTGACAGACAGAGAGGACACAATGCCTAGACCAGTGGTTCTCAACCTTTTGACTTCTGGGGACCCCCAATTAATCATTACTGGAACCCAGGGGTATCCCACCCCTGAATCATTGGAATCTGGGGACCGCCTCCACTCCTACTGAGTCATGACTGCTAGCCGAGACCCCCAGCCTAAGCATTGTCGATGATTTGAACCGCAAAGCAATACACAAAAAAAGAAAAAAAACATTCAAACAAATGACACATTTTACTTAATTCGCAAACGCATTGGGAAAAAATCTAAATTTTAACTTTAATATGAAGTTTGGGGCCTTTCTAAATTCAATTGAGGCCACTCATCATCCATACTATATTGTATTTGATGCGCTTGCACTGCTCCCACAAACCAATCTGAGGATACTAATTTAATTTTTAGTCTCCAATTTCAAATTCCTTCACATTTTACAATACATTTTAGAATTTTCAATTTATTCATTTAGCTTCTTTATTTATATACACTTTATTAATCTGTTAATATTATTTAATTTTCTAAGTGGTCGTGGACCCCTGAGGAGGCTTTGTGGACCCCCGGATCACAGATGAGAAACCACTGGCCTAGACCATCACAATTAAATCTCCTGGTCAAAAAAGAGGAGCCAAGGTTGATGAGAAAAGTGGAGCAGTGACAAGCGGAGATAGCAACCGAGTTGAAAGAAAAGAGAACTAAAGGATGGATTTAGTTTGGTGCATGTCAGCACATCTGCAAGAAAGCAGCAAATGTCCTGCATCTGCCAAACTCTGATGTGTACGCGCACTGAATACGGTGGACGGGACGGCCGCTGCTCTTCAGACGGATGTCCAGCTTCTGCCAAACTTTAATTTAGGGCCTAAGCCAGCCTTTCCTGATGGCCTTCTGTTGCTTTGCCAGTAGTACTGCTGCCTATCACTAGAGCTAATGCAATTTTAATCTGTATCTAGACCCATTTACGCTACTGGTCTTAAGAATTATCCAGACCTAAAAACTTCATTGGTGCTTACATCTACTCCCACTGAACTCCCAGCTGTGCCACCTCTGTGCTCCTGCCCTAGCTGAATTGCCCGCACAAGCACACTATTGGTTTTATTTCTACTAAGACTGGCTTAGAATATTTGCGAATTGATCTTACAAGTGTTGTAACTCCGCATTTGTTGATCAGTAGTATTTTTTTCTTATTTGAGCAGTGGGAGCATTTCTGCATACACAAACCTTTACAGAGCCTTCAGGTGTTGGTATCAAATCGGGTTCCTGGGTATCTATAGGGAAGGTGGCAGGTTTGGTGAATAATTGATAATGGCAACAGATAATGCATGCATGTTTTACATACAAACATCTACTGATCAAGATAATTCATGCATGTTTTACATACAAACATCTACTGATCAAGATAATTCATGCATGTTTTACATACAAACATCTACTGATCAAAATAGGTTAGTTACTCGTAATTTGAATGGCAGCCCCTTAATATTCCCTCAAACCTCTACGTCCTCCTAACATTTCATGTTGGCGCCATGATTTTATTAGCCAAGGTGTGTACCCCATTCTTGACCATTTGCACCTTTAGATTTGGTGCATTATTACCTATCCATGAGCGTCACAGTCCTGTTTTCTAGATTACGGTATCCTTTTCATAAGTAAGATATCAGCCTTGTTCCCTTCCACTCAGATCAAAACTTTTGAGACCCTTAATGATGAGAATTTCTTTTTTTTAATTCTTTTTTTACATCATGCTATCGTTTGCAGAAATAACTTCCCAGATGTACCTAGAAATAAGCCTGCATTTAGAAAAAAATTCAAATAAAAGTCACTTAATTATAAGCACGAAGTTTAGGCTTCCCAGTGCCCTACCTAACCTTTCCTTTCAGGGCATCATTCTGCTGTATTAATCTTGCCAAAATGAAGCTTAATCAAAATACTTCGCTGAAGATCTATCGTCCCCGGTCCCCTTTCTGTGTCTATGTAGGTCATTTCTTGGGGTCTAATCACGATGGGGTTGTAAAATGCAGGAGGAAATGAGAACCTGCAGATTTGCATTAGCACGGGATATGCAAATAAGCATGTGTGCAATGTGAACGCAGTTCTAAGTTTGACACTGTGCAATAACACATGTTGTTCCCCATTCCGGTGTGCACAAGCATCGCAAGTGCATGGGCAGGTTTAGCCTGCTGCAAATCACAGGAGCAAACACCTACAATTTGCAACCATATTGCAATCCTATTTTTAGTACATACAGGAGTTTGCACCTAAAGCAGGATTGCCAAATCCATCACCGTCGGGGTCTTAATCTACAGTGATGTACATCACTTTAATTCTTGATTTTAAGAAGTAGAATCGGGTACTCTCAAAAGCTCATAGAAGCAATTTTACAAATCTTTGTTCATATATTATAAAGTGCATGAAGGAAATGCATGCTCCTAGGAGGTGAGAAGGATTTGCCAGTAACATAGCTCTTTAGCTCATAGCTCCTGAGATTAGTGTGCACCCTACAAGTCAAACATTTATATCCTATTGGGGTTGATTCAGCCTTTGACCATCATGGAATCAATAGTCCGGGTCATTGCGCAATATTAAAACATGTTTTTGCTACGTGGAAGTTCTGCAATAGTAGGTTTTCTATGAAAAACGTTTATATTATCTGGAAATATAAATTCAGACCATGCACCGGCGAAGGCCATAAAATTTGCTTCACTTCCTACAGCAGTGGCCATCTACAGCTCGTTGCAGATGTCTGTGTATCGCAGAGGGCTGGTGCGCCATGTGTCCATGAGCTAAAAATTAGCCATGCTGTACTCAAAGGGACCTTGCCATTGTAACCCATCTAAAAGCAAAGCGTTTTCTCCTAGTTTAGACATGCTGCTGTGAATGCATAAAAGTGGAATCCAAGATCTTAGATGGAGCGTGCAGAAATAGGCCATGGCATTTATCTGGTTTAACATTAAATTAATCAACTAATCCCTTGAAAAATCTTAGGATGATAGGGCATTAAGATCAGCATATTAAGTATCTAAAGTCACAGTATGCAGTTATTTTATGAAACTGGATGGAAAGCTCACATGCCTAAGTTGTAATAGATGTGAGGCATGTTTTACCACACAGTATGAGGCTGTGACTGAGTGCGTGTGTGCTGGTAAGTGACTGATTCACTCTGGATTGGGAGGGATCCTAGGTGCTACCCTTCCGGGTGGCCAGGGGAGCTCTCCTTGGCTAAAACTAAAAAAAAAAAAAATATACTATAAGCTCAAAGATTTATAATGGTGATATTGCCCAAAAAAGCAGGCTGCTCTATTGCATCAGATCATGCCATATGGAGAAGAAAAATAGATTGGTGCATGACTGCAAAAAATTTCTCTATTTTAAGAGTGTGGATGCAACAGGAAGTGGAGAAAATATGGAGCCGCACAGCATGGGACATAACTTGGTTGCTCTGAACAAATGGACTGATAATGGGAGATGACAAAGGATGTTGTGTTGGATCTGTTGGGATAGTTCACCTTCTATCTTTATCATTGCTCTATGGTAGTTGATATTCACTTCAGTCCGTAACTACTCATATTATAGTAATATTGTAATGCTATGATGCAGCGATAATGAATACGCTTTGGACTATCAGTGTCTGTTTCATGACAAAAACTCAATACAGATGTTTTTTTTTTTTTAAACAAATACCTGTTCCGAAGCACTGATCATGACCTTACAAACCACAGGTATCTTCATCGGTGACAATGACCTTAGTGAAGTTACCAGTGACCTTAGATCACACTACAGTATCCTACCTATGATACTCTGTGAGTTCTCAGAGTAACTGTCAAGTTTGGGTATAACATCATGTCTGGAAACAGAGACCAAGATATTTCTCGATATTGATGAAAGAAACTGATTTGTCCAGGACAAGGGCCTGCACTGTTGAGGGAAGAACCTAGACATCCTATCTCTTGAATGACAAAGCCCTTTGCACTCGCAAGTGAACATTGTGCTGAGAGATTTGATATGTTTATACTAAAATATCTGCCCTCTTCGATCACCAGAGGAGTAAACTCCATAATTACGGGTTTCTTTTATTTCCGCAAAGACACCCCTACAAAAATATTCGTCCCTGTTGCCTAATTGTGTTTCCAGACAAGTTATGCATAACTTTTGTGGTCTAGCCAGAATGTCTCTGATGATGCACGGCCAATTTATTAGGAGAACTGGGAGGCTTCAAAGAAAGTGCTGTGGTTTACAGCGCTTCTCACACCGACTAAACAAAGTCCTGTAAATACGAATAGGGCACTCGCTTGCAAATGTGTTTAGGTGGGTCTTTTTCACTCCACGGAGGCTGGAGTAGAATCACGAATGCCAAGATCATCCTTGTAGAATCATTGGTATGGCGCTTACTTCATATCAAACAAATGTTTTACAGTTCTTCACGCACTAGAGAACCCATAGATGGGTGCAAAAACATTGCCTCACTCTGTTCATACATGTGTATGTTGGTATTTTTGTGAGAAAGTGGAAGATTGGTAGCTGCGAAGTATTGGGGGTTCTGTATCTCGGGGGCCAATTCATAACCCGCGTAGATGCAATAGAATCATTTGCCCTTGGCACAGGACAGTATCTACAGTATAACAAGATGTCAGCCACCGCGCATAGACTCTGGCCTGGCTTCCTGGAGGAGCCGCCCCCTTCAGACACTGACCAGACTACTGGACATGACGGGAGGTGGAAAACTTATCACCCATTTATACAGAGCATTATGCGAGGACGCTCCGCCAATCATCCCTAAAGCCCATACCAGATGGGAGAAAGGCTTGGCGCAAGATATTACCCACAAGATTGGCAAAAGGTTCATGAGAAAGTGCGTAAGATCAGTACAAATGCCGTTCAGTACAATTCTGTCCACCAATTATATATTACTCCCAAGACTCTGCATGCTATCTACCCTACACGACCCGATGAATGTCCGAGATGTAGGGCCCCCGCAGTGGATTTTTTACACATGGTTTGGCAGTGTACCTACATTGCATCATACTGGAGGGAGGTTCTGCAGACAATTAAACATGCTACGGGTTGGGGATTTGAGGGCACCCCTTGTGAGGTCCTGCTGGGTTTGCTTCCAGCCCAAGTAAAAAGGAAGCTCGGTCGCTAATTTTTGGCCCTGGGTTTGGTACTTGCCAAACGACGTATTGCACTCAAATGGATGAATACGAACCCACCAGAATATAGGGAATGGCTCCGAGATATGCTGGAATGGGCAACGTCTGAAGAGATCAGAATGAAACATGTCAGAAAAGACGTGAAACTAGAGGACGACCTAAGGGCATGGAGACAGATGTACACAGACCTACAGTTGGGGGTGCGCACACACCTGGCTTACGGCACATAGACGAGTAACAGATTGCTATACCGCACACACGACATACACACCACCCAGCGTTGAGTGCTGGAAGAGACCGCAGGGCACGCTGATGTTCTGCCAAAACTAACCTGTACTCTAATCAGGAAATGCTTTACATCTGACCTGTTCTAATGCCTTACTCTTGCTAAACAGTTAACATTCAAATGTGTCATGGTAATGCCAGAGTATAGCCAAGTGGGAATGGGGTGGGGGGACGGGATGAATAGACGGTCTGACTTGGCAAATCTTAAATGATGAATAATGATATGTAACTATGTAGTATATGATGTAACCAACGATTAATGTTTAAAATTAATAAACATGGTTACAAAAAAAAAATGTTGGTATTTTTGAAATGTTAACCTACCTGGACAGCTAGACGTACGTGGGTTGTGTGGTTGAGAGACAAGGGCTTCACCTGGATATTTACATATCTGTTTTACTTATACAATTAGTGAACGTAGTTTAACAATTTTGTTACATTTAACATTATTTCAGTTTTTAGGCGCAGGGAGAATGGTGGTTTTTTCCACATTCACACTGTAATCAGCCAACCGCCGAAGCCGGGATTTGAACCCGGGGCCAAAGTTGGCAGTTTAGTCACTAGTCCTTTCCTCAGAGTAAAAAAATATCCATTGTAATTTCTGGTAAAAAAAAAGATTTCCTACTGATCACGGATGCAAGATCTCCCATCTGGATGCTTCATCCAAAGTTTTTCATCCCGGATTCAAGAAATAACCCGAGCAAAGGCAGTGCAAGTTTTGCCGGAGGACTAGGGTGCTTTGCTGTGAAGCAAGCAGAAGCTTTGAAGCGTCATGATCTTAATTCATTGTCGGTGTGGACTGACTCCCAGCCGGACAGATGCATCTCTCACATATTGGCAACAAATATCCTAAAGGGCAATAAATTACTCAGTTCAAACCCAACATTTGGAGAAGGCTATTTATGACTGTGCTACAAACTTGAGTCGAAGAACCTCCATACGAGAACCCACTCTGATTTGACCTTCTAGAGCACATGAAAATGTAAGTTTTCACTTCCCATGTTAGACCGTATACGAAATGCTTGAGTAAATGGCATTTTTTGAAAGGTTTCTCATTTAAAGGTACTGGTGTCAATTCATTGTCTGGCGTTAGCCAAGGCCTATTGATTTCACTAAAATTATACCTATAATATAGTTATTTGTAGGGGCTTTCAGGTCGCCCTCTTCAACTACTGGTCTTCTGTCCTCATTCACATTTTTCTTTTTCCCACCACAGCGTACAGCATGGGTCAGTGGCCTCGGTCACTGGCTAACTTCATGGTGAGTGATGCCATTCTGCCCTTTCTCAAATATCACACACACATAAAAAGTAGTTCCCGTAAGTGCCATGGACTACTACGAGACCAAAAAACTATTCTTGATTTTAGGCAATGGTTTTTAATTGACGAGAGCCCCACAGCTTTCTCAACAATAACGTTTTGCAAAAACCATGATATAAAGAAAAGCATTGACTAAGCCGACGGCTGGCAGCCAGAGCTCTTGACTTTGTCAGTGCTTGTTTTTAATAGCCACAGGTAAATGATATTGTCATTAGTGATGGTGACATGGTGCATCATTTATATTTAAGAAAAAAGTTCAGGGGAAAAAGTTTTAGCTAGAAGCCCACACTTCTGGTTGTGCCAAATGCCAGGGTTCCTTAGTCTTGACTTCACCTAAAGCTCTTTCTTCTACACTTCCTGTCCATCTCCCTGATACAGGCCCTTTTTCATACTTGCATTCTTCATTTGTAATTTTTTTCCTCTTTTTGCTTTCCATTTTTTCTGTTTGTCTTTCTCTTGTTCTCGGTCAAAATCTAGTGATCAAAAATAAGCCTTAGTCCCCAGGAATGAGGACAGGAGCCTGCCACCTGCAACCACCGGCACAAATTAAGCACTGTACTGATATTGGCACAGTCTGAAGGTGAATTCCTCTTCTCAGTTGACCTTTGTGTTGAGGATGCCGTTGTTGTCCATCATTTTTAGAGCAAAGTCTCCTCTTGAAAGTTTTGGTATTATTAAGATTAGTTAATTCTGGCAGGTTGTATGACAGAGGCATGCATGGCTAAACCACACGTGCCTCTACCAGGCAGCCTGAACCACGAATGCATCTTATCCACTCATTCCTTTACCACACATGCATTTACCATGCATTTTGGTTGTAAAGGCATGAATGGTGAGGGGGTATGCGTGGTTAATGTTCGCCACTACTCCAACCCCTGCCCTAAAATTAGAATCACCTACCTCACCCCCCCTGAGGCCTAATCCTGCCCTTAAAACTACCCCTTCCCTTCCCCCTGAGGCCTAAAACCGTGCCTCTTACCATATACCCCGCCCTAAGCCCTAAAATTCGAACCCCCCACCTCGTCTCCCGTCCTGAGACCTAAACCTGCCCCGCCCTTAAAACTGCCCCTTCCCTTCCCCCTGCCCTGAGGCCTAAAACCATGCCTCTTACTATTTTTTTTTTGTGTAGAGTTTTATATAGCGCGAACTAGACCCGAGGAATTGGGTATCAGAGCGCTTTACAAGAGCACCAGTTTCAATACAGATGGACACATTCATTTTTTTTTTGTTAGGCACAGGGAGATTAAGTGATTTGCCCAGAATCACAGGATGTTGAGCGCCGTTGCAGAGACTCGAACCCGGTTCCCCAGCTTCGAGGTCGACTGCTCTAGCCGTAAGGCTACAATCTCAATGATTGGCAATGACTCGGGCTAGATCCCAGTCCATAGACTGTTTCCAGTTATGCTACTCTATACGAGGACAAGTCGTATGCAAATCACACTTTGTAGTGCTCCAATAGTCAGTCAAACATACTTTATTTCGCATTATTTCAACGCATAAAAAGTACAAATATAAAAACAAGTTAAAAAACATTGCATCAATAAAATATCTAAAAGACATTACACCATATAAGATAAAGCCATAACTTCATCAATGTCGGATAAAACAATCCATTAAAAGGAAACGGATATAAAGGTAGACGTCTTCTACTAGCCACTGCCCATAGGTAGGGTGTGAGGGAATAACACACATAGGGATCTGAAAGCTGATAGATAAAGTGCAGTGCAGGCTTATATTGAGTAAAGTTGTACTTCTGTAGCATGGGAACTAACAAAGCTTTCCTTTGGAGCCCATAGAGTGTGCAAAAAAAAGAGGTTATGTAGCGTTGATTGGGATGCTCTCCCGTTGCACGGGCATGGGGGCAGATCATTCACCGTGTAGGTGTTAGCTGGGAAACCAAACATTAAAGGAATGTAGTTATCCTAAATCTAATTAGGATGTATCTATGCTGTGGGTTCCTTACAAATGAGAGATAAGAATGTAATAGAGCGTTAGCCGTGGGAAGAAGGCTATATGCAATTATTGTTGATTTGTGTTTGTTTCGCTCCCATCTGTCATTTGCCATTTATTCCAAGAAGATCTTTTTTAGTTTTACCTTCGAAAACGAGTTACACTGCAGGGGGAACTCGTATAGATGTTGGAGATCTAACTCAGTCAAAGTGTTCTTAACATAGTTTAACCACGGGATCCTATGGGCAGAATTCAGTTTTAAGCAGTCCCTTAGGATCGCCTGGTTCAGTTGTAAGCATTGTCTTGACCAAACAGAAAGCCATAACAACAGGGGAGCCAATCTAATCACATCCTCGAGATAAGGTAAAGCCAGTTCTGAATGCGGTAGGTAATTTGCACAAGACCGTGGAAGTGAGAGCAGTTTTTTACAAAAAACATTCTCTACAATTTGGAGCGGAGCTGGGTCTACTGTTCTCCAGATCGCAGCCCCATAAGTGGCACTTGCCAGCATTTTCCGAGAATAAATGGGCTCCAATAGAAACCGTTCATCGCAGACTACCAGGCCAGACCTCTGGATAGGACAATGCTTTCAGTCACCAGCAGGATCCAATGACAAAGCAGCTGGCGAAGGACCTGCTTGAGGTATACACTACCCCGCCCCCTGACCCCTCACACTGTCCCTAAAATTACACCTGCCGCCTCCCCCGCCCTGAGCCCTAAAACCATCCCCCTTTCCAAAACGACCCCAATCCCTTTCACTGCCCTGAGGCTTAAAACCCTGCCCTCCAATTAAATAAAACTGCCCTGAGCCCTAAAATTGCCCCACTACTAATACCTCCACCTTTCCAAAAGTACCCAACCCCTCCCCGCCCTGACCCATAAAAGCGACCTCCACTCCTAAAAAATGTCCCCCAACCCGGCCACAGCCCCACTTAACTGTTACGCTTCCAGAACTTCCTGTTCCGGCGCTTCCCCCGCCCATCCTGAACACTGGAACGCTATCTGTGGTTAAGGCAGATGTGTTGTTAAGACAATCGTGGTTACGCTTGCGGTGTTCCGGAATGCTGGGCTCTGCCCGCGTTGTTCCGGGCGTTCCCCATTCTGGCGCAATAAGCACTTGGTGTACATTGCATAAAAGCACATACAATTTTTTGGGGGGAAACTATTCGATTATCGGGCATTTTTTCTTACAGTTTGACAAACTGTATTGAGCAGGGATGGGTTCTCTAGGGCTCCAGGAAATCCATGGTAGAATGGAGGATAGTGGACTGTATTCAAGGCAAGATGGGCTAAAGAGTCTCCTAAGGTAGTATAGTGAACTAAAGAAGATTATCCTACCTTCTCCAGGAGTCGTGTTACTTCTGCACAACACTGGCGACAAGCATCCTGACATGCATCTACAATGAGCTCACATCCAACCTCCGGTTTCCTCTGCAACTCCTACCATTAACTTTTTGATGTGATCTAGAACTGATGTTATCTGCATACTGATACAACAATGTTCCTCCCATATATGTTCGAAGTGGCACTCATTTGTGTTTAAGGTGAACCTGAGATGAACCTGCATATCCGACGCATTGGTGCAGATGAGGGCTGCATTTGGCCTACATAGTCAATAGGATACTTGTTGAGAACGGTCCCTGAGCAAAAATCAACGCCTGCTTAAAAAAAAAAAAGGCAAACTTTCCACACTCCTGTCTGCAACATAAGGTAATGCAGCATTCGTGTAGTTGTTCTCCAGTTATCACCAACCAAAGATAACAAAAAAGGACAGGGATCATCTTCTGTGGTACTCCGAACTCAAGCCAGATGAAATTGCCCATCATTTTCAAGAGAACAAATGAATCGCCTTGACCTATGTGAGGGAAATAATCTTGTCCTCTGGTCAAGCATGTGCTCTGGTTGTTGCTTCCTGATGCAATGTTATGAATGCATTTATGCTGTTAATGAAACCTCTACTGTTTTTAGGTTTTTTTAATCCCTCATTCTGAAGGTGTACCAGCAGAGGCTATGCATCGAAGGATACCTGCCAATCACTTCAAGATGCTTGAGCTGTTGGCTGCTAAAACCTCACTCGGCTCTACATCACGATTGTGCACTGCTCACGAGTAGTGTGAAACTTTCCCCAATAGGGAGAGTGTCCATGTTTGTTTGATGAAGTTAGACAAAGGGAAATGGAGTTGAGGGTGTGATGGAAGAGCCGGAGAAAGAGTCGGAGGCGAGTTGAGCACCTGCTGCTGCACATTAGTTGAGGCTACAGTGGTCAACTTAGCGATCCTAGGCAGAATTACTGCTAGAGTCTAACATCCGCTCCTTAGACAAGGTCATATCGGCCTCAGATACAGCAGCTTTGCCCTCACAAAGAAATCAAAAATAACGATGACACTAGCAGAAACTTGAAAAGTTGGTGTTCAGTATATAACTGTAGAAATGGACTGGTGGTGCCAAATCCAGACTAACGCAAGAAGTTGCTGGTACCTGCAGCAGAGGATCTGAACACGCATCGGAGGCTCTTCCTGGATCGTCCACTCCATTCAGACCCGTCCCGGGACCATGTGCAGCACCATAACAAGCATGTATTGCTGCAGCCTAGGTGTGATCCCACCAACTGTTTAATGATATATTACAGTAGGGTATGGTTTTTGCAGTCTTGAAGACTTCTGGATGGCCAACATGTAGCAAGAGGTTTCACTCACATTTCCACCAGAAGAACATGCCCATTTCTGCAGTGTGGAAGAGAAACGACATGCTTACGTGTTGCCTAGGAATCCCGACAGTCGCCGGAAAGACCATTTCGCTCCAAGTAGATCTTCTAAGTGTCATCTTCTCGTCTTCCCAGCAGCAGTATCAGTTTTACCATATATTTGAACTAGATGGGCTGTTTTTCTGACCATTTCATTTTTTAAATAAATGAGGTATCTTTAATTTTAAAAAGTGTTCATTATTTTTAAGACTTGTCACTACCACTCCATTACCACTGATCAGAAATGCCAATGCCCTTATCTTATATCACATATGCCTTACTCCTAAATCAATTTCACTTGAGAGATCACAGTGCTTAAATTGTAAAAGAATGAGCGCCGGTGCCAAAAGTTTTGCCACAACTGTTATTGAAAATCAGCTCGCCGTATACCGAGGCTGCATACGCTTTAATCCACTACCAGAAACTGCTGCCCCTTTATCCCACTCTTGCCGGTCATTGCTTTCTCCTTTTGTGCCCATTTTTCAGACTTCATCTTACTCCTTCTTTTCTGTTTCTGTATTTTTCTTTCTCTTGCTCGTGGTCAATATCTGATGAAGACAAATAAGTGCTGATCCCCTAAAAAGAGTGCCGGTGGCAACCACCGGCTCAAATTAAGCACTAATAGATCATGAGGAAGTGGGAGGGAAACTCACCTAAATACTAACGTTGTAAGTAAAAAATCTGCACTTAAACAGCTCTATTTGCAAACGTCTCTGCATACATAACTGTCACTTGGCTGCATCATAAAATGTAATCTACGCCTACAGATCCTGAGTCACAGGATTTTTGGATATTTATGGACATTAGTGGCTCTTACAGCTATAGAAAATGTGTCATGTGGCCAGACTTTCCACAATCCCTTTGAAATCGCACCCACCCCACCTCTCCCCACTGCAATCACCCCACCCCACTGCAATCACCCCACCCCACTGCAATCACCCCACCCCACCGCAATCACCCCACCACACTGTAAACAGCCCACTGTAATCACCCCCATTACCCTGTGGGAGTGTTGATTGCAAATGTGAAAGAACATCCACAAAGTCACACCATTGTGGATGTTCACAAACATTTCCTATGTATTTCACATCCATTTCCTGTGCATTTCACATCCTACCTGTAAATGCAAACTTCTGCCTAAAATGGGTTGGTATATGTGGTGCAGTTAGGGTTGAAAAGGGCATAGGATAACCTCATGTTTTGCATGGGTGTAGGGAAATGACATACTTCGCATGGCATATTGTGCAAATTAATGTTTCCTCTAAGCCTGAAGTGTATTGGCAATCTGCAGGTTTTGGCTTATGGCTGACAGACATGCCTAGTGAAAATTACAGAATTTGCCCCCTTCTCTTAATATCCCCTTGGGGATTTCTGAATGTGGAAAAATGTGTGTGTATATATCTATATTTCTCTATATATATATATATATATATATCACCCAGTGGCTAGTAGGTAGTTATTGTTAGGACCTAGTTTCCACAGGAAAAGCGTTTTTTGTTTTGTCAATAACTTTGGCGCCGTTTGACGCATCTACGTGAAATTTTTAAAATTAGTATGCTGTATTGAACGTTTTGGGGTGATTCGTCAAGCGGGGGCCGAGTAAGGGGGGGGAGGGAGGGTCTCAAATTGCTTTTTCCTCATGCAATTTCCCATAGGGATTTTACACCAAATGTGGCAGAAAGGTAGCTTTTGGTCCAGAGGGAGCCCTTTTTTGTTACTTGGTGTAAATCTGTTCAGTAGTTTTGGAGACATAAAAGAAAAAACAAATTTGTATATCTAGAGGTGTGAACCCTCTTCAAATCCACCCGATCTCATGCAGAGATCTGATTAGCTGCCAACACTTCAACCAGGAAGTGTTAGCAACAATTTTGGGACTCAGTCTCAGCTGACTCCCACACAAAAACGTAAAAGAAAACAGGGGGGGGGGGGCCAGGGTAGGAATACCATGACCCCTAGTCCTGGTGCTGGGGTCCCCACCAGGGCAAAAAACATAAAAATATTTTATGCCTGGGCATGACCACTAAGCCAAGGGGAGGGGGGGGAGGCTGTACTGCCCCTTCCCGGGCCACTTACGGCCCAGGGGCCACCACCTCCCCAGAGCTGGCCCTGTGCAAACAAAAGGAGCGGGGCCGCGTAGCCACCTTCCTGGAGCCAGTAATAGCCCTGGGGATCGCCACACCCAGGGCCGGCTCCCCATGTCCCGTGGTGCCCACCCCCGGGACATAGCTGATAGAATAGTATAGAAATGCCTAAAATCATATGCAAGCTCCGCTCCAATGTCCCGCCCGTTTTCCTTAGTAGTAAGCGAAGGTCTTCCCGCTTTTTTCCACGTTGATGGACAGCTTATCAAAAGGCGCCGAGCGCGTTTCCCGCCGATTTTGGTGACTGGTTCTTCATGCAGAGGAATATGAGGACATCGCCACCAAATAAACGAGCACAAACTTCATATAGTTAAAAAGAAATACCTCTGTTTGGTGGAGATTTACCTCTTTGTAGTCTCGTCCTCTTCTCTTGACGAGGATTCATGTTATCACAGATTTGTGGATGAAGACGCTGTAAGAACAATCACATTGCCAAAATTATGCACACAAGGTCACTGGAGACATTGATTTGTGGTCCTTTACGCAGCTGTAGTGTAGAATATGCTCTACACATTTAGACAATGAGGTAGCACTTACTAATTAACCAGTAAAAAGTACTCCAGTTGGATAGTCATTTTTGGCAAAACTGTGAACTCTTCTTGGAAAAAATGAGGTTCCATTATGGCTCTGATGCTCATTTAACAGAAATTAAACCTCAACAGTAAGCATTTACAAATATAAACATAGCAGGTGCCCCAGTTGAAGCTCCACTTCGTAAAGCACAAATGATCCTAACTGTTTGAGCTTCGCAAAGGCAAAGCAAATGTGTTTCCTCTCATATTTGACGTTGAAAAACAATATGAAATCCTTAATGGAAGTGAATTAATCGTTGACTTATTGGAGCGCAATCTGATCTGTAGTGACTGTGGTGAATGATTTCTTTCTTGTCATGTCCTGGCAAGAGCAGAGTCCATGGTTCCCCCTTTTAAATACTCTAAGTATGCAAATGCTGAAAATCCATAGCGCCACTCACACACCAACTCACATACACACACACAGGCAATCACACACACCCACTCACAGACCCACACAGGCACTTATGCCCATTCACACAGGCACTCACAGACCCACAGATACTCTCAGACCCACTCACACTCACCCATTCTCACTCACACACCCACTCACACTCACCCATTCTCACTCACACACCCACTAAGACACACACCCACTCACAGACCCTTACAGCCACTCACACATGCAGTCACCAACACATATAGCTGCTCACTCATGCAGTCACCGACCCATATAGCTACTCACACACCCACTCATAGACACTCATCCACTCACAGACCTATACAGCCACTCGCACACCCCCTCACAGACTCATACACCCATTCACATACTCACTCACCCATAGAGCCACTCACACCCACACAGCCAGGCACACAACCAGGCACACAACCACTCACACAGCCAGGCACACAACCACTGACTCCCCAATAGAGCCACTCACAAGCTACACACTCACCCATACAGCTAGTCAGACACCCATTTATTCACAGATACAGCCACTCACACACCCACTCACCCATACAGCCACTCACACACCCACTTACATACCCATTCACCCATCCATACAACCACACATACCCGCTTACTCACCTGTGCAGCCACTCACACAGACACTCTCCAATACAGTCACTCACACACCAACTCACTTAACCAAACACCCTCTCAGAGCCACCAACTCACCCATACAACCACACACACACACAGTTACAGACCCATAGAACCACACACACACACACACAATCACTCATACACCCACTCACACACCCACACAACTACTCATTCACCCACTCACCAATACAGCCACTCATACACGGATACATGCAGTCACACAGACACTCGCATACTATGTTAGAAGTAGTATCACCCATTAGTAGTACACAAAGTATAGTATTTAAACGTTCTAGTAGCTTAGTATGTATCTTTAAGTTTCAGAAACTTTTACAAAAAACTAACACTCACTGTATTATGTCATCAGTGATGTCATTTGAGATGCCATCAGTGATGTCACTGACCATGTCATGAGTGATGTAATATGTGAGGACATAAGCAGTGCATTGCGGTGGCGTAAGTTATAGTTAGCTCAGGTAACTATAACTGCTGAATTTCACAATATAACAGAGCTATTTTTAGCATTTAGTAGTCTGTGCTGGCAAGTTAACTTAAACTGGAAGGAACAGGTATTCTGTTGATTCAGAAAGTGAATGAGCAATAAAGACGCCTTTAAATCTTGTTTTTGTCTTGACACATTTGCAGTCTATACAAGGGCAGAGGTCAAATATCAGTTTGTCTTTTTACTAATTGTTGCTTATCTGTTCCTGGAGCATGGTGATTACTTTTCTTTCTCTTAATATAGTTATTGCTTTTTGTCAAGTGAGTTTTCTGTCAATAATTGTGAAACAAAAGGCTGTACAATGTCAGGTTTTTTTTCTAACACAACATTTAAACAGCTTGTAAATGAATAGTAATTTACAAGTGTGATGCAAACAAAGATTTACATAAGAGCAAAACAAATCAGAACACTTTACTTGGTGATGTGCAAATGACAAATATTCGCAGAAACTCGATTTCCAGACATTGTACACTATATAGTTTTAAAACCACTTGTCAGTGGGAAATTCTGTGGGCGTTTCAATGTCAAATCTGCTGATTGTAAATAACAGTGCGCTGCTACTTTATGCTTTAGTTATGTAGTTATTGTAAGTTGTAGTTTTTAAACGAGTTGAGAAACAATCCTGCCCCAGCACTGATGACAATGTGGTTAATGAACTGAGGCAAGTCAGTGGTCATGTGTATCCTATATGTGGCTAGATTTGTATTCTATATGGAGCAACAATTTAGTCTATTAAATCAAACACGAGTTTTCTGTACAGCAGACATGCTGGACTCGTGTATGTGAAGGTGATCTCATACGTGATAAAGAAGAAAATGGCGTCTCAGTGAATTAAAATACTTGCCCAGATCACTTAATTTGAAACAAGTTTATGGGTCAAGAGCATTATAATTAGGTCGAGTAGTTTATTAAAGTCACTAGACCTGCAGGTCTATTAACATTTTTAGGATTTTTCAAGGGCCGGGGGAGGGGGGGAAGGGGGGGTTGGGTGTGTGTGTATCTGTGTTATTATTATACGAAAGGCAGTTAAAGCTGTCTCTACGCAAGATCTAAAAAAACAGAATTAGCTGGCAGAGCATGTCCCTTTTTCGAGAAGTGGAATTGAGCAAGGTCCAGTGACAGGGAGATTAGCCCATCTCTCAAGTTCTGTGTTTCTACTGACTCGGTGCACGCACAGGCAGACATTATCCTGCTGTAGCTATGTGATAAAAATCCATCTCTTCTGTTGGATCAGCTAATCTCATTCCTGATGTGCGTATGGCCATCACACACCCGCGTCCTCTGCTCTACATTGGGGAAATAAATGGGATTCATCAGTTCCAGGAACTGCGTAATTTTTTATTTTTTTACTCCGCTCGGTGCAAGGAATCAAATCACAGATGTGATGGCCTTTTCGGTTGCACATGATCTGCAGTCATTCAGAGAGCTGTACTTAAAGGAGGGCGCGGGCAGCTGTCGGCAGGGGTGGATCTCGCCTCCCAGACTGATATCACTTGGGTGTATGTTAATGCCTCTATTTTTAGCAAAGCTGCAGAAATCCATTAGGTTCAATGCAGCACTCGGGCTGATGCAAGGCCCTGGGCTGCACTGAAATAAAGATCTTACCTTCCTTAGTTTCAAATATCCATTATCAAATCCATAAAAAACACAATTTTCCAAGCAGTTGCCAAGTTGGCTGTTAAGTACAGGCTCCACTGAGCGAGGAGCCTAGGGACTCGTTTAGCAAGAAGGTTTCAGATGCAGTCACTACGAGTGTACTTACCGAGTCCAGGATGAAAAGTTATCCGTCAGTCCCATGGCCCCCCACACAAGGCACATTAAGACATGGGCTGACATTGACAACTCAGAATTTCAAAGACCAAGCTGAGGAGGAGTTGTATGTTCAGTTAAGAATATAGAGCCTGTTCTATAAAAGCTGTACGTTTGTCAAAGCGCTGCCGAATAACAGCACTATCACACACCACACCAACCTGCGACACACCTTGGAATCACTCCGAAAAGCCAGCATAAATATACCACACCCACAGATCCAAAAACATTGCATTGTAATTGCCTACCTGGATAGAAAGCACTTTACTCCAGCAATAGACAACCAACCACCTAAAGTAAAAAAAAAAAAAACTAAAATATATATTATATATATATATATATATATATATATATATATATATATATATTTACATACACATTTCCACCAACTCCTCACATAGCCGGGATCCTGGTGGCACCAGTGCACGCCAAGGGTTGAGGAGCCCTTCTACTATTGTATCACCATCTGGACACTTTTCTGTGTGCGTCTAGTGTGCAGAAACGTGTCCGGATGGTGATACTACATATATTAATAATAATTTAAAAAAAAGTCCTTTGGCACACCAATCCATCCATGTACATAAGACACTAGAAAGATTATCAAGGACCAAACTGATTTTACCTCCACATTGCCTTACACAACCCCCTTCTGAATGTAACATTCTATAAACTTGCTACCAGTGCTTAATTTGAGCCAGTGGTTTCTGGTACTCGGCACCAGCACTTTATTGCCAACACCTGGTCTTATGACCGTCTGCCACATGGTGGCGCTGTTTGTGTTTTTTAGAAATGAGCACAGCAACAGCTGATTATTAATTTTAATATACATTACAATGACTAATACCGGCCACCCAAGCAATTCCTATAGCTTTGAGGGGCTGGAATAGTCTGAACTGCCACACTTGAAGGAGTTTGATGTTCGTAGGTGTGTTTGTACTGTCACCAGCAGTGCTGGCCGGGGGAATGGGTGGTGCAAGCTGCAGAAGTCTCTTGGCCTTGGCACTTATGTTTTTTTTTTGTTTTTTTGTTTTTTTTTTTACAAAATAAGCACTGCTTGCTACTAGCATCATACAACCAAACACTAACTAACAGGCACAACTGACTGACGGCACTTACAGATCTGCACAAAAGTGTGCACAGATTTATAATGTACTAATAATGGTACTTGGTGTCAGACACATACCAATAATAAAACGCGTTGTGTTAAGTGGGTATGTAGAGTCAGTGAAGCGCCACACAGGGTCTTTAGAATGTGGGAACCCTGGTCTTGTCGAGTTTGAATTTGAGCGACGGGCATTAGGGAAGAGTGAGGTTGGAAAGTTTAGTCATTCTGCCCAGACGTGAGTGGGCAGATGCTGGTTAGCAATAAACACGAGAGAGAAAGGGATTTTCACGAGTTGGAAGGGAATACTCCTGGTCCCCTTAAAGCAAAGTAAACAAACAGTGGGAGGCGTACACCCAGGAGACAACTCAATGTCTCCGAAGTACTGGGAGAGGTGCACAAGAAGGGAAATTCTCCTTTCTTAAGAAGACCCCTCACTCACCAACCTAGTTGGTGACCTGCTTCATCATTGGGGTCCCACCCGAATAGCCGAATGCTATCGGGTGTGCTTCGACACCCGATTA